>CM053254.1:27315210-27809963 GCA_028583405.1 Pogonophryne albipinna
GTCTCATCTGACTGACCCAGGTTTGGTGCTGGCGTGGCAATGAGGCTTCCAAGTGTTCAAAGCAGATGTCAAGCTTTCAGTTCATGGCTCCATGGGGGGGAGCAGACCCATGTGAGACAGTATCAATCAACGGCTGTAATGTTCAGTTTGAGGAGCGTCATTCTCTCTGGGAGCAGGAAATGGTGTCCATTCTCGGACCAGACCATTAATGTCATGTAGAGCAGCCATAGCATCTTTGTGACTGCACTCAGCCGGACTGTAGCAGGGCAGAACTGGGTGACTCTCAGTGAAACCGTCCAAGGCCACAGAGAAAATGGAACCACGTACTAACAAAAAGGACACAGGGCCATCAATGTCTCTCTTTACCATTGCCCTAATCATAAAACAAATCAGTGGGAAAAATGTGGAACACTAATCCATCATGTGAAATGTTGAGTTAATTTAAATAATTACGTATGGGTTGAAATCAAATTAACATTAACATTAGAACTAAAGTCAGTTAAAATTGGACTTGCACGGATCAGAATCTAATCAATAAACCATTTTCCCAGCTCTGTAATGAAAAGGATAACAAGCAGGGATGCAAACTTGTCACCTTTCTGCGAAATTCGCCGTTTTGAATCCAAAATAGGTCGTTTGTGTGATTCATGTAGATCTGCAATAAAAAAAATATTATTGGGGTATGGGGGGTCTGGGAACCGGAGTAATCTGCAGCCGGGAGCTGTTATGTGCCATCATGACACGCACGGTGCTCTTCTTATATATGACAATGAAGCGCGAGCTGTGTGCTCGAGTCCTCCTGCCTGTCAGCTCTGCTCATGGATGTATAATAAGGCTCTGCTTTTATCGCGAAGATGGTCTAGCTTCAGCAGCCACATTACCTACGGGTGCGTTCGTTAATATTAGCTGTGTGGTCCGGAGTCACTGTGGCACAGACTGGACCGCTGGTGAACAGCTGTTAGAACGGGCCGTTCCGGTGTTCAGAGCAGAGCTCCCTGTCGGAGCGGCAGAGCGTAATGTGAACTTAAAAGTTTTTCTGTCGCAATATTATTTAAGGAATCGTTGAGCTAGCTAACTAGCATACATTGTCACTATCTGCTAACGTTAGTACTCAGATCTTGTACTTGAGTAAAAGTAGAAGTACCAGAGCGTAGGAATACTATGTTACAGTAAAAGTACTGCATTCAAAATGTTACTCAAGTAAAAGTATCAAAATATAGTGGAAATAGCGACAATAAAAGAAATCATTGTGCAGATTGGTTCATTTCAGAATAATATATAAGATACGTTTTATAATGATTGATCATGAAAGTGTTCTCAAAGCTGGTAAAGGTGCAGCTAGTCTGAATGACTTTGTATACTGCAGGGTAGCTTGTGGATTTACTCCAGGTGGAACTAAAGTCTGATTTAACACTTGGTTATATTCCACATCATTCATCCACATCTGTAAAGTAACTAAAGGTATTAAATTTAACATCCACGTCGACTCCATCAGCTGTAGCTTTGCCGCAGAATTTCTGTCACTTCTGGACTGCCTCAACATAACACAGCATGTCCAGGGCCCCACCCACTACAAAGGTCACACGCTGGATCTAGTCTGCTCCACTGGTGCCCCCCCCTCTCATCTGCAGCGCCTAGACCTGGCAGTATCAGACCACCATGCCATCATCTTCACCATCCCCATCCCCCTGCCCAAGCAGCGCCCCAGGCGCACAATCACCTTCAGAGACACCAAATCAGTGAGTGCATCAGCCCTATCAGACCTCCTCATAACCCACATGGCCCCGGCTCTCTCCGACACCTCGCCGGACGTGTTGGTGGCCCGCTATAACACTGCCCTCTCTCTCAGCCTGGACTCTCTGGCTCCCCTCAGAAGCCGGACGGTGTCTTTTCTCCGCCCGGCACCATGGTTCACCTCTGATCTTCGCACAATGAAGCAAACTGGTCGTCGGTTGGAGCGGCTTTCCAGACGAACTGGCCTCACCGTCCACCGTATGGCCTTGGTGGACCATGTAAGGTCCTACAAGGAGGCTCTCTCCAAGACCAAGACCGCCTACTACTCCTCCCTCATCACCTCACAACAAAATCACCCCAGATCCTTGTTCTCCACCATCAACCGACCGCTCCGCCCCCTCCCTGCCACGCACACTGCTGAAGCTCCTGACCTCTGCTCCAAATTCCTCAACTTTTTTCAGACTAAGGTGATCTCCATTCATCAACAACTCCTGGTGCCCGCCCCCTCCCCCTCTCTGCACTGGCCCCTGACACAGAAATGCACACTCCCAGCTCAACCCCTCAATCCCCAATGCTCTCTCTCCTCCTTCTCCCCAGTGGATGTTCCACTGGTCTCGAAGCTGGTGACCAATGCTAAGGCCTCCACCTGCTCCCTTGACCCCATGCCCACGGTGCTGGTCAAGGCCTGCCTTCCCACCCTCTGCCCCATCATAACAGACATCATCAACTCCTCTCTGTCATCTGGAATAGTTCCCTCCTGCTTCAAAACCGCCTCCATCACTCCCATCCTCAAGAAGCCTGGTTTGGACCCTTGTTAAGAACTTGGATACTCAAAGGTAAGGACTCAAATGCACGACCCGGGAGCCAGAGGTAAAGTATAATTAATATACTTTATTTCTTCCACAAAATATATACAAAAGAAAAACACTCTTACGAGGTAACAAAAAAGGGTCCAAAAAGATACAACAAAATATCGCTCACAACGTGAGGAATTAAACTTTCAATAAGTTTCAGAAGCATAAATATGGCAGGTAACAAAAAGAGCAACCGTGATGGGCAGAGTTCTGGCATGAGGACAGGACAAGACGAACTGACACTGAACGCTGGGAGACTGGGGACTTTAAACACTCAACAACCATACACAGGTGAACACAATCAGGGGCGGGGCTGATACTGATGAGGGAAGTGAGTCAAGGGACCTGAAATGAGACGTGAAACAAACAAAACAGGAAGTGAGCAATAATAACACATAAACATGAAACATGATTACTAACACTTTTGACGGTGCACAACAGTACCCCCCCCTCTAGGGCCGACTCCTGACGGCCCAGGCCGATCATAAAAATCCTGAATCAGGGTTTTATCCACAATAAACCTCGCAGGACCCAGCATCTTGCCTCGAGACCATAACCCACCCAATCCACCAGGAATTGTTTTCCTCGACCCCTATTGCGGACTTCCAGCAACTTGCGGACCTTGTACGTTAGGCCACCTTCGAAGAACTGGGGTGGTGGAGGGGGCTTGGAGGCGGGAATCAGCGTGCTCTCATGAACTGGCTTTATCTTGCTGACGTGGAATGTAGGGTGTACCCCCATGGGTCTGGGAAGTCTTAGGCGCACAGATACCGGATTGATGACTCTTGACACCGGAAAAGGACCCACAAACCTTGGAGTCAACTTCTTGGAAGCCACCTGAAGTGGTAGGTCCTTGGTGGAAAGCCACACCTTTTGACCCGGTTTGTAGCTGGGAGCGGCCCTGCGGTGGATGTCTGCTACATCCTTCATCCGAGCCGAACTTCGTAGCAGAGATTGGCGAGCTCCAGCCCAAACTCGGCGACAGCGTCTAATCAAGGCGTGAGCTGATTGTACCTTAACTTCCCCTTCGTCGGTTGAGAACAGCGGCGGTTGATAACCATTGGCACAATGGAAAGGCGAGAGACCTGTGGCCGCCGTGGGAAGAGTATTGTGTGCAAACTCCACCCAAGTGAGGTGGTCGCTCCAAAATGAGACAGCGTAGTGTAGTCTCCAGTTCTTGATTCAGACGCTCCGATTGTCCATTTGATTGAGGGTGGTAACCTGAAGACAAGCTGACAGTAGCGCCTATGAGTCTGCAAAACTCCTTCCAGAAAGCTGAAATGAATTGTGGACCTCTGTCGGAAACAATGTCATTTGGAAATCCGTGGATCCTGAATATCTGGTTCATCATGACCTCTGCGGTACTCTTGGCAGAGGGGATCTTGGTTAGAGGAATGAAATGAACCATCTTGGAGAACCGGTCCACCACTGTCAGAACCGTAGTTTTGCCTCTGGACGAGGGAAGACCTGTCACAAAGTCCATAGATATATGTGACCAGGGACGTTGAGGAATCGGCAGTGGTTGGAGCAAACCCATCTTGACCTGGGACGAGGTCTTATTGCAGGCACACACCGGACAAGCCGCTACGTACTCCTGCACATCCTTCTTCATGGCTGGCCACCAGAAACGCTGCTTAATCCTGTACATAGTCCTTTTAACTCCAGGGTGGCACGAGATCACCGACGTGTGGGCCCAGTGGATGACCTTAGAGTGGAGAGACACAGGAACAAAGAGCAGGTGGTTTGGACATTTGCTAGGTGCTGGGTTTAATGCGTTAGCCTGTTTAACGTCCAATTCTAGTTGCCAGGAAAAGGCTCCGACCATACGGTTTAATGGAAGGATGGTCTTGGGCTCTACCGAAAAAGGTTCTGGATCGAAAAGGCGAGACAAGGCATCAGGCTTCTGATTCTGAGATCCGGGACGGAAAGAGAGAGTGAAGTTGAACCTACTGAAAAATAGAGTCCACCTGGCCTGCCGAGAGTTGAGGCGTTTAGCCTTTCTGATATACTCCAGGTTCTTATGGTCTGTCCAAACTAAGAACGGCTGTTCTGCCCCCTCCAACCAGTGTCTCCATTCCTCCAGAGCAGCTTTTACAGCTAACAGTTCCTTATTTCCCACATCGTAGTTCTTCTCTGCCGCCGTCAGCTTCCGCGACAGGAAGGCACATGGGTGTATCCTGTTGTCCTTCAAGGATGTTTGGGACAAAATGCCTCCAATTCCCTCATTGGAAGCATCGACCTCGACCACAAACTGGCGCTGGGGATCCGGAATGGTGAGAATCGGCGCTGTGGTGAACCTCTCCCTGAGGAGCTGGAAAGCGCAGTCAGCCTGGGGAGTCCACTTGAAGGGAACTTTGGAAGAAGTCAGAACATGCAGAGGAGCAGCTACAGAACTGAAGTTTCTTATAAACTTTCTGTAGAAGTTTGCAAACCCTAAGAACTGCTGAACCTTCTTCCTGGAGTCTGGTGTTGGCCACTTGGAAACTGCACTGACTTTAGCAGGTTCCATCTGCATCTGGTTTGGTGAGATTATATATCCTAGAAAGGCCACCCTTTCTACGTGAAACTCACACTTCTCTGCCTTGACATATAATTGATTTTCGAGTAGTTTCTGCAGAACCTGACGGACATGGTGCACATGGGACTTAGAGTCTGGTGAGAAAATCAAAATGTCATCAAGGTACACAAACACAGAAACATTCAAAAATTCCCGCAAAACCTCATTCACAAAACCCTGAAACACAGCCGGTGCATTACACAGTCCAAAAGGCATCACTAGATATTCATAGTGACCGCTCTGAGTATTAAATCCTGTTTTCCACTTATTCTAACCAAGTGATAAGCATTTCTTAAGTCCAGCTTGGTAAAAATCTTGGCAGTCTGAAGTAGCTCGAAAGCAGAGGACATGAGTGGCAGAGGATAGCGGTTTTTCACCGTAATGTCATTAAGAGGGCTGTAGTCTATGCAAGGTCTCAGAGAACCGTCCTTTTTTCCTACGAAGAAAAACCCCGCTCCAGCTGGGGAAGATGAAGGACGGATAATCCCTGATTTGAGAGAAGCGGAAATGTAGTCGTCCATTGCCGCTCTCTCTGGCCTTGAGATCGAATACAGTTTTCCCTTGGGAATGGGAGCCCCCGGTAAGAGATTAATGGGGCAATCAAAAGGTCGGTGAGGAGGTAACGACATGGCTTTTGATTTGTTAAATGCTTCCTTAAGATCATGATAACATGACGGTACTTTCTGTAGGTCAGGATAGTCTGGGTGATCTATGACGATCCTACTAGGGTCTGTTGGTGCTTTAACAGAGCGTGAATGTTTACACCTGTTAATGCAATCCTCTCCCCACTCCTTAACCTTTCCTGAGCGCCAGTCAATGTGTGGGTTGTGGATCTTTAGCCACGGAAAACCCAAAATAACCGGATGCTGAGCAGATTCAAAAATGTGAAACTGCATAACTTCAGTGTGGTCATTATTTACAGTGATCTGGATAGGTTCTGTGCAGTGGGTGACTGTAAACAACAAACGTCCGTCTAAAGCACTGGCGGTAATGGGAGAAGATAGAGGGACAGTCTTTATACCAAGCTGTTTGACTATGCCCCAATCCATAAGACTTTCGTCCGCTCCTGAGTCTATTAGCACTCCTTGGGAAATGACCTGATCATTAATAAAAATGTTTACCTTGGTAACTGGACGAGGAGGAAAGTCTGTGGAAAACTTGCTCACCAGCGCCCTCCTCTTGGCTGGTAAGCTTGCTCTTTTCCCGGACATGACGCGAGTTGGTGACCCGGTTGGCCACAGTAGAAACAACACCCTTCTCGTAGCCGGCGCTGTCTCTCCTCCACGGAAAGCCTGGTCCTTCCCAACTGCATGGGTTCATCTGCAACAGGCGGAGGTGCTGTCCTCCAACGGACCGAATCCGCTGGCTGGAAAACCGCCTCTGGTGGAAAGGCTCGTGGAGAAAAGCCCTGGAAACTGGGATGTCCGTCACGGCTGTGTCGACGTTCTCTCTCTCTTTCCCGAAGTCGGTTGTCGATCCGGATGGAAACGGCGATGAGAGATTCCAGGTCCCGGGGTACCTCCAGGGGAGCCAGCTGGTCCTTGATTGAATCTGCTAATCCAGTCAGAAAAGCGTCGCGAAGAGCCGGAATATTCCACCCGCTGTCCGCTGCTGCCGTGCGAAACTCGATAGCATAATCCACCACCTGGCGCTTATGCTGCCGCATCTGAAGTAGTCTTCGGCTGGCTTCTGTTGCAGGTGATGAATGGTCAAAAATACGACTCATAGTGTCTGTGAAGTCGGGTAATGAGTAACATAGTTCAGTGTCTCTGGACCATTCTGCAGTAGCCCAGGCTGCAGCTCTTCCCGTTAAATGGGACACGATGAACGCCACTTTACCATGGTCTGATGAAAAAGCCCCTGGGTTGTGTTGGAAATGCAGGTCGCACTGCACCAGGAAGGCTCTGCAATTTATGGAATCTCCGGAAAACCTCTCCGGGAGAGCCAGCCGTAGTGAGGAGGAAACAGCCTGGCTCGGATTGACAGCGTCAACAGGATCCGCGACATGCAGGCGGTCAGCTGTGACTGACGTCATCGGCGGAGCAGTCTGAAGGTGAGTGATGAACTGCTGCATCTGATCCGTCAGCTGTCGTATCTGTGCAGAGAAGGAAACTTGGAGCTCGGCCTGGTTTCCTACCAGTGCCTGCACTCCTTGGCTGATTAATCCCAGCTGTTCCTCGTGATGAAAAATCCTCACGCCTTGGGCTGACAGGGCGGCGTGAAGAGCTTTTGGGTCGGCTGTGTAAGGATGTGCAGTTTTCCCTCCTTCCTCAATTCACCTCCGCAGCTGCTACTCATCTTCCTGATGACCTACTCACCCACACCTGCTTAAATACCCGGCTTCCTCATCCAGTAGTCACCAGTTCGTCGTGGAAAATACACTGGTAACACATCGTGAATTCTAGAATACTAAACCTAGTTTCCCAGTCTAAGTGTTATGCTAAACCTGTATTTCTCTGCCCAGAATCCGTCTATTACTCTGCCTGCCACGTCCAGCCAACACCACCTCGTCTGCGAACCTCGGATTATGATCACTACCAGCTCCAGCCTGCTCACTCAATTGAACTCTGATTCCCCGGCTCATCTCACCCGTGTTCCGCTGCAAATCTCCGAACCCCGGCTCCAGCCTGCTCTCTCCGACATCCTCCGGATCACCAACTAGGGACCTCCACTCTCCCCCCCCCCAGGAATTCCCAGATCCGGATTAGTAATTCCCCAGCAGTATGGTGTGAGTGTTGAACTTGTAATAAATCATTTTACTTCCATACTCACGTCTCCAGTCTTCCGTGCTTGTATTGAGGGTTCAGCCTGTAAGCGCTCCTCGAGCTTAACAGTACGAACTGGTCAAATATGAACCCCTCAAGCACTGGATCGGATCCCTCCACTGTTCAGCAGGCTCTGTCTCATCAGGGAAATCTTCTTGGCCAACATGAACGGTTGATCCAAGTTTGGTGGAAAGCAATCTTTCCATGACTGAGAGCATCAAAAACCTTACTGCCCAGATCTCAGCCCTGACATCTGCCGCTATAATCCCTGTCACCTCAAGTCCTCCTCCTGTATCCACTCCATGCCGGGATTTCCACATCACCGACCCAGATCCTTTTCATGGAGAGGTGGAGAAATGCAAGGGATTCATTTTCCAATGCAATAAGGTATTTCGTCAGCGTTTCTTGTCCTTTCCTTCGGATGTATCCAAGATCAATTATGTTTTGAATTTGCTTCGTGGCAGAGCATTGGACTGGGCTGAAGCACTGAGTTCATCTGTGGATTATGACACCCTTTCCTTTGGAGTTTTTTCTGAACAGTTGTCCATTGTTTTTGATCACCCTGACTACTCCGGCTCTGCTGATAATCGCCTGCTTACACTACAACAGGGGAATCGAACCGTGGCGGATTACTCCATCGAGTTCCGCACACTGGCGGCAGAGGCCCGTTGGGACGAGGCGGCTCTAAGGGCAGTTTTTGTTAAGGGGTTGAAGGATCAACTAAAGGATGAGTTGGCTGCACGAGACGTGCCTGCGGACCTCCAAGCCTTAATTACCCTGGTGTCTCGCCTCGACAGCCGGCTGCGGGAGCGCCGTGCGGAGAAGGCGCAACGTTCTCCTTTTGCTTTTCCAAGTAAACCAAGTTACTCACCCAGATTTGCTCCTTCTGTTTCCACTCAGTCTGGATTCACCGATTCCCCTCGCGTGCCTCCTTTGGCTAGGGAGGAACCGATGCAGTTGGGACGTACCGGACTATCTCCAGAGGAACGTCTTCGACGTATGAGGAGGGGTGAGTGCCTGTATTGTGGCAAGTTTGGCCATCTCATTTCTGTTTGTCCTGTTCGCCCAAACGCAGAAGCTCGTCAGTAAGTTTGGGAGCCCTGACGAGATCACCTTCCCCATCTTTTGTTGCCCCAACCCTGCGCCGATTTCTCATTCCTGCCAGACTCTGTACAAGCTCTCAGACCTTGCCCCTCTCTGCCCTCATTGACTCAGGCGCTGAAGATAGTTTTATAGACCTAGAACTTGCCAACCAGTTGGGACTTAAGTTGGAATTATTACAGGATCCTTTGACTGCTTATGCCTTAAACGGTCAACGCATCTCTAGAGTAACTCAGCAGTCACAACCCGTGACTCTGATTATTTCAGGAAATCACAGAGAACAGATCCAGCTTAAGGTTATTTCCTCTCCAACTACTCCTTTGGTACTTGGTTACCCTTGGCTTCGCACCCACAATCCTCATATTGATTGGGCTGGAGGAAGGATCATGGAATGGAATCAGAAGTGTCACCTTAACTGTCTACAGTCAGCTGTGCCTCCAGTTCCTGTTAACTCGTTACCTGCTCCATGTGTCTCTTCAGATGTAGATTTATCCGGCGTTCCTAACGTTTACCACAACCTGGGGGAGGTCTTCAGCAAGGATAGGGCTCTCTCTCTCCCTCCTCACCGTCCATATGACTGTCCCATTGATTTGCTTCCTGGGGCTCCGTTACCCACCAGCAAGCTCTATAATCTGTCCCGGCCTGAGAGAGAGGCCATGGAGAAATACATCAGCGATTCCCTGGCTTCTGGAATAATTCGTCCTTCTTCCTCCCCTCTGGGTGCGGGGTTTTTCTTTGTGGACAAGAAGGATAAAACTCTTCGACCCTGTATTGACTTCCGGGGGTTAAATAACATCACCATTAAGAATAAGTACCCACTTCCCCTGATCAACTCTGCTTTTGAGCCACTTCAGGGTGCCACCATCTTCTCTAAGCTGGATCTCAGAAATGCCTATCACTTGGTTCGTATCCGCCAAGGTGATGAGTGGAAGACTGCCTTTAACACCCCCCTTGGCCACTTTGAGTATCTCGTCATGCCCTTTGGACTCTCCAATGCCCCAGCAGTTTTTCAGTCCCTGGTAAATGATGTCTTGCGTGATTATCTCAACCAGTTTGTCTTTGTGTACATCGATGATATTCTGATCTTCTCCAAGAGCCTGGAGGAACACCAGGGACACGTCAGTCTGGTTCTTCAGAGGCTGCTTGAGAACAAGCTCTACGTCAAAGCAGAGAAGTGTGAGTTTCACCAGGAACGGATCAGTTTTCTTGGATACATCATCCGGCAAGGCAGGTTGGAGGCGGATCCAGGGAAGATTCTCGCAGTCTCAGAGTGGCCAGTCCCCACTTCTCGGAAGGAGTTGCAAAGGTTCCTGGGGTTTGCCAACTTCTATCGCCGATTCATCAAGGGTTATAGCAAGGTTGCTGCTCCACTCTCCAGTCTCACCTCTATTAAGATTAAGTTCTCCTGGACCCCTGAAGCTAACAAAGCTTTTCTTAGACTTAAGTACCTGTTCACTTCAGCTCCCGTTCTCATCCAGCCGGACTCAAGCAGACAATTTGTGGTCGAAGTTGACGCCTCTGACATCGGAGTTGGTGCTGTTCTGTCTCAGACTTCCGGGCCAAGCAACAAGCTTCATCCTTGTGCTTTCTTCTCTCGCCGTCTCTCCCCAGCTGAGAGAAACTATGATGTGGGTAACAGGGAGCTGCTGGCAGTTAAGATGGCATTGGATGAGTGGCGGCACTGGCTCGAGGGCAGCGAGCAGCCATTCCTGGTGTGGACTGACCATAAGAACCTTGAGTATATTCAATCAGCCAAACGGCTAAATTCTCGACAAGCCAGGTGGGCTCTCTTCTTTGGACGCTTCAACTTCACTCTCACCTATCGCCCAGGTTCCAAGAATACTAAGCCTGATGCCCTGTCCAGATCATTCACGTCTGAGGGTCCAGTCTCTACATCAGACTCTATTCTTCCCCAGAGATGTGTTGTGGGAGTCGTCACCTGGGAGATCAGTAACGCTATCCAGGAGGCACTGTTGGAACAGCCAGACCCGGGTTGTGGTCCGCCTAACCGTCTGTTTGTCCCAAACTCAGTCCGTTCCCAAGTCCTGCAGTGGGTTCACAGCTCCCGTTTCTCCAACCATCCCGGTGCTAACCGCACACTCTCCCTTCTCAAGAGACATTTCTGGTGGCCTACAGTCGACAAGGATACAAGGGAATTCGTCTCAGCCTGTACAATATGTGCCAGGAGTAAGGCCTCTCATCAGAAACCTGCAGGTTTGCTCCAACCCCTTCCAATCCCTAGTCGACCCTGGTCACATATTGCTCTGGACTTTGTCACTGGTCTGCCCCCCTCTCAGGGGAATACGACAATCCTAACTGTTGTTGACCGCTTCTCTAAGTGTGCTCATTTTGTTGCTCTACCCAAGCTCCCCTCAGCCCTGGAAACCTCCCAACTTCTCACCCAGCATGTTGTCCGCCTACATGGAATCCCGGCTGACATCGTCTCCGACCGTGGACCTCAGTTCACCTCCCAAGTTTGGAAGACCTTTTGTCGTTCACTTGGTGCGTCGGTCAGTTTAACTTCTGGGTACCACCCCCAGTCTAATGGTCAAACCGAAAGGGCCAATCAGGACCTGGAATCTGCCCTCCGCTGTGTTGTAAGCCGGAATCAGAAGATCTGGAGCTCTCATCTGCCTTGGGTGGAATATTCTCACAATTCCCTCACGTCATCAGCTACAGGACTCTCTCCTTTCGAAGCCTCTCTAGGGTACCAGCCACCCTTGTTTCCCGAAGAGGAGATGGAGTTGGCTGTTCCATCTGTCCAGCATCATATTCGTCGGTGCCGTAAGATCTGGAGAGACACTCGATCTGCCCTCCTCCGAACTTCCGCCAAGACCCAGCAATCAGCCAACCGCCGCAGACTTGTTGCTCCCCTCTACACCCCTGGACAGTCGGTTTGGTTGTCCTCCAGGAACATCCCCCTCCTTACAGAGTCCAAGAAGCTGTCTCCCCGGTTTATTGGCCCCTTCCCCATTGAGCGCATAATCAACCCCTCTGCTGTCCGCCTGAAGCTCCCCAGAATCATCAGGATCCATCCCACGTTTCATGTTTCTCAGATCAAGCCAGTTCACACCAGTGACTTGTGCCCTCCGGCCATTCCCCCTCCTCCCACCCGAGTCATTGATGATCATGCTGCCTATACCGTGCATCGACTCTTGGATGTTAGACGCCGGGGTAGGGGCTTACAGTACTTGGTGGATTGGGAGGGTTACAACCTGGAGGAGCGTTGCTGGGTTCCTCGATCTCGGATGATGGACCCCGTTATGGTGAGGGATTTCCACAGGGCTCATCCCGAAAAGCCTGGTGGTCGCCAGGAGGCTCCCGTTGAGGGGGGGGTACTGTAAGGATGTGCAGTTTTCCCTCCTTCCTCAATTCACCTCCGCAGCTGCTACTCATCTTCCTGATGACCTACTCACCCACACCTGCTTAAATACCCGGCTTCCTCATCCAGTAGTCACCAGTTCGTCGTGGAAAATACACTGGTAACACATCGTGAATTCTAGAATACTAAACCTAGTTTCCCAGTCTAAGTGTTATGCTAAACCTGTATTTCTCTGCCCAGAATCCGTCTATTACTCTGCCTGCCACGTCCAGCCAACACCACCTCGTCTGCGAACCTCGGATTATGATCACTACCAGCTCCAGCCTGCTCACTCAATTGAACTCTGATTCCCCGGCTCATCTCACCCGTGTTCCGCTGCAAATCTCCGAACCCCGGCTCCAGCCTGCTCTCTCCGACATCCTCCGGATCACCAACTAGGGACCTCCACTCTCCCCCCCCCCAGGAATTCCCAGATCCGGATTAGTAATTCCCCAGCAGTATGGTGTGAGTGTTGAACTTGTAATAAATCATTTTACTTCCATACTCACGTCTCCAGTCTTCCGTGCTTGTATTGAGGGTTCAGCCTGTAAGCGCTCCTCGAGCTTAACAGGCTGAGTCCATTGTGGTCAGTTCGTTCTGTTAAGAACTTGGATACTCAAAGGTAAGGACTCAAATGCACGACCCGGGAGCCAGAGGTAAAGTATAATTAATATACTTTATTTCTTCCACAAAATATATACAAAAGAAAAACACTCTTACGAGGTAACAAAAAAGGGTCCAAAAAGATACAACAAAATATCGCTCACAACGTGAGGAATTAAACTTTCAATAAGTTTCAGAAGCATAAATAAGGCAGGTAACAAAAAGAGCAACCGTGATGGGCAGAGTTCTGGCATGAGGACAGGACAAGACGAACTGACACTGAACGCTGGGAGACTGGGGACTTTAAACACTCAACAACCATACACAGGTGAACACAATCAGGGGCGGGGCTGATACTGATGAGGGAAGTGAGTCAAGGGACCTGAAATGAGACGTGAAACAAACAAAACAGGAAGTGAGCAATAATAACACATAAACATGAAACATGATTACTAACACTTTTGACGGTGCACAACAACCCTGAGGAGCTGAACAACTACCGACCGATCTCCAACCTTCCTTTCCTCAGCAAAACCTTGGAAAGAGCAGTCGCCGCCCAGCTTCATCAACATCTGTCCAACCATGAGCTCTACGAACCCCTACAGTCAGCCTACAGAGCACATCACAGCACAGAGACCGCCCTCCTCAAGATCACTAATGACCTCCTTCTCGCTGCTGACTCCGGACAAATCAGTATTCTCATCGTCCTCGACCTCTCTGCTGCTTTTGACACTGTTTCTCATACAGTCCTCCTGAAATGCCTCTCTGACAACCTTGGCATCACTGGCACAGCTCTGTCATGGTTTCAGTCCTATCTCTCAACCAGGTATCAGTTTGTTAGCATCAGCGGCTCATCCTCCCCCTCGGCCCCAGTCAACCATGGTGTCCCCCAAGGCTCCGTGCTTGGTCCCCTACTTTTCACCATTTACATGCTCCCCCTTGGCCAGATCATACGTCAATTCGGTCTCAATTTCCACTGCTACGCTGACGACACTCAGCTCTATCTCAGCACCTCACCATCCGCCCAGCTCCCTCCACAGTCTTTGCTCAATTGTCTCCATGCCATAAAAACCTGGATGACAGCAAATCTAATAAAACTCAACAGTAAGAAGACTGAGCTCATGGTTGTGGCCCCCAAAGCACTGCTCTGGAAGGTTGGGGATCTCCTCCTCCACATTGACGGCTGTTCCATCTCCCCGTCTCCCGAAGTCCGTAACCTGGGTGTCATCCTTGACTCCACTCTCTCATTTCAGTCACATATCAAATCCGTCACTAAGTCTGCCTTCTATCACCTCAGGAACATCTCCCGTCTACGACCATCACTCTCTGATTCCGTGGCCGAGACCCTCATTCATGCATTTGTTTCCTCCCGGTTGGATTACTGCAACGGAGTCCTGTTCGGGGTTCCCAGTAAAGCCCTGGACAGGCTCCAGTATGTGCAGAACTCGGCTGCCAGGGTGCTCACTCACACCAAGCCCTGGCAGCACATCACCCCCACCCTGATCCACCTCCACTGGCTCCCAGTCAAGCACCGTATCACCTATAAACTCCTTCTTCTGACTTACAAATCCCTCCATGCCCTCGCCCCCCAATACCTGTCTGACCTTCTCCGCTACCACACTCCATCCCGGAAGCTAAGATCATCTGGACAGGATCTCCTCTCCACCCCCCGCACCAGGTTGCAGACTTTCGGTGACAGAGACTTCAGTGTGGCATCCCCCACCCTCTGGAACTCTCTCCCCCCCGAAATCCGCAGCGCCCCAACCCTGGACAATTTCAAAAAAGCCCTCAAAACGCACCTTTTTACCAAGGTTTTCCCCACTGTATAGTTAGTTTAATAGGTTTATTTTTCCGCTACTTCCCCCCCCCCACCCACCCCCCTTAACCTGTACACCATGTAGGCTACCTCTGAACTGTAGTGGAGTAGAAGAATACGTAGCAAAACATTTAAATACTTAAATAAAGTACAAGTATCTCAAAATTGTACCCAAGTATAGTACTAGTTGAGTTTATGAACTTAGTTACTTAACAGCACTGGTTATACAGATAGAAAGACCAAGCCTTGCACAGAGGCATGAAAATACATTTTTTTTCTCAAAATGCTCAACAGTGCTGCCAAAATTATAAACTGACTGCTACACAATTAAAATGAATGGTTTTATATATTTCTATTAAATGTGACTCTGTAGCGTTTCTGTTATTATTATTATGTTATTACCAATGCTGCTTTAGTTGTTTTGACTGCTAAAATCATCTGTTATTCCTCATTTTAAAGCCGATATTCCGTGGGGTCGGGGGGCTCGGATCCTTGTCACCTTTTTCATACCTGATGAGTTTGCATCCCTGACAAGACTAGGTACATTACAGGAGTGTTAAAACACCCAAACATGCACACGTATCTTATTTTAGTAGAGATGAGAGGACAAGGTCTAATGTTGTGAACGAAATGATATTTTATCTTATGTAGCACATTCAATTCAATAATTAATCCTGAATTACTAATAACTCTAAAGGAGGCAAAAAGTGGATAAGGCAAATACTCATCCAAAGTGTGTGTGTGTGTGTGTGTGTGTGTGTGTGTGTGTGTGTGTGTGTGTGTGTGTGTGTGGGGGGTGTGCATGTGTGTGTGTGTGTGCGTGTGTGTGAGCAGCTTCTCTGGTCAAGGTTTAAAACCAGCAGTGCGAATGTTTATGAGAAACAATTCGTAGCTTAGACTGAACTCGAAGGAAACTAGACTGGAATTTTTTAAGAAATCAAAACAGCTGGGTGAATACTCTCTTTATGGTATTTAAATTGGGCCAAGTAGAACCCCTTCATGGATTTGTGATACTGATCTCCGTCTGTTCGGATTTGGAAGTCTCATGATTTATGGGCCTGTGAAGGAGAGGCCCAGGGAAAACAACATCTATCTTGGAACTGCAATTACTTATCCTAAAGAGATTGCAACATTATACTCCTTTAAAAATTGCTCAATTCATTTAACACATTTATTATGCACACAATAAAAACCTCAACAAATATATTGATCCTGGCTTAACCAGCGACCTTTACTCTATTGTTCATAAGCTCAGTAGTTTAACAACTATTAGAATTGTAGTAATGTCTGTAGACCAATTGTACTAGAAATAATTTGAAACAGTTTAATAAAGAATGTTAAACTATATTTAAAACTGTAATTGAACTTCAACTTATATTAATTATCTGATTCCAGTGGCCAGTTGGAACAGGCAATCAATAAGTTTCCACTTTGCAGCAACAGCACAAAAAGGTTTCAACCACAATTAGTATTATGTCTGAGTCTAGTTCTGTCTTATCTGCTTTGTTTCGGAATGTGTTCAATACATTACATTTTTGTATTCATTATTAACATACAATACATAGATTTAAGAATAAATGAAACAAATAATACAACATTAACCCAATTGAGCAGACAGATTATTTTTTTAACCCTGATCTCCTCAGGCCGGTATTTATGACCAGCAGTCATGCCTCTGAGGGTCTCATGGTGTGAGACAGATGCAGGACATAAAAACAGTCTTTTGCTATTTATTTTCATTTTGCAGCACATTTATACTATAATATATCATTTTGCTTTACATCTTCACATTATTTATTTTTCTCAAGTAATTTACTTTTGGTGAGATAACTAAAGTTTAGTTAATTTAACCCTGGCTATGGACTGATTCATTATTAGTTGTTACAAAGCATACACAAGACGGCGGGACAAACCAATATAGAAACAATTAGACAAACAAACATGAACTCGCAATAAACACCAGCGTGACAGCAAAAACTCATCAAGCTTAATTTAATCCGAATTAGGGAGATCTCAGCGGGTAGGGAAATATCTGTTTAATATGAGTGCCTTCTGCCCATATATACTTGTACAAGTGCTAAGAACGGAATCTGTTGAAGAGCAATAACTAATTTATTCTCAATCAACAACCACTATGCGAATTTAGTGGTGCTACGCTCTCTCCGTCCGGAGAGCGGAGGCTTTTTTATTTTATTTACCCTGTCTTCCAACAATAGCCAAATTCAACAACTCATCTGTTATGAAACACAGTATGTCACACACTCCCGCATACCACCCTTCCCATTTCTCATCGTTTGTGTTTAGTTCCAAAATCGACAAATGGTGTGAGGAAGAGAATATTGTGTCATTCCGTGCTTCACCCTCTCTGTGCTTTCAGCCCCGCAGGGGGGGTGAAATCTCACACACACACTTTAGCAGCTGTTAAATCAACCAGTTAACCACTGAAATCTCCTGAATTTGGCGATCTGTTTCAATACAGATGCATGACATTTTTCTAATGCAGAAGTCCACTTTAGTGATGCTCTCTTTTAAGGTCTCTCCGAATATTTGCTGTGTGTAATTGTCTGGTAATTTAATTCCAAAAAAGCACACACAGAGGATATCAGTCAAAATCGATATTCCTAGGTTATTATTACACCCTCAAATGTAAAATAGTAGAGAAACCAAAAAAAAAATGCAGCCGCTCAGTTTCACAGGTAATTTTATGATACCGTCAATCACAGATTCTGGTAAGGCAATGTGAAAATATAGATTTGAAATTACACTTACCAGTTCTGAAGATCTTTTTGGTATCCTGTTCGTGTCGCCAATTTGTTACGGAAACTTCGGAGCAGCAATGCAGAAAAGATGGAAACTGGAATCCTTGCTGTCAAACACTGAGATTTATTGAAAGTTATAAAAACGGCCGGAGAGCTTCACATAGTCTATCACACTCTACATGTGGGCAAACCACGCGGAACTCTAAAGACAAAGGAGAATCATCATCTGTTATATCTGAGAGGAGGGACTTAGCAAGCCTGCCTAATGAATGCCAGACACAGGAACAAAGACCCCTCAGTATCTGCAATCCTTATCCTGAACCAAACTTTTCCCCACAGGAAGAAAGAGGACCTTTTGACCTGTGTCCCCGGTCAAGTTGCGAGCAAGAGCATAATGCGACTTAACGAGAAGCATATGTTTGTAATTTGACAGGTTCTCAGGAAAGCTGAGAAACTCAATACACAAAGTGATCAGATTAAAATATTCCCTCACATTAATGTCTTTTATTTTTTTGTAAAGCACTTTGAATTGCCTTGTGTTGAAAAGTGCTATATAAATAAACTTGCCTTGCCTTGCCTTCAATGTTCAAAACAACAGATAAAGCCAGAAATCTAGGTGTAGTCATGGACTCTGACCTGAGTTTCAACAGTCACATTAAAACAGTTACTAAATCAGCCTGCTATCATCTAAAGAATATATCTAGGATTAAAAGAATAATGTCACAGCAGGATTTGGAAAAACTTGTCCATGCTTTTATCTTCAGTAGACTGGACTACTGCAATGGTGTCTTCACAGGTCTCACTAAAAAATCTATTAGAAAGCTGCAGCTGATTCAGAACGCTGCTGCTCGAGTCCTCACTAACACTAAGAAAGTGGATCACATCACTCCTGTTCTGAAGTCTTTACACTGGCTTCCTGTGTGTCAAATAATTTATTTCAAAAATACTGCTGCTGGTTTATAAAGCATTGAATGGTTTAGGCCCAAAATACATTTCTGACCTACTGCTAAATTATGAACCATCCAGAACTCTCAGGTCTTCTGGGACTGGTCAACGTTCTGTCCCTAGAGTCAGAACTAAACATGGAAAAGCAGCTTTCAGTTGTTATGCTCCAAATATCTGGAACAAACTACCAGAAACCTGCAGGTCTGCTGCAACTCTCAGAGATGTTCACAAGTCTTTTTTTGCAAGTCCAAGTCAAGTCTCTGGTCACGAGTCCAAGTCAAGTCTCAAGTCTTTGTGGGGTGAGACTTGATCAAATCTCAAGTCTTTGGTCACGAGTCCAAGTCAAGTCTCAAGTCTCTAAAAAATAAAAGTCTCATGTCTCTTCTGGTTGTAATAAGCCTTCGATTGTCTGCTGCTATCCAGTCTGTTAAAAATACTGCACAGCTATATCTAATAAATTCAAAGCATTTACTGTATTATTATCACTCCTATCTATTAGCATACAGTATCAGTACTGATTAGTTGTTTGTTATATGATCACTTTAAACAGGCTATTGCAATGCAATATGAGGAAAAACATCACACTTTAGCTAAATGCAAACAACTTATAAGCAAAACACTTCAGAATCAGAAATCAGTATCACAAATACTTTATTAATCCCCCGCAGGGAAACTGTGTTAAAAGTATTTAAAAGTAAACATTTGTTCTGTGCCATTTGCAACTAAAAAACTATTGCTGCAATATTATCTGAAATATACTGAACTGGTGATATTAAAACATGACCTGTTCCAAAAGAGATATCTACCATTAACACCATTTACCAGCCAAATGCTGGTAAATCATCAAGTGGCTGGTACTGTATGTTGCACGCACCAGCCAAAAATAACAATGGCAATCTATTGAGTGGCTGGTAAAATTTCAACATTCACTAGGCTAGCCATTTGGCCAGTGGACAAAAATGTTAAAATGTGACCTCTGCAACCGTATTGTTTAATTACACTGGGTCTCTAATTACATCTTTTAAGTCTACTATAAATAAACATATTCCTCTATCCTCTCACTCAAACCCAGTGTAATGCTAACCTGATAAACCTGTAACATTAACGTTACGTGGTCAACAATAAACCTGTAACCTGCCTATAAACCGACAGATGTATTTATGTATGTAACTATGTATTTTTCTACGTTTAACGTTAGCCAGTAGATGGTGGCAGCGGAACGTAATGATTAACGTTACCGACCTTTTTTATGTCATGTCAAGTGTTGGATGTCAACGCCACTCAACGCAAACAAGTGTGACAAGCAAACATTCACTCATCTTTTCAAATATCCAGTTACAAAGCTAGTAGCAAGCTAAGTTAACATTACATAGCTGATGCTGAGCTAAACATGTTTGCTAACTGTCCATATGCGTTAATGTGACTGACCTCTCCGGGTGAGTTTTCAAGTGCCTGATGAAATTTGACATTGTTGCACCAGCATCCTTGATTTTAATATTGCAGACTTTGCAGTGTGCGCTCCTTTTGTTGGTGCCGCCGGCGTTTTGTTCGAAGTTTTTATAGTTGAACATAATTACAAGCGGTACAGCTGCAGGTGTGCCGCCGGTCGCCATGGTGTTACCATGATGTTAATGTTAAATGTGGGGTAGGTAAGTTTGAGAAATAAAATAACTGGATGGCCTACCTGCCTGTCAGCCTCCCATCGGGGCACAAACTTATCTCGTGCCCTCATTGGTCATGTGCGCGTTCGTGTGTGTTGGAGGAGGGGCTCTGTGAAGAAGTGGCAGATTTTCTCCGGTTGTGTATTTTCAAATTCTAGCGATCTCGAGCCGGTTTCTCAAACTTACCTACCCCACCTTTAATACGCCAAAAATAGAAAACACAATGATTGTTCACGAGTCCCAAAACACGAGTCCAAGTCGAGTCCGAAGTCTTTTGAGCAGGAGTCCAAGTCAAGTCTGAAGTCTCTGTGTGTGCGACTTAAGTGCGACTCGAGTCCGAGTCACAAACTCGAGTCCCCATCTCTGACTCTTACTACTTTTAAATCCAGGCTGAAGACTTTTCTTTTTGCCGCTGCTTTTAATTGAACTATTCATATCTTAAACTGCACTGTAACTTTTATCCATGTATTCTTTTTTCTTTTAATGTTTATTTTATTATCTTTGCTTTTTAATGACCGTTTTTAAATGGCATTTTCTTAATGTCTTTCATTTTTGTAAAGCACTTTGAATTGTTTTTTTAAGACAATCTACATGAAAAACCCCACGCCCAAAGATCAGTGGGTAAAACATAGATATTTACCGAAATTAAGTTAAGAAGAGAAGTAGTTAAACAAATAAAATCCAGTGCAATTTAAGACTTCAATCATCAGAGTGTTGCACTGGTTTTATCCCAGGTTCCAAAGTGAAACTTTCAGAATTCTTTGATGGATTACACATGCTCAAACGACGATGGCACTGGAGGCGCTGCAGCTCCCCCACATTTAGTATTCTTCTCTTCTTCAGCATATGCACAATAAGTCCCTTTTTTTAGAGGATAGACCCATATGGAGGCTTAAATTATGCTTATTTACAGGAACTGTCTGGCAGTCCTGTCGCTCACAACAAAACACAGGCACATGCTTTTCCTACAATAGGGTCAGCTGTTACATTCTATTTCGTATATGGCTTCGCCCTCTAAGGCTATCGCTATTGGGTAATCCCTCTGCGCCCCGCGCAGCACTGAAACACTTGTAGTCCACGCCCACCCGCCAGGTGGGCCCCACCCTCGGGCCTCCTTCCGGTATAAATAGGAAGGGAGCCCGGCAATCTGCTCCCTCTTTTCTTCAGCAAACCGGCAGTAACTGAAGCACGAGAAAAAGCTAATCATGAGCAATGATAGTGTCCGCGAGTGTCCCTCGTGCAAGACGGGATACATCATGAGCTACGATTTGCATCCGATATGCGAATCCTGCCTGGGGCCAGAGCACGCGGACGCGGCTCTCAGCCAGCAGGTCGCATGTTCATATTGTGTTCGTCTCCCAGCATCCGACAGGAAGCGAAGGGCGGACGCCCTAGCTGCTGCGGGTGAGGAGGACGACTGGCCCATCCAGAACAGGGGTGGCAGCCTGTTTCTGGAGGTGAGGAGGACGACTCCTACCCCGTCTCCCTCCATGGCTCGCCATGCGGCTCTCCCCTTCCCCCTCTTCCCCGGATGGGGGAGACGGGGTCGGAGCGAGAGTCAGAGGTGGCGGCCGAGCACGCGGTCCCCTTCTCCGTGGCCACGGCGCTACCGGCGTTGGGTGGCATTATGCTGGAGCTGCCGGAGATAATAAGCAAGGCAGCAGCATGCAGAGGTCTCCCCGTTCCCCAAGGGCGGGAGAGGGTGGCTCTGGATGACATGACCTTTGTCCCCTTCACTAAGGTGGAGGGGTTCACAGAGGAAGGGTTTCCAACCACCCCCGCTCTGGAACTGAGCTTAACGGCGTTCTTCGGGGTTAGGCAGGCCAACTTGGTCGCCGGACGGCGCCCTACGTTGGCCAGCCCCAGGGACCAGTATGTCGCCCGCCAGGCGGACCGGGCACACCAGTGTGCGTTCCAGGCGTCGGCAGCAGCGAATAACATCGCCTTGCTGACCAACTCGGTGGTGACGCTGGTCGAGCGATCCACCACCGTGGCACCAGAGGAGGCGGAAGAGATCGCCAAGGCGGCCAGCACGGCACCCACGCTGTGCGCGGCCGTGGCGGTCTCCCAAGCAAGGATCACGGCCTGGATGACTCAGATCCAGCGCCACCTCTGGTTGCAGCAAGCAGCGGTGACAGAGCCAGCCAGGAAGGTTTTGCTGGACGCTCCGATCAGCTCGGACGGGCTGTTCGGACCCCAGTTCCTGGCCATGGTTGAGACCATGAAGGTGGCAGCGGAGCAAGCGGAGGACATCCGCCAGCACGTCGGCTGGCTCCAGCCAGCGGTGAAGCGGCACCAGCGGCAGCAGCAGCAGCCAACCCGGCCACAGCGGCAGACGGGGAGACACTCTCAGCAACAACAGCCGAGGCGTCAGACTCGTCCGTCAGCGGCGGCTGGGGCACCGTCCCGCGCCTCCGCCCCCCCACCAGAGAAGGGGGGTAAGAAGGGAGTGAGGTACTCCCGCTCGGCGTCTGCTCCACGAGAGCCGCCGAGGAAGCAAAGCCGGCCCTGACGGTTTGGGGGGGGAGTGTGAAGGAAATAAAAACATTATTTCCCAACATGTGGTCTGAGTCATCAGTTGCAAATATGTGTCACATATCCCCCACCCTGGGTGAACCAGCTGCCTATAACCTATCGGTTAATAGCCAGCAGGGTTCGTTACAAAAGCCTGCGCTATTTAGTCTATCGATTAATAAGCTGCGGAGCACAGTAACTACACCAGCTGCCTCCAATCTGTTGATTAGTAGGCAGCAGGGTTCGCTGCAGAGGTCTGGTGGTTATGACTTTTCGGTTATTAAACCACAGACCTCGCGGCACTCCTCTGTCCGAGATATGCCACCTACACACGGTCACAATAAGCCCATGAGCGCCGTGGTAACGCCTCATGTGGATGTCACTGCACACACCTCCACCCATCCTCTGAGCGTGTACGCGCCTCATGATGAGAGTCGGAGTGAAATGCAGCGTGTGGAGGCCTCCTCACAGCCCTTTCGCTCTAGGCCCACCTTGGGTTGCCTCACGGGCAGCGGCGGCGAGGGCGCTGGCATGGCTCGTCGTCATGGCGACCACAACACATCTCGAGCATGTGCGCCCGCTCTCAGAGTGTTTCTCGGAGTGGCAGCGCGTGTGTCTGATGGACAGATGGATGAGCAGGCTGATCAGCAGAGGGTACACCCTGCAGTTCGCCTCCCCCCCCCCACAGTTCAACGGGATACAGGTGACACGCCTAACATCCCGAGAACAATGTCTTGCGCTCCAGGGAGAGCTACGGGAACTCCTGTTGAAAGAGGCTATTTCCAGGGTTCCCCAGGAGGAAGAAAATCAGGGGTATTACTCCCGCTATTTTCTGATCCCGAAAAAGACGGGGGGAATGAGACCCATCCTCGACCTGTCAGTTTTCAACAAGGCAATAATGAAAAGGCCTTTTCACATGCTGCCGGTCAAAAGGGTGCTAGAGTGTGTTCACCAGGGAGACTGGTTCACCTCTATAGACCTAAAGGATGCATACTTCCATGTACCCATCATTCCGCAACACAGGAAATTCCTGCGGTTTTCATTCCAGGGAATATCGTACCAGTACAACCGTCTGCCGTTCGGCTATTCCCTGGCTCCTCGTACTTTTTCAAAGTGTGTAGAAACGGCGCTGCAGCCGCTACACAGAGGAGGGATGAGAGTACTATTTTACCTGGACGACCTGCTGCTGCTGGCTCGCTCCAGGGAGGAAGCGGCTTTACAGACGGTACAACTCATATCGCATCTGTCAAAGCTGGGTTTCATAATAAATTGGAAAAAGAGCTGTCCTCTTCCCTCCCAGAGTATGGTTTACCTAGGAGTGGAATTGAACTCAGCCCGCATGAGAGCACGACTCTCACGGCAGAGAGTGGAGACACTGACAGCTCTCCTTCGACGCGTCACACCCCGCAGCGTGGTGACGTCACTCTCCGTGATGCGGCTGCTCGGCATGATGGCAGCAGGTCACGGGGTGATTCCCCTGGGTCTCCTGCACATGAGAAGACTACAGAGGTGGTTTATCAGCCTACGCATCGACCCCATACGACAGAAGAGGCGCATGGTGGTCATCCCTATGTCCGTGGGTTCAGACTTAACCTATTGGAAAAGTCCCCACATCCTGTCAGAGGGGGTGGCCCTGGGCAGAGTTACGTCACACATCTCGGTGTTCACAGACGCATCTCTCTCAGGGTGGGGAGGAACGTGCATGTCGCAGGCAGTGGGAGGACAGTGGCCGGCTCACATGTCCTTCCACATAAATGTGTTGGAATTGATCTCCGTACGGAGAGTAATTCAGCATTTTGCCCCGTTGCTGCGGAAACAGCATGTGCTGATTCGCACAGACAACAGAGCCGCGGCAGCCTACATCAATCGCCAGGGCGGGGTACGCTCAGCGCAGCTCCTGAACACAGCCAGACGGCTGTTGATCTGGGCACGCGCACACGTGCTCTCCATCAGAGCACTGTATGTGCCCGGAGAGCTGAACAAAGGGGCAGACCTCATGTCCAGAGGAGGACCTCGCCAGGGGGACTGGAGCCTCCATCCCGAGCTGATCGCCCAGATTTGGAGCCGGTTCGGGAGGGCGGAGGTGGATCTGTTCGCCGCACGCGGGAACGCGCAATGCGCCCTCTGGTTCTCCCTGTCAGCACGGGACCACCCCCCCCTGGGGGTGGACGCGTTCGCACATCGGCCATGGCCCAGGGGACTGCTGTACGCCTTCCCACCAGTCCCGCTGATTCCTCGGTTCCTGGACCGAGTGCAGGAGGAGCGGCTGTCAGTGATCCTAATTGCCCCGGAGCGCACGGGAGCTTCCTGGTTTCCATGCCTACAGCGTACGCTGTCAGGCAGGCCATGGGAGATTCCGTGGCGGGGGGACGCTCTCTCACAGGTGGAGGGAGCGATCTACAGTCACCCAGTGATAGGCCAGCCCCTATGGGCATGGCCCCTGAGCGGGAACACTTAGAGAGGTTGGGTCTCTCTCAAGATGTTGTACGCACCATTCAGGGAGCCAGGGCCGCGTCTACCAGAGCGTCCTACACAGCCAAGTGGGCAGCGTTCCAGCGTTGGTGTGTAGAAAGAAGCCTGGACCCCATCACGTGCCCCCTGCCACACGTGCTGTCATTCCTCCAGCTGTTGTTGGACAGGAATTTGGCGTTCAGCACAATCAAGGTATATGCGGCTGCCATATCATCTTGTCACGTGGGTTTCGGAGCAGGGACGTTGTTCAGTCACCCCCTGATGAAACGGTTTCTGCAAGGGGTACGGAGACTCAGACCGGTGTCACGGGCACTGGCGCCTCAGTGGGATTTGGCTTTGGTGTTACGAGCACTAAGCAAAGCCCCATTTGAACCTTTAGAGCAGGTTCCCCTCAACATGTTATCAGCCAAAGTAGTACTGCTTTTGGCTCTAACATCGGCGAAAAGGGTGAGTGATTTATCCGCTCTATCTGTGGCCCCGTCATGCCTCCGGATCCAAGGGGATGGCAGTTCGGCTGAGTTACGTCCTAACCCAGCCTTTATGCCAAAGGTCATCACAAGCTCTTTTAGGTCAAGAGTGATCACCTTGGACGGGTTTTTTCCGCCTCCTCATAAATCAGAGGAAGAAGCCACATCTCATCTCCTCTGTCCGGTGCGCGCGCTGGCCTGCTATGTGACGCGCACGGCGGCATTGCGCCGTTCTCAGCGCCTGTTTGTGCATTATAGAGAGCGCTCGATCGGGCAACCTCTGTCGGCACAGCGGCTGTGTGAGGCTGTGTCACAGGCATATGTCTCAGCGGGGGTGGAGCCCCCGGAGAATATCAAAGCGCACTCCACCAGAGGAATTTCCTCCTCCACGGCGTTGCATGGAGGAATGTCAGTGGAAGATATTTGCACAGCTGCATCTTGGTCTTCCCCCTGTTCATTTATTAAATTTTATTTGAGGGAGGTCTCCCATTCCTCTCTGACGCACCCGGTACTGGGTGTCCTGTCGGAGTGAGTGACGTCAGGGACCCAGCGGTGCGCCTCTCTCCTGCTTCTCGGCACACAGAGAGCGGCCCCTTTCCCCTCGTATGAGAGGGATGTTCCCTTTACTGTACTTTGACACACTTCGTACGGAGTGCCTGATCAGTGAGTGACGTCAGGGATCCAGCTGAGCGCTCTCCTACCTGTCTAACACGGAGAGACAGCGGCTGTTCCCCCTCTATGATCGCAGGACAAGGTGGGACCTTCGTCTCTACTTTCTCACAGCGGTCGGTATGTATTGTTCCCAGCCTTCACCCCGTCGGGAAGATAGGCATGTTTTGCTATGTTCCAGGGACGGTGATGCGCCATTACGCATGGCACAACAGGCAGGGGGGTGTTATTGAGCAGGTGTGTTGTGCTTCTAGTGCCGGACGGACCAGTGGGGCGCAGACTACATCATGCTTCGCCCTTAACCCAATAGCGATAGCCTTAGAGGGCGAAGCCATATACGAAATAGAACTGGGGTTACCTACTGTAACCCAGCTTCTATGAGTAATGGCGCAGCCCTCTAAGCGCTGGGCCCCACTGGCTCTACGAATAGCTGAAGAAAAGTTATATTGTATGGGAGCAGATTGCCGGGCTCCCTTCCTATTTATACCGGAAGGAGGCCCGAGGGTGGGGCCCACCTGGCGGGTGGGCGTGGACTACAAGTGTTTCAGTGCTGCGCGGGGCGCAGAGGGATTACCCAATAGCGATAGCCTTAGAGGGCTGCGCCATTACTCATAGAAGCTGGGTTACAGTAGGTAACCCCAGTTCCCCATACTGTTCGTCTCCTTATACAGGGGATAAGGAGACAAACCAAACATACTAAATAATCTGGATGAACTACATTTTTAAAACCAAAAGACTGTTTTGAATGTGTTCACCAACCAATGCAAAACACAACTTTCTCAAAAGGAAGAAAGGGGCACCAGTACAAAGATATAAATCCAATTAAAGACTGCTAATGGAAAACATCCTCTAACTCTAACAGCAATCATGTTGACACAGAGATACACCAACAGATGCTGACAACTGGCACACAGAAAGAGCTGCTGAAGTTTCTTCAAGCCTTTTATGCAGGTCCTGATTAGGGATTGGGAGCACCTGGGGGAGGCAGCACCTTGAGGGAGACAAAGGCCATTTCTCAATGTATAGTAAAGCTGCTGCAGAGCCACTATTTCAAGTATACTACGTCATCGCCGAATGCTGGGCATTTAAACAGCCCTTCGGCGCCACTCGATGACGTAGTATACTTGAAATAGTGGCTCTGCAGCAGCTTTACTCGACATTGAGAAACGGCCGATTAGTGGAAGAGGGAGAGTGAGAATCACACACACAATTAATGTATACAAATAATGGATAGCGACAGCTGCAACATAAGATCCTATGAAATGTTCTCAGTGGCGCAGAAAGTCAAAATGGCCTGACTCGAGAAAAAACAAACGAAATATCCAGGGAAGATAAAGAGCATACATACTTGAGTTTTCTTTAAAACCCTCCTCCAATCTGTTGCATCATTGTCTGTTTCAGCTCTGTCAAATGAATGGAGAGAGATAATAACTAATTTTACAATTTATAGGAACTAATGATTTAAATCATGGTGTGTTTGAACTCCCTAAAAGAGCGATTCCCTGATTTTCATACGACTACCGCAATGTTAGTAAATAGAAAAGCATTTGGACACTATGCAAATATGCTCCAAGGCCTGGCTCACTTTCCTGGGGGCTTGACAGACACCACGGCACCACTTACTTAAATGAAGAGCACTGTAAGCCAACAAACCACTGACTACGGTAATAGTATGAATGAATGAATGAAAACTTTATGACAGACTCAGGGTCCAGATAAAAGACAAGACATTACATAGATAAAAGACAAGGCATTACATATAATAAATGACATACACAGCATAAAAAGAATTCATAGTTTAAGAATAATTTAAATCAGTGTCCTACAAAGAGACAACTATACCAATGTCTCCACAGCTGCGATTGGTAGCGTGTAGTACTAAACCTTATGTTCAATAAGACCAAGAGGATTTCATTATCAGAGTCATTAAGCCGGCAAATACATTTATACATAAGATTTCTTAAAACAGCTTGTAGAGTATTGACTCCTGCAGCCACAAACATTTCACTTGCACTAGACCAGGGGTGCCCAACCAGTCGATCGCGGGATGTGTCTAAAAATAGAACAACAATGTTCTGTTTTATCGTTAACTTCCTGTGCCAGAATAATGCACTTGAACGCATCAAAGCTTTGTGATTGGCCGGCGTGACCACATGTGTCGGGGCGTGGCTGGTGGGCAGTGAGCAGTGCACTAGTTCGCTGACGTTGTCCGTGTCAACGGGAGTGACAGTCTTGACACACAAGACCGCAATTATGGCAGAAGCAAAAAAGCCCAAAATATATAATTTTCACTCCGAGTGGGAGGATGATTATTTTTTTATCTATTCCAATTCAAAGTCCATCTGTCTCGAGTGTGGCTTTTCCGAAGAAGGGTAATTTAGGAGCGGCATTTCAAAACAGTGCACAAACGCTACGAGACGGAATTCCCTCCTAATTCTGCCCTACGCTCCCAAAAGGGGAGGGGCCTGAAAGGACAGCTAAATGCACAGCAGTCCATTTTCACCAGGCCCAACAACAAGAGCAAGGCTGCTACCATAGCATCTTATCGGGTCAGTCACGTTCTTGCGAAGCACATGAAGTCTTTCAAAGGCGGCGAAGTTGTGGAAGAAGCATTCCTGGAGGCTGCCGACGCGCTTTTTGGGGACAGTAAAAATAACAGAAGCATTTCAACAGGTTTTTTATGGGATTCGTTTTGTATCCTAAAGATAAAGCAACTTTCTCAGAATAAAGCAAAACTATGAGTTTAAAAGAAAAAAAAACTAAGTCAAGCAAAATAAAATACATTTCAAAAATAAAACTATAAGTTGCAAACAAATCATTTGTGTAATCATGTAAACTATAAGTATTTTTTCTTTGTTTTAACATAGGTTTTTGTTTGCAGTTCTTGTTTCTTCTTTCTCAATGATCAGACTTTTGCTCTCGCTTCAGCTCTCTCGTTTGCGCTCCCTCATTTTTTGTTTGAGATTTTGACACAAACATCCCAGGTGGGCGGGACTTTCAGGGGTGTGTCCCCATTGGCTACTCAGCTTTTGAGTGACAGCCCACTACACCACAGATCATACAGTGCAACTCATGCAGCAAACTCCGGAGTCTACTCGGCCACGTTAGTGTCGGTGTCTCCTGGGGAGTTTTCATGAACATATCGGACTTATCTTATTGATTGCAGTGCATTATACTTGTGATGTGTAGTTCATACTTTATTCCAACTTTAAATATTTTAATACCTGAACACACTGCTGCTGTTAAATAATTTCCCAATTTGGGATTGATAAAGTGTCTGTCTATTTATTTTATAGATTAAAAAAACACATCTGTATTTTTAAGCTAAAGGTGATACACAATATAAACTGTATACTATTATTTTTCAAAGACATGTTACATTTCAAAAGCATATATTGCTATGTTTAGGACAAACAATTAAAGACTGCTTTAATTGAACAAATTCTGCAATATAAAAGTGGCAGATTTGCTTTATTAAACAGACCAGACCTAGGTTGCATGTCAACACAATTAGGAACATGCTCACATCTTACTATGTTGGTCTGAAGAGCTGAAGCATTCATACACAATGGATAAAACCGGTGTTGTTTCATTCTATATCCTGTGAGAAAATGATATACATTTAGCATTAAAAATTTGACATACTTTTCCTAGCCTGAGGAAGATATGAATAATCAACAGATTTGAATGGAATCTCTAACATTTTCATGTAGAATAAAGACAAAAGAGTGATTATACAAGTTACATTTATTGAAATTTGAACCAGAAGATGAAGTCTCAAAGAATGTTTTAAATAAAAGGACATAAAACAAAAAGGTGGATAATAATAAAATCTATTAAATGTATATGTAAAGACATTTGGTCAAATGAAATGACACTGAGCCAGTGATAACAGCAACGCCAGCGTAGATGAAGCTGGTGCAGGTCTCTCTTCATGCCCCCCCTCCGTGCTGTCCCCTCAGAGGAAGTGGGAAAACGGGATAAGACTCTGGACGCCACGCTGTCTCAATGATCCACACTGTTAATATGAGAGGAAAATAAATGTTTTAGGAAATGAAAAATATGAAGTTAACAAATAAAACACAGCTCATGGACGGTAGGTTTTCCTACAAAGTTAACTCAGCCTCCATTAATTTTCATATCAAATTAGCGTGTTAATAAAATAAGCTATCATGGCTTATACTTGCATATCTAAACAGAATCATGAAAACCTGTTGGTAGAGTCAGGCACACGAGTCCGTTTGAGTGTGTGCGCCGGTGTAGGTACCATATCTGCTCGGGGTACCATATCTGCTCGGGTGTATTTCCGTCGCATCCGTCATCCCCGTTATATTGTACGGCAACTCACGAGAAGGGTCTAGCTGCGGCCGCGGACAGTACACGACGGTACACGACACGCCCACCTGACACGACACTACGGTGGCTGAGAGACACTACCGTACATGGCAGATTAAAAGCGAATTGACGACACTACACGACACACCCCCTACACGACACGCCCACCTGACACGACGGTGGCTGAGAGACCATACATGGCAGATTAAAAACGAATTGCAAATGTTATTGTAGCATTTTAAGCAACTATTAGGCAAATTATTGAATAACCGATCAGTTTGAGAACCCCTTATCCCATTTTGATGGTTGACATCTCATTTGAACAGTGAAAGCCAGAATGACAGCAGGGGTGAATTTTATTTTATAATTTTGCAAAAGTCAAAGATATGTTTACTGTATATAAAAATGCTTGTCATGTAGGCATACTGGAGATGGAAAGGCTTTAGTCAGTGTTGTAGCTGAGATTCTTACCGTTCCAATGATGTATTAATAATAATTGGATACTTGGATTTATATAGCGCCTTTCATGAGACCCAAGGTCCCTTTAAAAAGAAGAACAGGAGTAGAAACAAACATAACAAAAGGCAGTCAGACAAAACAACAAATAGATTTGGGGCCAAAGGCCTTGGCAGACAGATGGGACTTGAGGGCCCTTTTGAAGGCGTCAAGCGTGGGGATGTTGCAGATCTCCGCAGGGAGAGCGTTCCAGAGAGTGGGGGCTGCCATACTGAAGGCTCTGTCCCCGAAGGATCGCAGGTTGGTGCGGGGGGCCAGAGTCTGAAGACCGCAGGTTCCGGGGTAGGGCATGTGGGAATTGTATTGATTTGATACAAGCAAGCCAGTGTTTCATTGTGTACTTTCAACTAGTATATGGTCCGGCAAGTTCAGCATTCACTGTGATGTATATAAAATAAGACACTGATACCGTTTTCCTCAATGAACATTTATTGAACAGAACATCATGTGGAAAATCAGAGCTGGTCAACTTAAAAAAATATTGACCTGCAGGAGTTTAAAGCCTATTTAAAAACTCCTCGGAATCTTTCACTGAAGTCCTTCAGCCTTTGGTGCGCTTCCTCACTCATGTTCTTGGTGAGGTCATGAGAACAAAGTTCAATCTCACTGATAAGACAAGATGGTATAAAGAAGTCATATGTAATATTATAAAATCACATGCATCAGGGGTTGTACACTTTAATGTGTCCATTCACTAACCGACTCTTTAGGAAGGAAGCTGTAAGGCCTCCTGTTATAGGAGTGGTCCTCGTCAGTGTCCAGGGGCATCTGTAGACAGTCAACCATTATTTTGACATGCACGGTTTAACTCCTCCAAAAATGATCCAGGCTCGATTCAGAATGACACAGTACCACACAAAACAAATGTTGCATGTACCATAAGTTCTATGTAGTATGTGTTTTAGGGGTAGTAACCCACAACCATGTGTGTGAGAATCCCTTCATCGTGAACAATAGGTGAATTGGTGGCCAGAGGGCTGTACGTCAAGGACTGGACATGGACGCAGTCAAACCCGACTAGCCCACTTCTCCGTGCATAGTCATATGCCCTGTTGCACGTTTCCAACTGACAGGTGATACCCAAGTTAGATTTTTGGACATGAATACACGGCACAGGACCCTTAAAGGTCCTGGAAACTGCAAAAAGTCCCATTTTTTTATCTATGCACTGTGATTTTAGGTGGCGATTTGCTGTGATGTCCGATGTTTTAGATGAGTGGTGCCTTTGTAGGTTTTTCCTTTTTAGTTGTAGGCTACAAAAACAACATGTTGTGGTTTAGCGCTTTGACATCAATTTTGGGGGCTGTGGAAATATTGTGCCATGTTGCTGCAGCAGCCGGTGTAAGGTTTCAGCGTTAGAGTGGGAGCTTATTGTGTTGTGTTATTCTGGTGATCTTGCAGTTTATTTTGATGTTGGCTCTGTCCTCTCGTTGCAGGTGTCATCACTTCCTGTAGTGGTGTGTCACTGCCAGCTTGATGGTGATCTCCTGGTCTGGATTGTTTGCACCTGTGCCTCATTAACTGTTTTTTATATGTAGCCCTGTTCTCCTTTGTCGGTTCGTCTTGTCTATGTACCAAGTCCATGTCTGTACTCCCTCGGTTACCATTGAGCATACGATTAGTAGAACCTAGCGAACTTTTGAGTGTCCTAGTAGATCCTAAAAACCTTTTCATACCATTAGTTGAACCTAGCGAACTTTTGAGTGTCCTAGTAGATCCTAAAAACCTTTTCATACCATTAGTTGAACCTAGCGAACTTTTGAGTGTCCTAGTAGATCCTAAAACCTTTTGTACAATAAAAGGCATTCTTGGAAATCAAGAAAGAATCGTGCATCTGAGTCTTTGTGAGTCCTTCGTGTCAGAACGAACCGACCTAACAAGATGGACTCAGCCGATTCCACCGTGGTCAAGACGGCCTTGCAGGTGCAAGGAACACGCCTGCATCAACAGGCGGAACAGATGGCAACAATGAATCAGGGGATTCAGGACTTAAATGCCCGTCAGCACAACTTCCAGGCAACAGTGACAACGGAAATAAATCACCTGGCGGAGAAAATGCGGGACATACTTACGCACCTCGAGGCACGACCTGCTGTTCCTGCGGCAGAGTTTTCCGGTCCAGCGGAGGTCAGGGTTGCGGAGATCCCCGTTCAAATACCCATGCCATCGTCTTCACTCCGCCTCGCTTCACCGGAGAAGTTCTCCGGGGATTCTGGAAACTGTCGTCCCTTCCTGATACAGTGCGATCTCCATTTCAAACATCAGCCCGCAGCATTTCCCACAGATCAAGCTAAGGTAGCGTTCATAGTATCTCACTTGACGGGAAGAGCGGGAGCCTGGGCAACAGCAGAATGGGCCCGAGACTCGCCGGTTTGCCAGTCGTTAAGGTTATTCATGGAGTCTATGAATTTTTTTTTTGACCAAACAGCACCCGGGAGAGAGTCAGCGAGAGCCCTGGTGAACATCAAACAACGGCAGAGGAGAGTGGCGGATTACGCAATCGAATTCCGGACCCTGGCAGCGGAAAGTGGATGGAACTCACCGGCTCTTTTTGATGCGTTTCTGCATGGATTAGCGGATCCCGTAAAGGATCAGTTAGCTCCATTAGAGCTGCCTGTAGAATTGGACTCGCTCATCGCCATGGCTATCCGGGTGGACCAACGTCTAGCAGAGAGACTTCGGGAGAAAGCAGCTTCCACTCCACGGTTCGGACGGGAGTTACAGAGGGAACACTACGGTTGGCGGAGTAATACCCGGACTTCGTCTCCAGAGCGACCAGCGCCCCCTAGCACCGCGGAGGAACCGATGCAGCTCGGGAGAGCCAAACTCACCCCGGAGGAGCGTCAGCGCCGCCTATGGGAGCGGCGGTGTTTCTACTGCGGCCAGCAGGGTCATGTTCTGGCAGCCTGTCCGGCAAAAGATCAGGCTCATCAGCGGGAAGAGGGACGCTGGTGAGCCGAGTGACTTCTTTCGACCCTTCCTCGAGAAGACTGACTCAGGTACAAATAAAACTGAACGATAAAACTGTAACTCAGGATGCATTAATTGATTCTGGGGCTGATGAGAGCTTGTTAGACTGGGAGCTGGCTAAAGAGTTGAACTTAAACATTGTCCTTTTAGATCAGCCATTAGAGGCTAGCGCGTTGGATGGCCGCCTTTTATGTACAGTCACTCATCGCACGGAACCCATAGAAATTATCATAGATCAGGAGCACCGTGAACATATTAGCTTTCATTTATTCAACTCAGCTCAACAGCCTCTCATTTTGGGTTACCCTTGGCTTGTTAAACATAACCCTCACATGGACTGGCTTACAGGAAAGGTTAAGGGGTGGGGGAATGAGTGCTCTCGTTCATGTTTAGCCTCTCATACAGTTTTGAGTGGACCGCACAGAGCTGGGAACTTTAAACAGGCGTCAGATAGGGACAGTGTCACTCCTTCTAAACAGTCTGACTTTCCTGACCTATCCAAAGTGCCAGAGTGTTACAGTGACATTAAAGAGGTGTTTAACAAGACACAAGCTACTTCCTTGCCTCCCCATAGACCGTATGATTGCCCCATAGAACTTCTCTCGGGCTCTACTATCCCCAAAGGACGGTTGTATTCTCTCTCTGGTCCTGAAAGGGAGGCCATGGAAGAGTATATCCGATCATCACTCAAAGCTGGCTTGATTCGGCCATCATTATCCCCAGCAGCAGCAGGTTTCTTTTTTGTAGGGAAAAAGGACGGTTCATTAAGGCCCTGTATTGACTACAGTCCACTTAATCAGATCACCGTTAAGAACAGATATCCCCTTCCACTCATCTCTACGGCATTCGAACTGTTACAGGGAGCCAAGGTATTTACCAAGTTGGACTTAAGGAATGCATATCATCTTGTGCGCATTCGGGAGGGGGATGAGTGGAAAACAGGGTTCAATACACCTACGGGACATTACGAATATTTGGTGATGCCTTTTGGACTTTGTAATGCACCTGCTGTTTTCCAAGCCCTCATTAATGATGTGTTAAGAGATTTCCTGAATGTTTTCTGTTTTGTGTATCTCGATGATATTCTCATCTTTTCTCCAGATACGAAGACTCATGTTAACCATGTTCACCTTGTTCTTCAGAGACTTTTGGCTAACCATTTGTTTGTAAAAGCCGAAAAATGCGAGTTTCATGTGAACTCTGTGGCATTTTTGGGTTTTGTGATTTCCCCTAACAAGGTGGAAACGGACCCAGCTAAGGTCAGTGACGTGGCGAATTGGCCCACGCCAGACTCTAGAAAGAAGGTTCAGCAATTATTGGGGTTTGCTAATTTTTACAGACGGTTCATACGCAATTTCAGTGCTATTGCCTCTCCTCTCCCCATGTTCAGTTTGTGTGGAATCCACAGGCAGAGAAATCTTTCCTGGAACTGAAGAGGAGGTTCACCACAGCTCCCATCCTGACTGTACCTGATCGCCACCGACAGTTTTTGGTGGAAGTGGACGCCTCCAACGACGGAGCTATACTGTCCCAGAGGTCAGCGGGGGACAACAAGCTTCATCCGTGTGCATATCTCTCCCGTAAGCTATCTTCTGCGGAGAGGAATTACGACGTGGGAAATCGGGAACTGTTGGCTGTGAAGATTGCTTTGGAGGAGTGGCGGCACTGGTTGGAGGGAGCGGAGCAGGATTTCCTGGTCTGGACAGATCATAAGAACCTGCAATACATCAGGAAGGTCAAACGTCTGAACTCTAGGCAGGCCAGATGGGCTTTGTTCTTTAATCGATTTAGGTTCACTCTGTCATATCGTCCTGGCTCGCAGAATGGAAAGCCTGATGCACTCTCCAGAATATATGATCCTGAGCCAGTCCCCAAGAGTCCAGACCCCATTCTACGGCCAGACCGAGTGATAGGGAGGGTGACCTGGCCCATTGAAGCCAAGGTCAAACAGGCAAACGTTGGAAATCCTGTCCCAAGAGGGTGCCCTCAGAATCGCTTGTTTGTGCCGGAGCAACTTCGATCTCAAGTTGTTCATTGGGCCCATACGTCTGTACTTACCTGTCATCCTGGAAATAAAAGGACCCTTTTCATGGTGAGACACAGATTCTGGTGGCCGGGGATGTGGAAGGATGTTGCAGAATATGTAGCAGCGTGCCCTGTGTGCGCCAGGAACAAAACTTCGCGGCAAGCTGCGGCAGGTCTTCTCCAACCTCTGCCCATTCCCAACAGACCATGGTCTCACATTGCGTTGGATTTTGTGACAGGATTACCAACATCGGCAGGTAATACCACCATACTCACTGTGGTTGATCGTTTTTCTAAAATGGCACACTTTGTCGCCATGCCCAAATTACCGAATGCCAAAGAAACAGCAGAGGCCATGTTGGCCCATGTGTTCAGGATCCATGGTTTTCCCAGTGATGTCGTTTCAGACCGAGGCCCACAGTTCGTGTCACGTTTTTGGAAGGAGTTTTGTCGCCTAATCCAAGCCACTGTTAGTCTGACCTCCGGATACCACCCACAGTCGAATGGACAAGCGGAGAGGATGAATCAGGATTTGGAGACCTGTCTGAGATGTCTAGCGTCCGAGAAACCCACCACCTGGAGTAAGAGTCTGATTTGGGTGGAGTATGCGCACAACACTTTACCCACATCAGCCACTGGTATCTCCCCGTTTCAATGTGTCCATGGGTACCAACCTCCATTGTTTCCGGAGCTCGAGAACGAGGTCACTGTACCATCAGCCCATGCTCTGGTTCGACGCTGCCGTCGGGTCTGGGCGGGAGTTCGCCATATGTTGCAGAGGAGTGCAGCTCGCATGAAAGTATTGGCCGACCGGAAACGACGTCCAGCCCCCAAGTACCAGGCCGGACAACAAGTGTGGCTATCTACCAAGGATCTTCCTCTCCATGTCGCCTCCAGGAAGCTGGCTCCCCGGTTTGTTGGTCCTTTTCCCATAGCCAAAGTGATTAACCCTGTTGCTGTCCGTTTATGTCTGCCAAGGTCCACCCCACGTTCCATGTCAGTGAGGTGAAACCGGTCAAAGTGAGCAGACTGGTCCCCGCCTCCACGCCCCCTCCACCTCCCCGGATTGTCGACGGAGGTCAAGTGTACACTGTGGACAAAATACTGTCTGAAAGGAAGAGGGGCCGAGGTAGACAGTTCCTGGTCGACTGGGTAGGGTATGGATTAGAGGAGAGGTGTTGGATCCCAGGCAGCTTCATTGTGGACAAGACTCTGATATCCGACTTCGATAGAGAACAGTCTCAGGCTTCAGGGACGTCAGGAGCCGTCCGTAAGAGGGGGGATACTGTAAGGTTTCAGCGTTAGAGTGGGAGCTTATTGTGTTGTGTTATTCTGGTGATCTTGCAGTTTATTTTGATGTTGGCTCTGTCCTCTCGTTGCAGGTGTCATCACTTCCTGTAGTGGTGTGTCACTGCCAGCTTGATGGTGATCTCCTGGTCTGGATTGTTTGCACCTGTGCCTCATTAACTGTTTTGTATAGGTAGCCCTGTTCTCCTGTTGTCCTTTGTCGGTTCGTCTTGTCTATGTACCAAGTCCATGTCTGTCCTCCCTCGGTTACCATTGAGCATACGATTAGTAGAACCTAGCGAACTTTTGAGTGTCCTAGTAGATCCTAAAAACCTTTTCATATCATTAGTTGAACCTAGCGAACTTTTGAGTGTCCTAGTAGATCCTAAAAACCTTTTCATACCATTAGTTGAACCTAGCGAACTTTTGAGTGTCCTAGTAGATCCTAAAACCTTTTGTACAATAAAAGGCATTCTTGGAAATCAAGAAAGAATCGTGCATCTGAGTCTTTGTGAGTCCTTCGTGTCAGCCGGAGCTATCACTGGAGCGGCCGTCTGAGCTATCACTGGAGCGGCCGTCTGAGCTATCACTGGAGCGGCCGTCGGGGCCATCACTGGAGGAGTCGTTGTGGTTGCTGGGGCCGCTGCCAACGTAGTTGGATGTTGTAGTATAGTTCTTGTAGTAATTGTAGTATCTATTTTTAAGTATGGTTCACGTCCGTATGGTATAATTCAAAACCATATCGAAGCAGTTACAATACGCAATCAATTGCTGCTCAAGAGATATACACAAGCAATATTATACACCCATCACTCTTTGGATTTATCTGGATGTAAAGCAGTCAGCAGAGAAGCAGGCTCAACATGTGATATGACAATTTTGATAGAAATATTGCATAGACTTGATAATGAGATTTAAAAAGTGTGGTGCATCTTCAAAGGATCTAAAAAAATCAGGGCACAAATACATGCTACACACCAAATCTTCAGAGTTTGTTATTCAGGCGGTTAATGAATTTGGATTTCACAATGATCAAGATCCTACACGGATACTACAATTTTGTAGGAAGTTCTGCACACGAAAAGCAAAATCCAGTTTTTTAATCTCCATAATAAAGTGATTTCTCTTTGATCACTTTGGGAACCACATCACGAGGGCCACTGGTCCCAGGGGGTTGTTTATACTCTTTACAATTTGGCAGTTGAGATTATACTGGAGTGTTGGAGGCACACCGTATTACTGTCTCTCTCAAGCCAAAAAGACACGGAAAGAGCCTCAATGCAGACATAGCTGGCCAGCTTTCATGTGCCTCTGGGCTTATGTAAATACCCTGTATGGGCTGAACACTGGTAAACAGCCTTATCACCTCCCCCACCAGGTTTGCACGTTGCATGTCTCTCCTGTTTCACTCAATGGATGTTAGACAAGTGTTCCTGTTGGCCTTAGCCCACGCAGATCCGAAGAGAAATTATGCACTTGGAGGGAATGTTTTTTTTTTGGCTCTGTTACCGCTGGTATTTCAGACTTACTCTAGTGGGGTACAACATTTGTTCATGGTTGAGAACTAATTTCTACTTGAAATTCTCATCAAACCATTGTAAATCACTTTGTATGAACTGTACAGCTCAAAATTCTTGAATTCAGAGCTGAAGGATTCACTGTGTTTGCCCAATATTTGCTTGAACACAAAAGATCTTAAAAAAAGGAAAAGGTTTATTATAATGTGTTCTTTATTTTTGTATACGTCAGGGCAGTCTTTCACATTTTAAAGTGTGTTATTAAAGACCGTGGGTGGTTTGATTTTTAGCATGTTTCAGGCTGTGTAAGGGGCTACTCTAAAAGCCTAGGTGATCAGTTTGATACGCATTTAGAAAACGTTTTAACAGTGCCATGCCATTGTTCTGCAGGCCCATGTTCTTCGGATAAAGGGCTTTTGAACAAATGGGCATTTCTGTCCAATGGGAGATTTTTCAGACTATACGGGTTTCAGATTCAGAACAATGTGCAGTTCCTCTTGGTGACAGCTGGTAGAGGTACACACACTTTACTTTCAATGGAAGATCCAATTAAGAAGTATTATTTTATTTTTTTAAACATAAAAAGTGGATTGCAGAGTCTTTATTCCTGTGTTGTCTTATTTGAAGTTTTGCAACACCAAAAGTCGCGCTGTACATCTCACATTTGGTATATTTCAATGGCAACAACAGGGTTTTCATACATGCTCATGTTAAATATATAACACCAAAAATCAGGGAGGTTCTTTACTCTAAAATTACTTTTGTCATGGGGGGATTCTGCACTGTTGATCCATGCTGCCAGTTGAAAGCTGCAACATATGGAGTGGGATTGATGACAAAGTGATGATTAGGATGACATTACAGTTAGTGGACAACACTTAGTTCTTCCTCGTCTGAGTACATTGTCTAGTCTTCAGGTGATTCTGACTCCAATCAAAATTCATTGTTTCTTTGGCTCTAAGGAATAGGCCACTTATTAAACAAATCATATGAAACTGCTGTAATCCTAGTTGTTAGCATAACCTGATGTAGGATTTATCTCTATTTAATAAAGTGATTGCTTAGGTTGTTAAGCAGTCGCTCACGAAACGTATCCTAACTCAACTGTACTGTGTTGCTTTCCCTTACAGTGATTTCTAGATCTTAACGCGAAAATCATTAATCAGGCCAATCTACGAGTTAATGAACGCCCATTGCAATCATGAGAAGATTTAACTTTGATTATTGATCGTCTGCCCAGAATTGTAGCATTGTCATCATTAGGCAAGACAGTAATTTATTCCGCCACACACTGGAATGTCATTACACATCCACACTGTGTGACTAACAGCATACTCTAAGCTTAAGCACATGCCTCTCTCTACTGATCAGCAAATGTTTGCCAATTACTAAAGCCTTTCTCTGTCATGCGATGTCTGTCATTAACCATGTACACCGTTCAGAAAGGCTTTCTTGTCACACGAAGAATCAAAACCCCTGTTATCACATTTAAATTGTTCTTAGCGCAAGTCTTTAACTTTTACAAGTCTTTGTTTTTATTTTGAATTGGAAAGCCAGAAATAATTATCAAGACTTACTGTATGGGATACTATACATTCAGACCTGTGATCCATGTCTGGACCCAATGATCTGTGTGTCATCAGGCAATTTTAAGCCTTCAATCACACATTCAATCCTTGTTCAGGAACATTTACAGCATGGGATCATGTGTGAATGGCAGCAAGGCTCACTTTTGTAAAGCAATTGTTTTAACTAATCACTATATATTTAAATCAACATATTCAAACGTTAGGCTGTCCTTTTGATGTCAAGAATCATTCAACTAAATCTAAGGTCACTGCTAGGTCACACCAGGCAAACAAGTCTAATGAGATACTTTCTTCTCATTAGAGAACATATTGTGTTCATTTTCAGGTTCATATTAGTATTTTGTGCTTCTACTATGACATTTTTAGATGCTTTAATGTTCAAAAGGCTCTTTATTTTTCTCATACTGCCTGTGCTGCAGCACCTCTTTTCACCCTCTGTCTGAAACCAGAAGCCCAGTCTGCTCTGATTGGTTAGCTGGCTGGCTCTGTTGTGATTGGTCAACCGCTTAGAGATGTCCCGCCCCTTAGCCTATCACAAACAATGTGTTGGAGCGCTAGCCAATAGAAGCACGAGTGTTACACAGTGATGTCACTTTGTTACAGAAGTAAACAAAGGACTCCCTCTGGAGAGAACTTTGGGATTTCAGCCTTTGTGGACCATTTCATACACAAAAAATGCGTATTGTGCGACAACTTGTACCAAATGTGCCTAAGAACATTTTTGCGTCACTTTGTAATAAGAGTGAAGGCGCTTCATATTTGCTGTTGAATCATGATGATGGAGTGCATGGATTTGCAGTGGAGACTTTTTTAGATGTGTGTTACTGAATACCGAAACATTTCTGAGTGCGTAATGTTGTCTCCACCTGGCTTAAAAAGTCTAAAAAAAACATAAACAGCCCATGCTGACCAATCATAGCTCTTTCGCTATCCACATGGTATCAATGTAGCCCAAAATATTCCAAACATATCATGAGGAGAAGCATGTAAACTCAAAGTAAGCCTCTGATCAGGTATGGTAGCGACAGGCAAAGGATGCCTTTTCCATCATTAGCTTATCTGACTAGATTTCCTCAGAGAACCTCATATTATAATGCGTACTTTACAATAACCATATTTCTTTTATATGTTGAATGCAACACTGTAAGAGCAAAGAGCAGTGGAGGAAGTAGTACAAATATGTTTTACTTGAGTAATAGCAAAAGTACTCGTTATGCGTAATAGGCAATTTTACAATCAAATTTAAAATGACTGCATTATGATTTATTTATGCAAATGTTCATTACAGTTGATAAAAATGCAGTTTTTTTTGTATACTGCTGCTGGAAATCTTAGTACTTGAGATTAAATGTTCTTCATAACATATCACTACTGGAAAAGAGTCATGCTCGAGTCTACAGTGACTGAAACATACAGCATCCCTTCATTAGATTCATGACAACAGACACTGAACCCTTAAAGGTCCCATGTCATAGCCATTTCTACTGATCATATTTCCATTGTTGAGGTCTACTAGAATAGATTTAAATTGTGCAATTTTCCAAAATCACATTGGTTTCTCATACAGCATCTCTGTATAGTATGTGTATTCACCAGGTATTCACTCTCTGTCCTCAATGGCTTGTTGGAGCTCCTGCCCCCCCCCCCCCCCCCCCCCCCCCCTGTGAGCTGTGTGCTCTGATTGGTCGGGACGTTGCGAGGCTCGCTGCTGCTGCGAGGAGCGTACAGGTTTCCGGATCGGCGATACAGCGAGAACAAGCAAAACTCATCCTGAGTACACTCACAGCCGAAGTAAAAACACTAAGTGTGGCTTGATATTGAGTAAGAAAAAGGTTTATAACGCTGTGAGAATGGGTCTGCGGAGAGCATTTCTCCGCCATCCCAACTCGTCTATTACCAGCGTTCAGGGAGCTCTATGCAAGTCAATGGATTGGGGACACCCTGTTAGTTAGGGATCCTGGTGTGTGAGGTGCTCCGCGGATTGGTCCATTTGGTCAGCAGAGACAGGTCTTTTCTGTGTTTGAGTTATACTCGCTACAGGGTGTACTTTGAGTTTTTTTTACATTACATTACATTGCATTTAGCTGACGCTTTTATCCAAAGCGACTTACAATAAGTGCGTTCGACCAACAAAATACAAACTTCAAGGTTTTGACTCTGCAGACCGTTTACATGCATAAAAACCTTCATAACACACAAGGGGACGGGTAATAACCGGAAAAGCATGACATGGGCGCTATAATAGAGTATTGACCTATTTATATATTGTCATTAGACCATATTTTAAGGATTAAACAAGGCCTCCTCTTCAGTACAGCTTTAGTTCAGTTTAATGTGAGGCTGTTATAGCTCTCACAGGCTCCGCCCTCTACTGGACTCTATGGGTACTACCTTATCATGCAAGCATTCACCTACTGAGATTTCTATAGACGTAGCCGGCCGCGGGGCGGGCCTACCTGAATGCGTGCGCATCTCACTTCCGTATAAAAGGAGGCCCCGCCTCCTGACCATCATCCTTTACTCTTCAGCGAGCGGAGGTGATAGCCTAGCACTGAGTCCGAGACGTATTTTTTGAGAGAAAGGAAGAAAGAGAAAGAAAACGAGTATTTTTTGAAATCGTGCCCTGGCTTAAATAGTGGGCGCCGATCCCCACCACCTCTGCTTCGAGTGTTTGGGGGACCAGGATATGGCCGAGGCGGTGCCATTTCACGTTCGCCATTCCTTCCGAGTCCGGCGTCCATGGAAGTCCACCGCCCAGGGCTGTACTCTCCCTGGATGATGATCATGGCGGCGGGTGTGTGGGCTACTCGCTCATTGCTAGAGATGCCCCCGCCTCACCAGGTCAGAGCGATTATTGGGCCGCAAGGCCGGATAAGTAGCTTGGTCCACGGGCCTTGCCCCAGGCCCGGTTCACCCGGGGACCGGTGCTCGGTGGCTTCACATGATAATAGGGTCGACGCCTACTTCATCACAGGCCGCCGCCGTTGCCTGCTGTGTGATGTCCCTGGGATAACACGTTGCATGGCATTTTTCCAAAGAGGAGATTGGTTTCCTCTCCGCAGAGATTCAGGCTCTGGTGCAGAAACAGGCTGTGTCTGTTGTGCACCCTCAGCACAGAGAAAATGGTCTTTATTCCATGTACTTCCTGGTTCTCAGGAGGTCAGGGGAATTCAGATCTATTTTACGATTTTTCTAGATCTCAGCTGCCCGAATCGCTACATTGCCTGCAGAAAATTCTGCATGTTAACTATAAAACAGTTAATGGGGCTAGTGCAAACCGGGCGATTGGTTGACCACCATCGACCTGAAAGACGCATACTTTCATGTGGAAATTGCTCCGGAGCACAGCAAGTGTCTGCGTTTTGCCTTCCAGGGGATAGCCTCCGAGTACAACAGATTACCGTTCGGCTACTCCCTATCCCCACGCACGTTCAGTGAATGTGTGGCCACTGCGCTTCAAGCGCTGCGCGCCCACGGCATGAGAGTTTTTATTTTACCTAGACAACCTCATAGTCATGGCCGGGTCAAGGGAACAGGCAATGCTTTACACAGCACAATTGATCACACACCTAACCAAATTAGGCTTTGGGATCAATTGAAAAAAGAGCACCCCCATACCTCACCAACAGGCATGGTAGTTGGGAGTGGTGTTCGATGCAGGCGTGCTACGTGCCACCCTGTCAGAGAGCAGAAGTGCGTCCCTTCTCCGGGCGGTTCACAGGCTGTGACAGGGGGCGACAGTGACAGCTTTAACTGTCATGCAGACTTTGAGTTTCATGACGGCTGCTCACATTGTGGTCCCGCAGGGGTTACTGCATATGCGCCACAAACGGCGGCTGGTGACCATTTCCCCCCCCCCCCCCCCCCCCCCTCTTTCTTCTTTCTGGGGGTCTCCCGGGTGCTTCCGGAGGGGGTCTCCACTGGGACGGGTAACCTCCTACATCAGTGTTCACGGGAACAGGATGGGGAGGGACCTGCCTGAAGAGGGCTATAGGTGGGAGCTGGTCTCTAACAGAAACACGACACATCAACCTCCTAGAACTACGGGCGGTAGTGTTAGTCCTCCAGCATTTCATGCCCCTAATTCAATGGAGACATGTATTGGTCAGGAGCGACAACAGCACCACAGTGGCTTATATCAACAGGCAAGGCGGAGTCCGCTCCGCAGCCTTGTTGGCCACAGCGTAGAGGCTGTGGTTATGGGCTTCAGAGGTGGTTTTATCTCTGAGAGCCCTCCATATCCCGGGACTGGAGAACAGGCGAATGGACGCTTCACCCAGAGGTGGTGAAGCAGATCTGGGCCCAGTTCGGGAGAGCGGAAGTGGATCTGTTCGTCAGCCGGCGCAACAGCCACTGTGCCCTGTGGTTCTCCATGGCCCTGAGCGACGACCCGCCTTTAGGGGTGGACGCGTTTGCACACGAGCCATGGCCAAGGAAGCTGCTATACGCCTTTCCACCGCTGCGTCTCATTCTCCCTCTCCTGGGGAGAGTGAGGCGAGAACGTCTGGCAGTCATTCTGGTAGCGCCGGTTCGCGTCGGGGCGCCGTGGTACTCAGAGATGACACAGATGAAGGTGTGCCAGCCCTGGGCAATGCCCCAGTTCTGGGGGGCGATGTCTCAAGAGGCAGGTGCAATCGGAGCGTTACCCACTCTGGGCCGTCCTCTCCAGGCTTGGCTCCTGAGAGGGACAGGCTGAGACAGGGTGGATTGTCTGACAGTGTTATTCAGTCTATCCAGGCAGCTAGAGCAGGATCCACCACAGCCTGTTACAGGCCGAAGTGGCTGGGATTCCAGCGATGGTGTGAGGAGCGGAAAATAGAGCACCTATATTGTGAGTTGGGCTTCTATTTTGTCCTTTTTACAGTTATTGGTGGACAGAGGACTTGCTCATTCTACTGTAAAGTGTATGCAGCAGCCATCTCGTCCTGTCATGAGGGATTCAACGGCAGGTCAGCCTTTTCTCATCCACTGATGTTGCGGTTTTTACAGGGGGTCAGGAGGCTGCGCCCAGTAGTGCGCGCCACCACCCCGCAGTGGGACCTGCCGCTGGTGCTCGAGGCTTTGGTCACAGAGCCATTTGAGCCTCTAGAGCTCTCCTCCCTGAAAGTACTGTCGTGGAAGACAGCGTTGCTACTTGCCTTAACGTCAGCCAAAAGAGTGTACGAGTTAACCGCTCTGTCGGTGCACCCGAGCTGTTTACTGATTCGGGGTGACCGGAGCGGGGCGATACTCAGACCGATACTCAGACCGAACCCCTCCTTTGTGCCCAAGAGCCTAAGGAGTGCGTTCAGGTCGAGGGCTATTCAGTTGGGGGGATTTAGTCTTCCACCCCATGGTGGGGCCAGGGAAGCTAAATTACACCTCCTCTGCCCGGCGCACGCGTTGGCATGTTATGTAGAGCGCACAGCTACCCTGAGACGCACTGAACAGCTGTTTGTGTGCTTCGGTGGCGGGTTGACTGGAAAAGCTCTGTCCAAGAAACGCCTGGCAGGCTGGCTTTGCGGAGGCATTGCACACGCCTACGAGCAGGCAGGGAGAGCCTGTCCCACGGGGGTCCGTGCGCACTCCACACGAGCTGTGGCTGCGTCGACAGCTTTATTCAACGGTGTGAGTGTGGAGGATATATGCACGGCGGCGTCTTGGTCAACGCCAGGGCCCTTCATAAAGTTGTATCTCTTGGATATGTCTGGCTCTTTCTCAGCGTCTGTGCTTGCTGGGGCAACACAGGACTGGTGAGGGGGGGGGGGGGGGCTGTGGGTCAGTGGGCATCTGACCCCCTCCCCGGGCGTAAATGCGCTTACGTTCCTCCGGACTCCTGGAGGGTCGCGGGGGACGTGGGGTGCTCTGGGCCCTTACAGGGCTAAAGGGATCCCCTCGCCTGCCTGGGGGCAGGAGGGGGAGAGCCCTCCATACTATAGTCCGTACACACTCTGCACAGGGTCAGTGTCTGAGTGTGGGGACATAGGGGGCACTTGCGCTCTCCCCGTGCTCTTTAGGGACTCAGGAGAGAGAGTGCATAGTGAACCCATACAGCTGCGGACTTTCCCTGTCTGCCTATAGGCGGACGCAGGGGAGCCCTCAGCACTGTTTTCGAGCACACTTTTTTGCGAGGCAAGCGCGTCAGGGTGTACTCTACCGGCCGCAGCCTGGACTTCTCCATGGTTACAACCGAGGGAGAGGTGAGTGAGGCGCAGCGGCTGCTAAAGCCGGTCAGGGACAGTGAGGTGGAACGGTGTGCTGGACGACAGTGCGTGCATACATCGGGGCTCCGCCCACTGTACCCATAGAGCCTCCTTTTATACGGAAGTGAGATTCGCACGCATTCAGGTAGGCCCCCCCTGCCGGCTACGTCTATAGAAATCTCAGTAGGTGAATGCTTGCATGATAAGGTAGTACCCATAGAGTCCAGTAGAGGGCTCCGCCTGTGCTAATATAACAAGGGTTACAATACGTAACCCGGCGTTTCCTGTCTGGTCCTATTCTGCTGCATGGTTTCTATAGGAAACCCTTGAGCATCACAAGAAAGGGACAAATGTGCATGAAGCAGCATTATGTATATATCTTATCTATATTGCATCAGTTGGATTTAGTTTATGCTCGCACCTGTTTGGTCGTTTTGTGGCTTCCAACAACCTGCCTGTGCCAATGTGTGTGTGAGGCGCATCGGAGGTAGTTTGTATGCAGAGCAGACGGTGCAGTTCAATTTGGGTCATTTTGACCTGAAATTGCCTCCATTTTGGGCTGCTCGGATGTTATCTTTTAAATATGGAATATTATAAGAAAAATCTATTATTGTGTGTTAAAATGTTTGTGAATTTGCACCAAGAGGAACTGATGGTTAGGGGTCCACTGACTGTAATTACTGTAATGAATCAAACCATTGCCTTACTATGCTTCCCTCTATGCAGCTCAAAGATGTTTAAAAAAATAAATAATTATAAAATCATATATATCCAACTCAAAGAATGTATATGCTTCAATACAAAACCCCATATAACACACTACAGGAAAGGGAATACCTAAAAAGGCATAATAGGGCCTCTTTAAAATCTTTCCGTAGAGAGACATAAGAAGAAAAACATTTAAAAGAACTGCACAGTGAGAGGGAATTAAAAACAGTTGTACTAATCAGAAAATAACATCGGATAATAAAGCTTTGAAATCGTCACGAGGGAATGCAAGACTCTTGTTGGAGGGCAGTTTGCAGTTTTGATCTTTTCAAAAGTAGTGAAACCTTCATTAGTGCATACATGAGGGATACCTGAGATTAAGTAGTTACTGGATTGTGTACTCTAGATTTAAATGAGAGTAGAGATTTTAGGCAGTTAAGACATTTCAACAGAAGAGCTTTACAAAATAATGTAATTATATGGTTTTGTCTTTTGACTGAGGTCAATCTGATCCGTGTAATTTGTGATTAACAGGCCTTAACAGCTGAAGTGGGTTTTCCCCTTAGGGATTAATAAAGGGTCATCTTCTTATGCGACGCATGGGTCCAATGCTTTAAACCTGACTTGTATTTTGTCTATATGCCCAAAAGTGTTGAAGGTGTTTTCAAATAGTTTACCCTCTCTGCCAGATGTGACAGTGTGTCAGTCAATATGCAATGTCTCTCTGATGGGTGAAGAGTAGGAAGGTCAAGAAAGAGATTGATGGAAATCAATTGTCATTCCTCTATCCTCCTTATTTCTTCACAGACACAGGACTTGCATTTCAGAAAAAAAGGGGGATTATAGATTGAACTTTAGAAGATGTTGCTTTAGTCACCTTATGCTTAGCAGCTCAACGGCGCTTCCACATCGCAGAATTATGTCTAAGCACTTCCGGCTAAAGCGTAGTTGCTATAAATTTGCTATAAAAATTGTCAACTTTTACTTGCCAAGCTGTATGAGTATTACTGTCACTGCTTGAACGGTAGACACAGGTCCGCACTGCAACTCTAACCATATGATGTTATTTATACTTCCAATTATAAGAGAGCCACCAATTAGCCGAAAGCTAGTGAGGAAAGCAAACATTTGCTAGCTAGCTTGTTGGATGGGTAGCTAAGGTAATCTGGCTAACTAAATAGATAGGGGATGTTGATTTACAGTTAAATGTACAGATTTTTGGTACTTTTCATAGCTCCTTTAACAAGAGACTACAGAGGGGAAAAAGGTTCCTTATATATATATATATATGTTGGCCATTGTCAAATGTCATCCTGCCAGTCACTAACAGAGAAAGGATGTGTTTCTGTTAAACCATCATCACTGTATGTTGAATTAAATTGTTAACAATGTTGCTAGTGCTTAAGCATATCAAAGGAAAAAAGCGTTTGAACCAGCAGTTGGAAAAGGGGCGGGGCTACATAAGGTGGCTACTTGTACAGTAAAACAATCTTTAGCCACAAATACCCTTGATTATTTCAGCTATTTAACAGTAGATTTGCACAGAAATGTACTTTTCACTTTCCAATAGCTACAAATAAATATCAATTTGTCTGCAATTTTGCGCAGGATACATTGAGCAATTATTATTTTGTTTCAGTCAAAAAACAATAGATAAACTGTAATTTAGTCTGCAGGCAAACGTACATTGATATAACAATATATTTCAGGTGAAGTATTGCATATTTCATGCACAGTTACATCATCCGCACATTCACACAGCGCTTGTTGAATTTAATTTTCAAATATTAGCACTAATGTACAGCCATGCTCAGTATCCCCTCGAATAGCTCTAATGCCGTAGATTAAGTTTGTAATTATCCACATGGAAAGGTTATTGGACTGGCTCCTGCGAGTTAGCAGGCCTCTTTGCTTGGACTACGAGTGTCGATCTCACATCGGCAAACATGTCGAATTAAAATATGATATTGGTTTGGGGATTTCACAGGATGGTGCCCTTGTAATCTAAGTCTGCCTGAGGGTTTCCTATCAATCTCAGTGTTGAATTAATGTATGGCAAGATGAGGGTGGTAATGACTTTTCTGTGTAATCTGGGATATTGCCTCAGCGCAGGTTTCTTATTAATACCACAGCATTTTCATTGTTCTTGTTGGATGATATGATACCATGGAGAGATGGGCAAATTAAGGTTCGCATATCTGATTTAATTTTTTTTTTTACTTTTTTCCGTAAAGGTATTATGAATGTTGAATTTAAGTTATCAGATTTTCTCTTCATAAATATTGTTACAAATATAACGTAACATATCTGTAGAATATTTTAACATAAATAAAATGAATATTGTTATCAGTCAAATACATATGGACTTTGTTTACTGGTGTTTTGTCACCAAATAATATTTATTCATTTTTTCCAACATTAGGGTTATCATGAGTTCAGGTATTTAGCAGCACCCCTTAAATTCTGTGTCAGAAATTACATGAACATTTGCAAAACTCATCAACAGCGATGGTGATTTATGATAGGCAGGGGTTTACTGTTAAACTGTATAATTATGTATTTATATTACATTACATTACATGTTACTTGTTAGACGCTTTTATCCAAAGCGACTTACATACTCAATACTGTGGGAAATCCCCACAGGAGCAATTTGGGGTGTAGGTGTGTTAAATAGTGTGATAGACCCACATCTTTCCTGTGGTAGCTTTCTTAAATCACTGACTACTAGGAGGGAAGTCCGCTCCCGAAAAATGTGAATCTCAAGAGATTGCAACAACCCCAGCATTACTTGGCAAATGTTCTAGCTGCCTTGCTGCCTTGTCTGTTTGTAGCTACTATACAACAAAACAGTATTAGTGTGTGTGGCAGCGGGGTGTGGTTAGGGCGCCGGCTGCTGGAGTGAAGGGAATGGCTCGGCCGGAGGCCAGACAGCTGATCGGAATCAGGTAATCAGTGCCGGAATAAAATAATGTGGTAACCTGGTTCTGGTCTGTTTTGCAGTAGGCGGGATCCTGGAAGGTGGCAAAAGGACCTGTGAAGGTTGCCACACGGGCAACGTTGGAGACCCGTGGATACTTTTGTTTGGAGCTAATAAACGCCTTTGTTACACGAACCTGCTCTTTCCGTCCATAATTGAACCCGGTGTGAGCGGAGAGGCTCACAGTGGCACCTGAACGGGGACATCATGGCGGAAGGAGAAACCCCGCTGGGGCAGGCCCTCCAACGTCTCGCTCACATGCAGGAGACCACCACAGCATTGCAGCGACAGCAGAGCGAGGCTCTGCTCGGGATCGCCTCGAGCCAGCGCGAGGACCGGGCTCTCCTACGGGAGCTGCTGCAGCGTCCGACCGCTCGGGAGGCCGATCCCGCTACTAACCCGGCCCGACCGCCTTCAATTGCCCTCCAGAAATTGACGGCAGAGGATGATCCGGAGGCATACCTGGACATCTTTGAGGGCACAGCGGCGGCGTGCGGGTGGCCGGAGGAGGAGTGGGCGGCGCGGCTATTGCCTCTGCTATCTGGGGGTGCGCAGCTAGCCGCCCACAGCCTGCCAGCAGCCTCTCGGCATGTGTACCGGTATCTGAGGAAGGCCATACTGGACCGGCTTGGCAGCACGCCAGAGGGACATCGCCGCCGGTTCCGGGCCCTCCCCTTCGAGGACGCTGACCGGCCCTTCTCCTACGCGCAACGGCTCCTGGATGCAGCGAGCCGCTGGCTCCAGCCGGGGGTGCGCTCCGCTGAGGAAGTCGTCGGGCAGGTGGCGCTGGAGCAGTTAATCGCCGGCCTGCCATCTTCGACGGCGAATTGGGTCCAGTGCCATCGCCCCGCCAACCTGGAAGCAGCCGTCGTCCTCGCGGAGGACCACCTCTCGCTTCCCCGGCGGAGCATGAAAGAGGAGCCCCGACCACCAGCCGTGTCAGCGGGCCGACCCGTCCCAGCCCCGAGGAGGAGGTTTCCGGGAGCAGCTGCCCTTCCCTCCCCACCACCACACGGCCCCAACCCCGCAGCCCCGACACTTTCCCCCCAAGCCCTACCTTACCCTCCTGTTTTTATCTCTCCCCAGGGTCCGGCCTATGCTTCTGGTCGTCCGGCACCACGGGGGGCTCCTCAGACGTCAGGGCAGGATTGCTGGCGGTGCGGGCAGCCCGGCCACTTCCGACGGGAGTGTCCTCTCATGGAGGTCGGACAGCTGGTTCGGGTTGCGGGACCGCCAGTTGCCTCCCCCGATTTGGAAGGGACGTACCGTATACCGGTATGTATGCAGGGGGGTACACACCAGGCTCTGATGGACACGGGCTGTAATCAGACGATGATCCATCAGCGCTTGGTTCGGCCTGGGGCATTGATTGAAGCATCGTGGGTGAAGGTGAGGTGTGTGCATGGGGATATTCACCAGTACCCGGAGGTGACGCTGGAAATTTCTTATAAGGGGAAAAAGCATAGAGTCAAGGCTGGAGTTAGCACTCGCCTTACGCACCCCCTGATTTTGGGAACGAATTGGCCGGGGTTTGCTAAGCTAGCGGGGGCTATGGGGGTGCGTTCACGGACGGCAGGGAAATGTGAGTTGTGTGCTGTGTTTAGTGGAGAGTCGGAGGCAGCTGACGACGTCGAGGGGGAAACGGACACGGAGGGGGCCGCGGAGGTCCCTCTGGACCCGCTGGTGTTTCCCGTGGAGGATTTCCCCCTCGAACAGTCGAGGGACGAGACCCTTCAGCACGCCTTCGGCCAGGTGGTGAGTATCGATGGCTCCCAGCTACACCCAAACGCAGCACTCACTCACCCACACTTTACGGTGGTTAGGGACAGGCTGTATCGTGTAAGCCGTGACACACAGACAGGAGAGATAAATACCCAGTTGTTGGTGCCAAAAAGCCGTCGGGAAATGGTTTTCCAGGCGGCTCATTATAACCCCATGTCAGGTCACCTAGGGTACGACAAATCACTACACCGGATAATGGCCCGATTTTATTGGCCGGGCATTCGCGCAGATGTGAAGCGGTGGTGTGCATCTTGCCGTGAATGTCAGCTGGTTAACCCGCCGGCCATCCCCAGGGCGCCTTTGCGCCCGTTACCATTGATTGAGGTGCCTTTTGAGAGAGTTGGTATGGACCTCATCGGGCCATTAGACCGGAGTGCACGGGGATATCGCTTTGTACTAGTCCTAGTGGATTATGCAACGCGATATCCCGAAGCAGTGCCGCTGCGTAATATCTCTGCAAAGAGCGTCGCGCAGGCACTGTTTCACATTATCTCCCGAGTCGGGATCCCGAAAGAGATCCTGACTGACCAGGGCACACAGTTTATGTCACGCACACTACGCGAGCTGTATGTACTACTGGGTGTCCATTCAATACGGACTAGTGTTTACCATCCGCAGACCGACGGGCTGGTGGAACGGTTTAACAAAACACTAAAGAACATGGTTCGTAAGTTTGTTCACGAAGATAGTCGTAATTGGGATAAATGGCTAGATCCTCTGTTGTTTGCAGTGCGGGAGGTGCCCCAGTCCTCCACGGGATTTTCTCCCTTTGAGCTGTTATTTGGTAGGAAGCCCCGGGGTGTTTTGGACCTAGTTAAGGAAAACTGGGAGGAGGGTCCAAGCACCAGTAAAAACGAAATACAGTACGTTATGGACCTGCGAGCAAAACTCCACTCACTGGGGCAGATATCACGGGAGAATTTGCTCCAGGCTCAGGAACGTCAGCAGCGCCTGTACAACAGAGGGTCGAAACTGAGACAATTTTCACCGGGAGATAAGGTGCTTGTATTACTCCCATCCTCTAGCTCTAAACTACTCGCCAAGTGGCAAGGACCCTTCGTGGTCACACGACGAGTGGGGGACGTAGATTATGAGGTGGTGCGTTCTGACAGGGGGGGAGCAACACAGATTTACCACCTTAACCTCATGAAAGCGTGGAGGGAGGTGGCGTCTGTTTCTCTGGCCACCACGGTGATTGAGAGAGATGAGTTGGGACCAGAGTTCATTAAAAGCAACAAATTAGCCCCGGTCTGTTGTGGCGACAATCTCTCACCGGGCCAGAGAGCAGACGTTGCTTCGTTGCAAAGGCAGTTTGCCGACGTGTTCTCTCCGCTGCCAGGGCGCACCTCTCTCATACACCACCGCATAGAAACGCCCCCGGGCGTGGCCATTCGTTCACGGCCCTATCGGCTGCCTGAACATAAGAGGAAAATTGTTCAGGCGGAGCTTCAGGCTATGCTAGAAATGGGAGTGATAGAAGAGTCCACCAGTGACTGGTGTTGCCCCGTCGTGCTGGTACGTAAGTCCGACGGGTCAATCCGGTTCTGTGTGGACTACCGCAGGGTGAATGAGGTGTCCAAATTCGATGCTTATCCAATGCCCCGGGTCGACGAACTCCTGGATCGGCTAGGCACTGCTCGCTTTTACACGACGCTGGATTTAACCAAGGGCTATTGGCAGATTCCCCTTTCTCCAGAGTCTAAGGAAAAATTGGCCTTCTCCACTCCGTATGGTTTATACCAATTCATCACACTTCCTTTCGGGTTGTTCGGAGCTCCAGCCACCTTCCAGCGGCTCATGGACCGGGTGCTGCGTCCCCACTCTGCATATGCTGCTGCTTACTTGGATGATGTCATCATTCACAGTGAGACATGGGAGCAGCATATGCAGCAGGTGGGGGCAGTGCTCGAGTCCCTGAGGCAGGCGGGGCTCACGGCCAACCCGAAGAAGTGTGCGGTTGGACGGAGGGAGGTACAGTATCTGGGGTACCACTTGGGCGGCGGGCAGGTGCGGCCACAGGTAGAGAAAACAACCGCCATTTCAGCCTGTCTGGCGCCCAAGATGAAAAAAGAGGTCAGGAGGTTCATGGGGCTGGAGAGAGAGAGAGTCAGCTTGCGGCCGGCGGGATCCCGGCCTGAGTCGGGCGGTGGGGGTATGTGGCAGCGGGGTGTGGTTAGGGCGCCGGCTGCTGGAGTGAAGGGAGTGGCTCGGCCGGAGGCCAGACAGCTGATCGGAATCAGGTAATCAGTGCCGGAATAAAAGCATGTGGTAACCTGGTTCTGGTCTGTTTTGCAGTAGGCGGGATCCTGGAAGGTGGCAAAAGGACCTGTGAAGGTTGCCACACGGGCAACGTTGGAGACCCGTGGATACTTTTGTTTGGAGCTAATAAACGCCTTTGTTACACGAATCTGCTCTTTCCGTCCATAATTGAACCCGGTGTGAGCGGAGAGGCTCACAGTGTGAAGTGTACTTACATGTTTTCACAAAATACATTTTTCAAAGCATAAAAGTTATTTTCCAGATTTCTTTGTTCTTTCAAATCTATTTAGCTTTTGCTCCCTTTCCAAGCTGAACCTGAAATACACAATTGCAGCACTCATGCAATGTGAAGATTGGTGAGATATGACACACAACAACATTAGATCCATCTAATGCGACACTCTGCGAGCATTTGAGCTATTTCCGTGGAAGATTGGATTTTCACTGTTTATTCCTCGTAATGGAGTCATTTAGGTTCCTCAGATCAATCACACACGAACATTTACTCACTAACATGTTTACTGCTTATCAGCAACACCATTAAAATCCCATTTTCAAAGCTCCAACAATCTGCTAATCATATGAACGCTGATTAGATACCACATCAACACCTCAAGGATCGCCTGATGTTTATTCCTCGGCATGTTCAATCACATCATCCTCTCACATTGTGCAAATGGATGGATGAAACAATTTTTTCTCGAATACATACACAGGCTTTAGCACCCGTGTTTGCATATCTACCTGCATGACAGATACATCTCATACATATTCAGAAGTTATGGAGATCGGATTAGTGAATATGGAAAAAAAAGCAGATTAAGAGAAAAGTGGTTGCTATTAGCATGGAGGCAGTAAGATAGTGAACTTCTACTCAAAGCAATATTTTTCAAAGCTTCCCTAACAATGTCTTCCTTTATCCTGGGAGGCCAAGCTTTATGGAAATGTGTTTCCTACCTCTACCCCAGGTTTGTTTCTTTCTGAAATAACCTTTTAAAAGTATCTCTTTCTTGACAACAACAAAGCTCCAAACTGCATAAATGAAAAGTTATGGACCCATTGTTTTAGAGACCAACCGTACCACTGATGTAACCATTAAAGCATTATTTCCACATCATTTTAGATCCATCCAGCAGTTTGGCACGTTATAAATAAATAAATAAATACCGGTTGAGGCTCTGTGCAACATAACTTTCAGCTTTACCAAGGGAGAGAAAATACCAATATCTCTTCTTTTGTAGCTCTATTTTTCCCTTCTTGATTGAAAATGCACTTCTAATATTGAGCACTGACTGTAGCTTCCAGTGTGTCTTCTTGGATGCGTTCAAAAGTTCAATACCAATCAAAAATGTTCTGACACCGGAGCTTTACAGAAGTCCTAGACATTTTTCTCCACTGTGATCATTTCTAATGCAGCTGTATTAACAAAACGAAATGCTAGCAGCAATGAAGACATCTTCATTGGGTATGTTATGGCTTTAACTGCCTGCTTATGGATTAAGGAGAATATTCATCTTGTCAAGCCACTGGCTGTTGTTGTAAGCTCCTAAAAGAATCGCCTCTCATATCTGGTGGGAACTTTGAAGTTTCCGATCTCATAAAAACCTATTTGTACATGGCATTGAACTGCGCTGCGAGTGAAACAATGGCTTACCCAGAGATTATTGACTAAAGCCGTTTTTTATGAAGGCTGATATAATCATAAAACCAAAGGATCAGCTCCTCACGCAATAACTGGCTTATCAAGACTCTCTCATCACTTGAATGCGTACACAGGAGAGCGTTGGTGAAAACATAGGTGGGAGTTGGAGGGTTTGTCTCAAGATACCCCCACAGCAAGTCTCATTATACGCTTATGAGCTCCAAGCCCATTGGGAGACATGTATGTTGCTCTTTGAAGCTACCAGCGACACCTTCAAAGCTATGTCTCTCCTTTGAAGATTTCCCTTCCGTTTTCCTCCTCCAGATGACATCTCTTTATTCAGATGAGGGATTAAACTATGCCATTGCACATACATCACAGGATGTAGCCATGTGATGGCTGGTTTTGACACTTTGCCCTTGACACTGCATTTGATTGATTCACCGTAGCATTCGATGTCGCCATAATAGATTTGTGTAGTCAATAGTGGAATACATGATAAAACAATTTCTAAAGACTTGTATAAAAAGGTATTTTTTGAATAATTTGGCCTTTGTAAATTCAGTACTATTGCTCAATCTCATGATCTATTACTCAATCATTCCAATGTTTTTTTTTGTAACTTTTTAGTTCTGGGGTTTCACCGCTTCCTGCAGTCACTTCACCACTTTGGTTCAGACTGAGACATCGGAAATGCTTTTAAACCAAGTTTCTACCAGTGACGTGCGGTGAGGTCCATGGCTGGTGAGGCACTGACTCTTTCAGAGTCAGATTTACAAATATGATATTTTGACCTTAATCGAGATATTCGGTTATTTTCAAAAGCTTTTTTAGTCTGATGCTTCGATTCATTTTAAACAGACCGTTCAACAAAAGGATACCCACAATCTAAATATTGGATTGTTCTTTCTTAGTAAGATCCCATGTTCATTACAATCGGGGTCTTACCTTGACTTGAAGATGAAGTCCATGCTATCCTTCTGGACAACAATCTCCATTACATTTTTGTAAAAGTCCTCCTTATCTTCCTCTAGTTTCAAAAGTCTAGCTTGTTGTTTGCGTCTACCGTCTCTGCGTAGAATAACAGTAGCAACAAGAACCTGTGGGCTCACTTGCGCCCCCTTCAGTGCGGCAGAGGTTGTAGCTGCCTCCCCTGGTGCTTTTTCAGTGCCGTTGCACGATGAGACCAGCGAGCCTAAATATCATATACGTGAAATAAGTTATTTAGAGACTATGGATGGCGAGGACACATGTAATAAAGGGATCTACAAACATTACATCTGTGACCTACAGTGAGATGGTAACAGGCATGCGCTTAGGGCCCGCTTTCCAGCCAGTTTCTGTGGGGTGACGCATCTGGGGTGAGGCAGATCTCATCTGTGCCTCACCTTACCCCACAGTAACTGGGGGGGAGGAGACGCCGACCAGGAAAGCTGAATCCCTCCCGGGGTCTAGCCACTGGTGGTGGTGAGGAGCTGGAGGGAGTGATGAAGATCCAGAGTGATGAAGTGTGCTTCTGAGCTTGCCTGGGCCCTGGATGTGATAACTGAAGGTAAAAGGGGTGGAGGAAGGCTGCCTTGATTTGCCTGAAATTACAGCTGACAGGGGAGAAGAGCAGATTTAAAAGTTTGCCGGATGCGCTGTGATTGGCTTGTGGGAGATGGGACGAGTCTGATTGGTTTAGCTGGGGGAGTGATACACCCATGCTTATTTAAAGAAGGGTGAGTGAGAGAGAGAGAATTTGTGAATGAGGGTGTAAGAGACAGTCTTCCTGATAGAACTTGCGCTAAGTTTCATTACACTGTAAAAAAAAAGTTAGGAAAAGACATAGTAACAGAAATTAGTTTGATCCTCAAACCTATAATTTTGCTGACTTAACTAATTTAATTAGACAAACTTTACTCAAGAAACTTAATCGAGATAGTTGAGGGGAAAAAAGCATATTTTAGACTGAAAACATTACCTTCGCATCAGCTGCCTTTCATGCGTACAGCTAATTAGCAAATGATAGCACACTAAGATGTGTTATCATTAAACTATAGTAAAGCCACTGTGCCCAAGTACAGTAAAACAAAGCATCAACTATAGCTGTAGGCTATTAGTCTTGTTCTTATTTAAATGCAGCCGAGCTTCAAACTCTGTTTAGAAAATAGGGAACAAAAGGAAATCCCAGTTAATGAAGCTCTTTTTGTTCAACATGTCATTGCCCTTCAAAGGGACTCTTCACCAGATAATTAAATACAGTATGCAGAGACAGAGTTAAATGGTCACACTCTGTTCCCCATCGTGCAGCAGAGACAATACCCTTCACCTTCTGACCCCTGGGAGAATGGAAAAACACAGAATGAGAGTGTAATAACATCAATTGGGAAACAGTCATTTGGTCCTTAAATCTGTTACCAGGTCATGACTCCATTATAATAGGAGTGGGGGTTCTTAATTGTTATTGCTTTGGTGTTTTGCATTCCCATTATGTCTGGTTTTCTTCGCTGCTTATCTCTTCTTTTGATGTTGATCGGATTGGAAATGTTCATTTGCTGCAGAGCCGTGATGGACCTCCATTGATTGCTGTTCCTAATGTTAGTAGTGAAAATACAAAATAGTTTCCTTAATGCAATATTGCTGGGAGTGATACGGTTATGCATTTAAATGAGAAACACAGCAAACAAGAATTCACAGTCAAAGCTTTGTGTGCAGTTTGTGGCTTATGAGCTTAACTGTACTGTATATGCAAATATGATCCACACCAGGTTATTTGAATTGTAGCTCTGCTGCAATCTGAGCACCAACTGTGAAGAAGATAAAAGATTTTTAGAGTTAGTAAATACGGGATATGAAGGCTTTGTCCTTCATAACTAAAACAGCATGACTACAGTATGTGATGAAATAATCCTTTTATCATGTTGTGTTCATGAAGGTTGACATTCGTTGTTCAGCTCCCAACACTTGCTGTTTGTAATGGTGCTCAATAAATAATTATTACATTTTGAACACCATTAGGTAAATTGTGTTGTATTAAATGATGCTCAGCGGCTCCTATTCAAAACTAGTCCTCCAACATTTTATAGCAGTGTGTTTCTTTTGAACTCCATGATTTCATACTCGGCTGTCAGCAATTAATTGTTTTACATTTCTAAAGGGAACGCAACACTTCCTTGAAATTTCTGAATGTAGTATTTTTTCATTTGATCATTATAGTTATTGCAAACTTATACCATTGTATTTTAATGATCTTAACAATCCAAACTTATTAAAACATGATCTAATTAGTTGTTGTCAAGTGTTTTTCAATGAACATAAAAGTCATTATAATAAAAAGTGGTGGCTTGTTTTTTGTTCATGGGCCTATTTTCTACCTCGAGATAACAGAAAATGCCTTTGCAAAAAAGAAGAGCAATCGATCAATAAAATAAAAGTGTCATTAGGGACTTAAAACATAGCTTTGCTAGTGGTCAAAAAGTCCAATGGGTTCCTGTAATGGAAATCCTCTGGAGCAATGAAGTCGAAACACAACGAAACATGGGAGAGCTGGAACTCGATGGCAAAGAGTTGAAGGTTTTCTACAAAGTTACGGCTGGAGAATTGACAAGGATATTTGCTGCAGCTACGAAGTGACACAGCGGTTGCCTAAACCAATTCTGAAGAATATTTCCCCTAGTCAGAAATGTTAACTAGTTCAGAAAGAATAAATCAACATTCTGCATATTAAGAGTTAACAATCAGGGCAATATAACTGTTTGTCCATAACTTAAAGTGGACCTATCATGCTATATTTGAATAATATATTGTAGGGCCATACCTATATAAAACATATCTGTGAAGTTTTTTTTTCAAAATACCAAACAGATCCTGCATTTTAGCCATGCCTCATTTCGCTCTATTTGCTCTTTTCCAGCCCTGTTTTTGCAAGGGCTGATTCTGCTTTTGTGGCAGACTACAGTGCCACTTACAGGCCTGGCATATGTACTACAGCGTCTCCAGCGCTTTCGCGCAGTCTCTCATTCCCCTGATAGGTGGAGAGTTGTCCATATAGGCGGAGCACCCCTTTTCTGAAGTCAGAAAAATTCAAATCTGTATCAGCTCCGTTTTTAGAGATTTGGGTATGGAGGAAAAGAGAGAGGTTTGTGTTTTTTGACACTTGGTGAGTTCCCTGACACACCGGGGACACATATTCATGTATAAAAGACATACACAAGTGCATTTTGCACGAGAGGTCCCCTTTAAGGTTGTCTGCCAGAGGGACTTGTCGATCTGATATGCTGGACTTCCATCCATCCCTGGTCTTGTGTAAGCTTGTGTTCATAAACTGGCAATAGAAAGAGACAGAGCTGCCTCTATGAGAGAGAGATAACAGCAACTCTCCAAGGTTACATGCCTGAGCCATGAGAAACGAGAAACAGAGAGTAAAGAAATATGATCGAGATCAAAGGCTAACACCTAAGCAAAAATACTCCTCAACAGTTCCAATGAATGGGTTAGGCTAGGCAGCAGTTATTGTTGAACTGAAATGCAGACAAGCTCTTGTTATACTGTCAAAGAAAAACACGTAAGAAGGCCTTCAAACCGCACTGAACTTTACAATATCTAAAATGTTTCTTTGAAAAGTATTTGAAATGAGGTTTTTTCCTATGAGACATTTAAAATACTTTGAGGGATTTGGATTCTGATTAAGTTATTCATATTGTATATTGGAAAGGTAATGCTATTAAAAAACCTTGGAATTGAAATGGTGTGAAGTAGGGGTTCCTCTTTTTAAAAAAAAGAAGTGTTTTCTTATCCAACATAATGTAATACTTAAGTCATAACATCTTAACGAGTTATAACATTTATACAATTCTGTAAAAGGTCCTTTGAGAGGTCTATCACTTTAAAGAGTGCCTGCTCAATACTAAATATTCTCGGCACTGAATACATCCATAAACTATTTGTGTTTTCAACATAAATTGAAGTTAAAAGAATATTTGCCTCAGCAGAAGATTATCTGAAATGCTGTGTGTGAGGTAAAGTAAATCAAAGCGTGGAAGATCACATCATTTTCCCTGTTCCTCCCGGGCCCCGGGGCAGATGCTTGTAGTGCAAAAATAGAACATTTCTCACTCATCCAGGTACAGATTGTTGTGCAGGGAATACTGACTTCAAAACACATTTATATTAGCTGAAAGAGTTTTTGAGCAAATGTTGGACTGATAGTTTATTTTGTTCAATCTTTTTCTGACTGTGTTTCTGCAGTTTAATATTTGCCCTTCAGCCAATGTTCGATTTACAGTAGGCTAATTTCATTATTGGTGAATAGTGACCAACATGTCATCAAGCTGAGCCTTTAGCTACATTTTGCATTAGTTACATGTAGTTCAAACACTTCTGGGCAATAAAATGAAATAACTCATCTTATATTTTACTGTTATTTGACCATCCTTTTTTGTTCAATGCAGGTACACCAGCGATCAGGCTTTTTACTTTACAAGTTGTATTTGTTATCAAGTCAGATGTTACAGAACTGACAAGTAGGACAACAGGCCCATTTTTTGAACAGTGCTAAAGTCAGTCAAACAATTTGACAAGGTGCTTTAACATCTTTAAAGTGGGATTAATCTTATGTTTCTATGACCTGGGAACAAAAGGGCCCATTTTAATATAATTTGAATGCCATATTTTGGTATTGTGAGTATTTTCTATTCTTATTATTAATTCATTTATTCGTGCCTTTATTGGACATACATAGTTGAAGGGCTGTTCTAGTATATGGCAAGCGAGTTACACAGAGGCCCTTTTCTATTATTTATGGTTAGAATGTGGTATTACATGTACAGTACATAGTAAATGTTAGTATGTTTTTCAACATTTAGCTTTGCTGTACTTGTGTCAGTGTTACTCAGAATCTTGGCTTATTCACTGGATGTAAAATAAGTAAAACACACAAACATATGCAATCCTCAATGCATGTCAATTTTGCTACATTACATGTCTGGATACCCCCTTCAGACTGTGTGTAATCGGGCAGGTTGTTGAGCTGATGTTCTACTTGTTTGTGTTGGGACCAATGCCCAGTTACACTACATGACTCACACAGCTGGACCTCAGCCAAGTTTCAAAGTCATGTTATATACAGTATAGGCAACTAACACACAAAGTAAAAATTGGACCAGACTAGCCGACATTAGCAGTGCAAACAATTGCACCTGCTTGTGAGCCATGGGAAAAATGAGTGGAGGAGACATCCAGGCTACATCCCTCTTGACTTATGCATGGCTTTTATAAGTGATGGTGGTGTGCTCACTGCTCGTCGGTGTATCATTTATGGGATGCAAAATTGGAGCCCAACCACTAACAGATATGAACTGTACTACTTGGGGATGCATATCATTTGAAGCAAGCACTGAGGTATTCAATATTTAAGAAGATCTAGAAATTATTCTTTTACTTTTTTACTTGAATTCGCACAGTGTACACGAGATGTACAAAACTGTTCATTTCTGCATTATGTGTCCTCAGCCTCACTTTGTGAATGGTATATTAAGTGTTGCCCCTTGTGTGTATGAGTAGATTGTCCTATATCCAGATCCTTGTTGTAGACAATAAGTTGTTTTGTCAATTGACAAGTTAAATCATAGCACATTTCAGAAACAAGGCAATTTAAAGTACTTCACATACAACATAAAAAGCACTGAGACAAAGTGCTAAAGAAACGCAGCACAAAAGGAACATTCTTAAACGTCATTAAAGACCCAAGAGACAAAACAACTAGACAAGACATTCATACAAGAGGAAATCTGGGTACCAGAATCAAGGCAACATTTACATTTCCCATCACATGAGGCACATTGGGAATCATTAATATTGTATAAGCATGTTCTCTAGGGACAGTTGCCCAGCTCCTTACAGTTGTTCCAGAACATTGAATATCGCCCTGGAGTTTTATTTTTCACAAATGTTCGCAATCTTGTTACGTAATGATGTAATATCACAAAACATGTTTGTGTCAGTGGGCTTCACAGATTAAAACAAAAATAACAACATTGTAAATGATGGAGTTATTTAAAAATGAAAAGACAAGATAGTGTATGTAATACCAACAGAAATACAAAAATAAATTAAGATAACTAAAAAAGACAGTACAAATACATAAAACATTCAAATTAAGTACCATCAAAATCAAATCAAATGAATACCACAAACTGCGAGCTCTAACCGAAGGCTTTGTTAAAAATGTAGGTCTTCAATGCACTTTTAAAAGTTTGGACACTCTCTGCCTCTCTGATTGAAACAGGAAGTTGGTTCCAGAGCAAGGGCGCTTGGAAGCTGAACGCTCTGACTCCTGATCTTGTTTAGCGGACTGTGGGCACCACTAACAGACATGCACCCTGGGAGCGTAGTGTTCGAGCGGGGCAATAGTGGATCAAAAACATTATGTACGAAGGTGCCTGACCATTTAGCGCCTTGTGAGTTAAAATAAGTATTTTAAAATCAATTCTGTTCTTTACCGGTAGCCAGTGTAGAGCAGCTAACATTTGAGTGATGTGCTCCATGATCCATAAGTTTTCATTTTCTAATCAAGGGCCTCCAGGAATAGAGATTGTTGTATGCTGATCAGAATGTGAAGCACTTTCATAACATTTGTGATTTTAAATATAATATATAATCATTTATTTGTATTCTGCAACACAGGATTTGCGCAACAAATTGATTTCTATCAAATAATTTCATAATATTTATTGGATTAGTCAACTTCTCTGCCTCCACTTTTGAATGATAACTATACAAAATATGAAAAGAAGGGCATCTGTCCAATTTAACTTTTAAAATTGCAACCAGATTTTATGGGCAAAATTCTGTTCTTTAAAGTGTGTTCGGGGAATTTCAAAAACATAGCTGGGGTTAATCATAGGTAACTGTGAAACTGTATAAAGCAGACTCTTTATTGCCTCTTTTACAAACAATGATTAAACAACTCAGAACTGAAGACCCGTTTGCTGCACAAACCTTCCACCACATCATTTATATTTTTCTGTACATAATCTGTTTATAAAATGTCAAAAGTGCTGTTCTACTTTTTCTCTTTGCAAAATCTTCAATTAGTACATTATCCAATATCAAAGGAATGATTTTGAGTTGAGTACGTTATGTATTTTAAAAGAAATACACATTTTACAATAAGATCACATGCACAAAGTCATACAGTATACATTGGTTTTGTATGTATGTAAAAATGTAATCATCTATATGTGGCTTGTTGCTGGCCCTTTACCAGCTAGAAAAAGGATTGTGACTGTTCCTTTACATCTAATAAAGCTTTTCCACACTAAGCATAGTATTTCATCATATTCCATCTGTGTTGCATTCAACAGTGTAAATGAGCTGTCAAGGCTCGGCGCGTTAAGAAGAGAACAGCCCGTCCGCCCCTCCCTCAGATCCCATTTGAAATCCTCTGGAAAGGCTCAGGTTGCAGTAAAGAGCTTCTCCATCCTCTCCTTACGTGCTGCCGCTAATGATGGGGATGAGAAGTGTCGGGACGATCTTCCCAGCCTTCCCCCAGCAGAAATAGCATTAGCATAATGGGCTTTTTAACACTGCTCCTTATCTGCCACAAGGCCCTCCGGAAGCTAGCTGTCCAGGGCCATTAGCGGCTAACTGGCAGTCAGCCAGCGCTCACCTTTCAATTGAAAACAGAGGGCAGCAGATGGGGTGGTGCACAAAGGAAGAGGTCATCAATTTTTCATGCCCAGAGTGAGTTCATCAATTTGAAAATAAAAACCGGATAATGATAGAAACAGCATAACAGAGACATAAAGAAAATCTCTCCCACTCCTAAATCCTGAGCAATTACTTGTCAGCCCTTACGGGTCAAATGTCTTGATTCAGTGGCTTTTTATTTATGAAGAATCTCATTCCATCTCCGACCAATTAAATATCATTAAAGCCAGAGAAAAGAGACAGGTTTTTCTTTAGCAAATGATGTAAAGGAAACCGTTATAGGTTTGAACAAAACCACTATGTTGTTTAGCCCTAATTTTAACCGCAAAATGTAAACAAATAATTGGTCCTCTTTGTCTATGTTGCTCTGTTGCTGCCAATCTTTGAAGATACTAAGAGACCCTATGTGGACGACCTAGGAGCAGGGGAGCAGGGGAGGGCTACCAGGAGAAAGAGCCAATCTGAAGGTCGAATACAATGACCCTCGAGGGGACAAGAATAAGGGAAGTAGGACAATTATACCGGCAGTGCCACACCCTTAGATGCATAAGTGGGTATTTTTTTATCCGGTGAGGTGGTTTTCTTAGAGTATCTTTGTAATTACATTTGTTTATCATTTCATATTCCAGCTATTCCTCAAAAAACATGTTTTGGATATCATGCCATTCAAATGTTTTATTTAAATGTTATACATTTTAAGAAATTGTAGTTTTTGTATTACTACCCCAAGCTTCCATAAGTGGGTCAAAAATGACCTGCATGCATTTTCTATGGAATCCTATGGGAACCTTTGATTCTTATCACCTGTGGCTATGAGTAGAAAGAGGAGCAGAGATGAGTTTTGAAAAGGGACTGGAATACTGTAAGGGTCTCAGAATAGCGGAGATCTTGGGGGAGGGAATTCCAGATCCTGGGAGCTGCCACTGAAAAGACTGTTCCCAATGCTGCCTATTGGACTTGAGGGGGGACAGGAGACTGGCTGAGGTGGTTCTGAGGGACCGCGGGGTTGGTAGGGGGTGAGAAGACCAGTGAGATAGGGGGTGGGGGGGTCAGATGGTGGAGGGCTATAGGTGAGGGCCAGTATTTTGTAGTTGATGCATTGGGAGACGGGAAGCCAATGAAGGTCTTTGAGGACTGGTATGATGTGGTGCCATGATCTGGTGTGTGTGAGGAGTCGGGCGGCTACATTTTTTACAACTTGGAGTCTATCGAGGGAGGGGGAGCGGATGCCGTAGAGAAGTGAGTTACAGTCGTGAAGGTGGGAGGAAATAAAGGTAGGATATGTCGTTCAGCTGCAGGGCAGGTAAGAGAGGGTCGGACCTGTGCATCAAATGTTCAAAACGTTTTTTTTCCAAATGTAAAAAAAATTATAAAATCATAAAGAGTGAAAAATTAATACAAAATATTATACAAGTGATTATTTTTAACCAAAATGACAAAAATGGCATAAAAACACATTATTCTAATACGGGTCCTTTTTGACCCACTTATGGAAGAGTGTAGGGTCCAGTCACTTGTGCATCTAAGGGTTAAGGCTTACGAAACATGCAGGGCCACACAAGAGGCCAGCAATAAAGGACACAACCCCACTGGAGGACAAAGGTTATGGGTGAACCCCCAGTAGAAAATACACATGCAGGGGGCAAGTCGACCTGCCGCGGTTCAGCAAGACGAAGTCGTGACCACCGCAACAGGCAGAACAAAAGTCTGATATGACTTAAATTGGGGAGCACATGTTGGCCAAAATGCCAAGGAGCAAATATAAGGTCCATAAGCAGGATTGAAGTGTGCGAGTTGGGCCTCAATGATCAGACCACTATTAGATTTAAAAAACACTGTGTAGTAATCTTGTTAGGCTTTATCTGTGCAGCACTATGTCAGTCACTTATATAACAGTTTTTAATTTCCAAGAACTTCATTGGTTGTGGAAGAAAACAAGCTTGTTTATGTAACATTGGCTCACAACATCAAATGCGACTAAAATGTGGTATCTTCCTGAAAAAGTTCCCACAAGGCTGAAGAATAGCAGTACATATCCATGTTTAAACTTCAATAATGCCATAGTAGTCAGTATGATAACTGTCCACCGGGTGGTTCTTCAGAGTGTTTGAAAAAGGCTACTGCCTTGAGGAATGTTATGAATCATTAAAATGATCCAGACACATGAGCATTATTGGTGAAAGAAATATGGAATGTGTAATCTTTGTGTCGGATGAGCTCAATCTGCATTACAGATGGACCTCCTCTTTAAACAAGTGCCAACATCAATTAAAGTTGGCAGGATTGCTGACTCACTCATTGCTTAGCAGTGTTCTAGTTCTGTATGTTACCCAAGAAAATCTTCTTTTAGACTTTTAAATATCACTTTCATCCAAAATCGTAACTCTCTGGTGCTGTTTAAAGGAGACCTATCATGCTATATTTAAATGATATAGTGTATGACCATACCTATATAAGGTATATTTATACATTTTATTTTTCAAAATACCAAACAGATCATTTTTTAGCCATGCCTCGTTTCTCAATTTTCGCTCTATTCCAAGCATGTCTTTGAAAATTCTGAGCAGCAGCTGACCACGCCCCCCTGCAGAAGCGGGGGGCATGAGCCGGCGAGAGTCACGTTACTATGCTTGCTGTGATTACGAGTGTGGAATAAACATGTCATCTCAGAGCAATGCATGTGTTCAAGCATATTATCAATTTGATCCAGAAACTGACCCTGAAGCAGCGGAGGTTTTGGTGGAGGTGCAAACATCTCGGTTGCAGCAGGACGTTTCTGAATGGTTAGTTGACAAGCTGTTGTCCCTATTTATTTTTACTCTGTTACGATGCTTGCTACTTATTCCGTTCATATTTTGGCTAATTAGCAAGAATGCAATGTGTACAGTTTGTAACTTAGAGTTTGTAACGCAAAAACAGCGATACATATATATATTTATAAAGGGAGACATTCATATTTTCAGCATATATACAATGGCCTCATTGCGTTTATTAATAGTTTAGTCCTTTTCTTCCAACATCGTGCAACAACCGTTGGAAAGTTCAATAACTTAGGGTGATAAAAAGTATAACTCCAACAACACCTCAGTTGTCAGCAATGTGTGTAGTTTCATGTGTTTTTAAAAGCTCAGTTATTGACTTCTTTCTACAGGTGTACATGTGCAAATTGCGCCACAATGCCTTCTGAACCGGAGAATGTGTGCTGCATGGAGATACCACAGGTAACATTTTTGATAGCTTCACTAAGTTGTCTGTTTAGAGAATACATTTTTCACATGTCATTCAATATATGTTTATCACACTAGTGTCAAGATAGATGCAGGAACATGAGGACTCTAACCTGTATGGTAGACCATCCTGGATTGGAGCCTGTGTGCCTAAATGTGTTCTCCCTGCAGAATGCATTGAATATTTACAGAGCTTGAACATGGTGGACTACAGTTGAGGCAAATAGAGCAGTGAGTGGTTTGTTTGTTTTGACTGAAATTGTAAAACGAATGCTAATATTGTTCATGGAAATAAATACTGGTGTATATGGCTTTATGCAATCTTTCATTCTGTCATTGTACATGTACTATTATATTATATACTACACAGCAATGGCATAACACACCCATGTGTACGACAAAAAAAGTCCACACACAACCTTATGCTTTTGAAATCAGAATATTCTTTACCCATCCAAACATGAATAATCACGACACATTTGATATCAACTCGGAACTTTATTGTCAAAATCAACGGTTCTTTGAACCCATAAAAAAAAACTAAATGTACTTGTATTTTGTATAAATGACACTAAATATTTTTTTTATGATTTCAGGCGTCACAGGTATCTAGCCTACAGAAGCTTTGTGAGCTGGTGCTGGGGCTTCCTTGGACGCAGGATCAGAGTGGTGATTCCGGCCTGCGTTGTCCTCGGGATTCGCAGGGAGTTTCCTGATTCGCGAAATGTCTATGTTGGGTTCAGACAGCAGCCAAATTGAACCGTGTAGCATACCCGGCGATGACCTCCTCCCTGTCAGGTCGCTCATAATGGTGCAGGGTCCACAAAGACTTGGTCGAAGATGAGGTCCATCAAGTTGGCCACGTAGCCTGTGCAATGTTAAAAAAAGCACAACAAAAAATGTGGTTTAGATTAGTATATGCATGTAAAAAACTGAAAGTTCTTTCTAATTTTTTTATTTTATATTTGTAAATAGTTGTATAATAAATATTTTAAACACTAACGGAATGTGGGGTCAGTCTTTACTGGTTTTGCTCTGCATTCTCCCTTCCTGGCCTTTGGGAACTGCAGTGTATACAGAGGGTTTCCAGTGGATGTAGTGGCTTGTGCACGCTCAGCGTTTTCATTGTAGTGCAGGGCTGCCAGGTACAGTCTTTCATTTCCGCCATGAGAAAAAAAAATGTAAATAATAGCAAAGGATGTACAAATTGTCACTAATTAGTAAGTATGTGAGGTGCTGGCCTGTAAAGAAGAAAACATAGTTAGAACAAAATCATCTCAATTTAGTATTCAGGATGAGAAAATACTATTTGGATAAATATAGTCTGAAATCCCAAAAGATGGGGCTTAAAACTCTCTATTTAGCAAAGCTCTTTGCTTAGCCTTTTCCAATCTGAGTTAGTTTTGAACCGTAAGTGCATGCTGTGTTTCTGACTCAATACAGATGATGTGTTGGAGAGGGGCTGAGCTCAGTAGACTGACTGTAATGAGTGCTAGCCACTAATTAGCCTGTTGCTAGAGGTAAGGCCTCGTCAACAACAACAGACCAGGGCTTTAGCTCCGTTTTACTCGTGGTGTGTGTCCCCCCTCGCATACATACACACAGTGTTGTATCCTAACACACCCCCATTTATATTCATGTGCGCAAACAAGTAAACACACAAGCTTTTACATATAACGCTGCAAAAAACGGCATGTCTCATTAGCGTAGCTTAGCTTACAGATCGATGATATCTGATCGTTCTTACAGACTACAATCACAAAAGCTTTTACATATAACGCTGGAAAAAACGGCACTTACCTACAGAAGATTACGTTTGTTATTATAACTTACTCAATATGATTTTAGAGGATACAAAATACTAATAAATAGGAGAATAAATACTTGTGTTATCGGCTAGGGCGTGGTTTTACAGCCTTCACACAGATCGCCATTACGGCAGTATTTCTGAACATGTTCGCAAATGCCTGATAATTAAAATAAAAGACAAAGCAAAGACTGCGGAGCGTACAAAATAAAATAAAATGTTACAAAAACATATAAACACCTAACCGATTACTATTTGGGTTTGAGGTGACATTGATACGGCGAAGCTACATGCTAGAGATAGCTTTATCAGGAAAAACACCGCTAAATAAAAACTTACAGCTTCAAAATTGGATGTGTCCTCACTGGCCTGGTCCCGGATGGTTGGTATTGATCCCGGGTTTAGCATTAGTTTGGAGGCATATCCGTGTTGGACTTGAGACAAGTTCATAAACATGTCCGTGGTAAAATGTTTGGAACACACAAACAGAAATCTGCCAGGGTCTTCTGGCACATGTCCCTTGAAAATGAAGTCTAGCCACAGATTATTTTTCTTTTTCCACTGATGGCATTGCATGCAGTCCCCTGTCCCGAGTCTTGCAGCCAACAACAGCACAACGTTTAACTGGCTTAGACATCCTGGCAAGAGCAGGCAAAACCACAGATGTGACTGGGGTTGATTTAGCCTGCCGATAGCCTATATGCGAATGAGAGGTTTGGCAATGCACGTGGCCGTGGCTCATTCCCCTGATAGGTGGAGAGTTGACCAATAAGCGGAGCACGTCTTTGTGACGTAGAAAAGTGTTGAAATCTGGATCCATTTTTTAAAGATCCGTTGCAGCCCCTTTTTTAGAGATTTGGCTAAGGAGGAAAATAGAGAGGGTTGTGTTTTCTGACACTTGGTGAGTTCCCTGGAACACCGGGGACACATATTCATGTATAAAAGACGTACAAAGGTGCATTTTGCATGATAGGTCCCCTTTAAGTTAGGTTGCTCTCTCACATGAGTGATGTCATGTTATTGTTTGACCTTGATAATGCAATGGATGGTTTTAATTAAGACTATAATTTTGAGAGGGTAGCTCATGTGAAGAATATTTGAAGTAAGGTCTAAGGCAGGGGTTTTCAAAGTGTGGGAAGGTGAGCCTCCCCTCAGAGAACATAAGAACAGCCGCGCCCCCCTTCCCAATTATTATTGCTATTATTATTATTGTTGTTGTTGCTGCTATAATGCAGGGGTATTCAATTGCATTTCAAAGAGGTCCAGTAAGAGAAAATGTCATTAAATGCTCTGTTTTTGCTGTCTACCTTCCGCCATTTGAAATGACTCCGACTGTTTCTCTCCTCTTGTCTCTGTGTTTGAATCTATCTCACTGACTGCACCAATTTGATTGGCTGAGTAGCATCACCTCCTTAAAACATTAAACAATAACTTTTTTAAACCTTTTTATCTTTATGTTTTAAACATATTGTAAAAAACTCCCCTACTATTTGGACTATTCCTTGCACCCCTCTAGAATAAGCCAGAATGGTCTCAACCATATTGCATCACTAACCTGCACTTGTTGTTATAACAAGATCGCAAGGACACTGGTAGCGATCGGACAATTGAGTGTTGTTCAGTTTGTGTGTTGTGGAACATGCGTGTCCGTGCATGAAAATATACCACACACCCAATTACAATTGCATGTTCAATTCACTACCCTGGAAGTTAATAAAGTTGGAACAGACTGGACAGCCGTTCTTCCTTTCATGTCAGTCGCCGACACCTTCTTACAGAGGACAGGCAAATCTAGCTGCAGCACGACCCGTATATTTTAAACATTTTTAACATTTTCAACATCGTGGATACTGTTAGAAATTAAAATCAATGTTGATATGGCGTAACTTGAATTAAATACAGTGTATTTAAGTCAGTTTTATTCTGAAAAAACCGGAAGTTCACACTAACTATTAACTTAACACTTTTATTCTGAAAATTCTTCATTTCCGGTTATCATCATCATCTTTATTTAAAAGAGACTCTTGGTCCATTATTACAAAACATACAACACTCAAATATAAATTAATGCGGTTAGCATTAGTATGTGGCGAAATGCTACTTTCTCAAACCGTGAATTGAAGGTGAAATGGCGTGATGTTGTGGGTTTAACACTCATTTATTGATGCTGAAATCACGTTTATTAGGGAATGTTTAAATAACCACAGACACCAGAAAGACGTAATTTAGCAACAGAAAAAGGCAGGACTTGCATTGGACCCGCCCCCCACGACGCCGGCCAATAGGAGAAGACCTCAGATGACAACAGGAAGGGCAAGCCAATAATCGATCTCTTCTACCTGCTGACCTGGGCTGACGGGAGATGGGGAGAGGGTCTCCGCTTGCAATTTCATTTTGTACACCACCGCATCTTTTGTGTAATTAAATGCTGTTAACTTTTATAAGCTTCCCTTGACTCTTTTCAGTCTCTCCTGCCTTCAGGGTTCTAGAATTACTTTCAATACATCCTATGCTCCCGGCAACACACTGAACGTCAACTTTGTCTTATTACACTCACCCCTACTTTAGTGGGAACAATGAGTCTGCGTCTTTGATGCACACAGGAATAAACGCAGATCATCCTCTGGCTGCAGCCTTGACCGGTACTTGCTTTTGATCAAAGTCAATGCGGAAAACCCGCACTCACACAGGTAGGTGGAGGTGAAGGGAATTAACACTTTTACAGCCTTTTTGGCGAGGTGGGGGAACTCGGTCTCCACAGACAGCCAAAAGTGTGCAAGTGTCACTTTACTCGTCTTTTTCTCGTTATTTTTTTCTCACGCTGCGCCTCCCTTGAAGCTCTCTGGCGCCCCCCAGGGGAGGCGCGCCTCACACTTTTTAAACCGCTGGTCAAAGGAATATCCTGACCAGCTGAAAACGCAAACCTTGATAAGCTATTCAAAGGTGAGTGTTACGTTTTAATATATCCAGGTGTAGACCTGGGGGCAGTTAATGTGTTTAGTCGGGTCACATCTAATCTGACATTATACTGGGCCCATCAGCCTAATATTCTTGGTGCTCATTAATGAGTGATTGCTCAAGGAATTTGCATGGTTGTGCTGATTGTGAAACTATCTAATTGAAACATCAGTCTTCTAAAATGGCAACTTTTTCTTTAGTAGCAAAAGTATTTTTCTTCAGATAGTCCTAAACCAAGACTTACCTAGTCTTCTCCATAGAAAACTTTATAGAGAGAAACGTTTTCTCAATTACTACCTTGACTGTCAGGGACACAGTAGAGACAATTGAGTTAGTGTGTCAACTTCAACATTTACAGTATGTCTGATCTCTACTAGAGGTGTTTTCCTCTTTAAACTTTTCTAGGGTTAGGGTTAAGGTTAGGCTAAATGTTTTTGAACAGTATACTTTTCAGTTTTACAAGAGACATCACTAATAAGATGAAGGCTAACTGGATGGTTCGGCAAACGTGGGACTTGTTAACCTCTTAACCTCGGATAAAGAGCACGCACAGCTTCTTTTTTGACCTTTTCTACAGAACCACCCAATACTTTCTCCCATGCAGTGAAAGAAACAGCCCAATTTGGAAGTACTGCTGCTACAGTCAAACAACTCTTCCTGGATAAGAATCTTATATCGACGCAAATCTCCTGATACAAAGCCGTTTGAAACTACGTCGCAACTCAGATTTGCGGATTATAGCAAATCTAGTCATTGCATGCATAAAAAAAAATTAACGCCACTAATTATTTTATCGCGATTAACACATGTTAATCGCCCCCCCCCCCTCTCAATCAACTTCCTCTTGACTGCCTTTTTTTTTAAATTTTATTTTACTATATTTACTTGTTTGCCTGTCCTTGTTTGTCTACCCTCCCTCATACTGTAAAGCGTCTTTGAGTTGTGAAAAGCGCTATATAAATCAAATGTATTATTTGTGTATTTTTTTATTTTTTATAGTGTATCTTTTGTCCTCGGCCGCCCCGTAGTTTCAGAGCGCAAAGCATTAACGTTGTTATTGATGTTGTTAGTTAGATGGTGGGAGATTCTACGAGCAGAGAGATGAATATTATGGATTCAAGAAAAGGTATTTTAAACGGCAAGTTCAGCTTCAAAACCCGACCAGATGGTTCTGTCGACCAGACCAAAGTAATTTGCAATTACTGTCGATGTGAATTGAGTTACCATAGGAGTACTAGTATCTAGTTTAAAATATCATCTGCAAGCCAAGCACACATTTGATGCCGACAGCCCTGCTCCTGCCGCCCGCTTGCAGCAGACAACACTTGAAAGTTTGCCGGGGAGACGCCTGGACACGTCAACGCGCAGCAAGCTCTCTACAGCGATCGCTAAATGGGTGGCTACAGATTGCAGGCCAATAAACATTGTGGAGGACGTGGGACTCCGTGATTTTCGGGTCGCATCCAACGACTGCACTTATGAATTGCCTTCCAGAGCCACCACTGTGACGAAAATAGTCAACTTGTATGAAGTCCAAAAAGTGAAAGTAGAGGAGAATTTGAGGAATACTTCCACAGTTGCGCTCACCAGAGACTATTGGACTTCACTCAGTAATGACAGTTACCTCGGGGTCACAGCGCATTATTTTGACCCACAGTGGGAACTTCAGTCTCATGCCCTGACTGTTATGAAGACAGAGGAGCGGCATTTCGCAGACAACTGCGCTGAGCACTTTATGCAGGTAGCCAGACAGTGGGACATTGTACCAAAAGTCAGGACACTCACCACGGATAGCGCACGCAACATGATTGCAGCGTCCAGGCAGCTCCCGTTCCAGCATATGCCTTGCGCTGCACATAGTCAACAACGATCCATCACATTGTCTCTCCAGGACAGTCCGTTTAACGGCACATTGGCCAAATGCAGAAAGGTAGTGGGTCATTTTAAGCATAGCCCGCCAAACGCAGCAGAGCTCGAACAAAAGCAAATTGCAAGTGGTCAAAAGAAAGAGTCACTCACACAGGACGTGACAACCAGATGGAACAGTACACTGGAGATGATCAGACGTATTCTGAGAAATCAACAACCTTTGAGAGATGTGCTGGCCCTACAAACAACCAACGTTACCATGCCAACAACAGCTGAGCTGGCTAAACTGCAGCAGTTGGAGACAGTGCTGGAGCCCTGCAGGTAATTTATTTATTAGATGTGTGTGTGTGTGTGTGTGTGTGTGTGTGTGTGTGTGTGTGTGTGTGTGTGTGTGTGTGTGTGTGTGTGTGTGTGTGTGTGTGTGTGTGTGTGTGTGTGTGTGTGTGTGTGTGTGTGTGTGTGTGTGAGAGAGAGAGAGAGAGAGAGATAATGTGTGTGTGTGTGTGTGTGTGTGTGTGAGTGTGAGTGTGAGTGTGAGAGAGAGAGAAAGAGAGCAAGAGAATGTGTGTGTGAATGCAGCAAGCTCCTAACTGAAGTACTTTTCTCTATTATTGCAGGTACATATCTGATCTTCTTGGAGGAGAGAAGTTTGTTTCATGCTCAGTGGTGCTTCCTGCTTTGTGTCATCTATCGAGAGTGATGGAGTCCTCTAAGGATGACCCAGCCTACATGGTGACATTCAAGCAGACCTTCAGAACAGACATGGAGAAACGCAAGGACAAAACAAACATTGCATGGCTGAGAGTTGCGACAGCGCTGGATCCTAGGTTTAAGGACCTGAAGTGTCTGTCCAGACCTGACAGGGCTGAGGTGTGGCGTTCGATCACTGCCTTACTCAGAGGGGAGAGGCCTGCACAGCCAGAACAACCAGAACGACCAGCGACGTCTGAGACACCTAAAAAGAGATTAGCTCTCATGGTTGCCCCAGAGTCTTCGTCTGATGAAGAGGAGGACTGTATTGAGACCTGTGTGGAGCGCTACAAGGCAGAGCCTACTATTGCCCTGGAGGACTGTCCTCAACAGTGGTGGTCCAAACATGAAGGGGCACACAGCAAGATGGCCGGCCTTGCACGCAAGTACTTGGCAACACCTGCCACATCCGTACCCTGTGAGAGATTAATCGTGATTAACTACGGACAATCATGCGATTATATTATGTTCTTATCATTTCTGAAATGTATTTTTCGAGGATTTAAAATAAGTAAAGCAGTTAACATACAGCATAGGTAAAAAAACAAAAAAAAGGGAAATATTCATTTGTTTTAAGAATAATAAAAAAAATTGAAAGATCTAAAACAGTGGTCGCCAACCAGTCGATCGCGATCGACCAGTCGATCTCGAGTGTGGTGCAGGTAGATCGCGGACCGTTAATAAAAAAAGTAACAAAAGAAATAAAAATAAAATAAAAATAATAATGTTTGAAAAATACGTTTTTAGATGTAAACCTATCATCCACCACCCCGTTAGCAGGTGCCACTTGATTGACGTATATTTGAGACACCTCAATAATATAATACATTAACCGTGCTTTACGTGAACCTCATCCTGACACAAGAGGGACTGCAATTTCCCGTGTTCAGTGAATGCAACAGAGGCAAGTCACCAGACCAATCAGAGAGTTGCATGGAAATACACGTGTGCTTGTGTCATTCAAGCTCGGCTCTGTGTGTGTGTGGCAATAGTGCATTAGTGTGATCGAGAGAGGGAGAGAGGGAGGGACCGGTGCTAGCGGGGACCGTGATGTTAGCATCTGGTTAGCTAGCTGCACTAACGGACATAAGGAGCTGTTTCCACAACAGGCTGGAGGAGAGTCCTCCCCTCAGACTGAGGGGCTCAGGTGAGCTAAAGGACTCTCTGAGTGTTTAGAACAGTTTTGTCACAAATTATTCAAAAGATTATTTCCGAGGCACACCTTCATATGATCATTATAGTTATACAAACAATAAGAGAATAAATGAAAAACAGGTATGAAATACTATATAGCAGTAAAACAAGAATACAGTTTAAAAGGGGAGTGATTTGTAAAATATCCATAAAGAAAAGGTACATCTGTTTACAGTTGTGTTTCAGCTGGGTGCTGAGAGAGGTATCCATAGATCTCTTCATGTTGCTCTCAAAGTGCACCAGATTGATGCTTTCAACTTCAATATTTAAAAACAAATCTTCCCGGGGGAGCATCCCCCCGGACCCCCCTAGAGGAGATGAGGACCTAGAGGAGGTGAGGACCCCCCTAGAGGAGGTGAGGTCCGCCCCCCACACATAACAAATAGCACTTTACCCCTGCCTATATGCTGTGAGCTGATTATGGAGCCTTCATTGTAACAGTAATTCAGATGCAATTAGCCTGTATAAAAAGGCCTCAAATTGGAAGCACTGTCTGGGCCGTCTTTTTCACTCAATTTTGCAATAGGTAGATCTCGCCTTTCACCGAGGCCGAGGTCGGTGATCTTGGGCTTAAAAAGGTTGGTGACCACTGATCTAAAAGATAGAGAAAACATTTATAACAGTTTCACTATTTTAACAAAGCAAGGTGGGTCCATTGACAAATGATAAAATACTTTTCACCAAGTTAAAACCCCAGAGAATGTATTTCCACTATGAGCAATGTAGCGGACTGCAGTTAAGGACGAAGCAATGAAGCTTTCAGTAAGATATAACGTGACAGGGGTCAAAATTGCCCAAAGGCTTCACCTTGTAAAAAAAAAAAAGGTTGGTTTATCTGTCCCTGCCCATAGTCGGTGTGGATATTCGTGAGTGTGGGTGTATATTCATATTGTTGACATAAATAAAACATCCTGTGTGGTGGCAGTGTGCTGGTTATATGAATCATTAAATTCATTCTGACACACGTCACAGCCTTACCTTTCCTTGACCTGTCATTTCTTTCGGTGTTTCTCCAAAAGACAACATTTCCACAAGGCATTTACTCATATCAGCTCATGACACCAGCTCCACTGTAATTCTTCTCAGACTCTTGTCATGTGTGGACAGTGAAAGGTAACTTTTATTTTTAGAGGTGCCATCCCCAACAGATAACGAGAGTCTGGTGCTCATTACCGCCCAAGAAGATAGTGAACTGTCACGAAAGGGTGAGACAAATGTAGAGCAGCCCCCCCCCCCCCCTGTCTCCCAAATGAAAATAATTACACTCCAGAGCCCTCTCACCTTGTCCTCATTACTCACTGAGCAAGGTTTCCAGAAAGATACAGGCACAGGGCATATCAAATAGAGATTACGGCACAATAAAGACAGGATTGGAACCATTATATTGCGATTGAGTTTAGTGTGTTAAAGAATTTGGAGATTTGTCAAATACAGAAAGGAGAAGTGAAAATAAAGAAATATGGAAATGTGAGTGTGTGTTTTAGAAAGTAAGCAAGAGATAAATGAAGTGAAAATAAAGGAAACAAACGGTTTATATCTGGTTTTGGAGTGTATAAGGTACTAAAAGCTGTTAATCACACTAGCTTTCAGAGGTAATTGCACATGTAATTAGGAACTTTGATACTACATTGCTTTTTAATTAAGTTAATGTAGGTACTGATAGAAACCCAACAGCAGATTTTTACAGCATGCATTGGTAATGTTTGCAAATAGTTATTCTTGCAGCATCTATGTTCATATTGTCAACAAATGTTACAGACACAACTATACAATTTCCTAATGTGTACCTTTTGACGTCCTTCACTGAAACTTTTTTATGGTCATTAACGTGTTAAGCCCCAAGCCTGTTTTTCAGGTCTCAGGCTCGAAAATGACATTCCCAGAACAAATGACAATAACTTCCCTTCTAAAAGGGGTAAATTAATACTCTTTTTTCTCAAAGTAATGATAAACCTGTGAGTTGGATGTAGAAAAGTCAGAATCAATATAGATTGTTTTCATTTTAAAGTAAATTCAGATTGAACATAGTAAAAAAAATGATAGTGTCCGTCCAAAGATAAAACATTACTTATAGTGAAAACCACCCTTGAATGATGGGATAGTAGACTAAAAGCTTTAGGAATCCAAACTATAACATATAATAAGTACCCTGTATCAAGATTGATGCAAAACAAGTGACATTTGACCTTTTTAGAGAGGTTTAGCAAAAGAAACCCCATCTTTGGGTGGAAATGGGTGTATTTGCCGTTTCTCTGGAACCCATTGGTCAATTTTGATGATTGACATATGTTTTGAACCGTTAGAGCCAATATAATCGAAGGGGAATTTCCACATACACACACGTTACCATTGAGAAGTGAGAGCTAAAGATGTAGCACCTCATTTCAGACTCCAGCTTACAGCTTCCTGCAATGGTGTCTTCACAGGTCTCACTAAAAAATCTATTAGAAAGCTGCAGCTGATTCAGAACGCTGCTGCTCGAGTTCTCACTAACACTAAGAAAGTGGATCACATCACTCGTGTTCTGAAGTCTTTACACTGGCTTCCTGTGTGTCAAAGAATAGATTTCAAAATACTGCTGCTGGTTTATAAAGCACTGAATGATTTAGGCCCAAAATACATTTCTGACCTACTGCTAAATTATGAACCATCCAGATCTCTCAGGTCTTCAGGGACTGGTCAGCTTTCTGTCCCCAGAGTCAGAACTAAACATGGAAAAGCAGCTTTCAGTTGTTATGCTTCAAATATCTGGAACAAACTCCCAGAAACCTGCAGGTCCGCTGCAACTCTGACTACTTTTAAATCCAGGCTGAAGACTTTTCTTTTTGTCGCTGCTTTTAATTGAACTATTCACATCTTAGACTGCACTGTAACTTTTATCCATGTATTTTTTCTTTTAATGTTTATTTTATTATCTTTTTAATGACTGATTTTACATGCCATTTTCTTAATGTCTTTCATTTTTTGTAAAGCACTTTGAATTGCCATGTGTTGATTTCGTCTTTATTATTATTATTAATATGAAGATATTATTAAGATAAGATGTTACTTTATTGATTGAACATTTTAGTTTAGAATGTGCTGTCCCACGGTAATTCAGAAGGCTCACAGGTCACATTCCGACCATTATTTAAAACAATAGGTGCTTTCACACCGTCTACAGTTTGATTTGTATAGAGGGAGCTCTGTGGCTGAATGGCCAGCGATTAGGTGTGGCGCATTTATCATAGGTGATCAGAGCTAACTGCCTGCCGTCAGATTTCATTTAAAGAATGAAAAGAATAAGAATAATGCGTATTGAACTGGTTTCATTAATTAGTGAGTTTATTTTACACTAGTACCGCCAATCGGGTCAATTTGTGTGGTGTGTGTTGTGTGTGTGCAATGTAACTTTTTTCAATAAAATATTAAAGTCTCTTACAGTTAGGCTACTTTCGTAGACCTGAAGTGAATACATTTTGGATTACTTATTGGAATTATTGGTGGAAAGATTTCCTCACAACATTTAATATTCATTACTAAAGGAACAGCCGAATCGCAGCGCACAGAACCTATTACCGCCGCAGATGGACCAAAAAAGGGAGCGTTTGAAAAAAATGTGCGGGTCCGCTCAGTGAAACAATAACGGTACGTCCACACAGCGGCTTTGGAAAAAGCTTGCCGGCGGGCGTGTCTGAAGCTCGACCAACAACCAATCACATGAATCTCCCGCACCAAACCGCGTGTATGCTGGGAGAGACTACGCAGGTCATTTTCCTCATATTACAAAAAATGGAGGGAAAATTGATTATAGCGGTAGTGAATCACCCGGTGTTATATGACCAGTCTCTGTTCATCTACCGGGATACAAACCGGAGGAGCCAAGCATGGAGGGAGGTGGCAGAGACAGTGGGTGGAACTGGTAGGTTTTCGCCTGTTTGGGGAGTTTATATTATATATGATATTCTGAACAAACTGTGCTGTTGTATTAGCTGTAAAGTGTCTCTACTGTAGGCTAGTTTTATTATATGTACAGCACTTTGGCTCGACCAAAAATCGTTTATAAATGTTTATAAATGTGCTATATAAAAAAAACTTGATTTGATATATCCATTGTACTTAATTTTAACATTGAATGGACAGCTAGCAGGCATAGACAGTATATTTAGCCAGCATGGAATGTAGCATAAAATAGCACCATAGACATTAATGTCATAAATGTTCATCATATAAAGTGTGAATGTAAAACCTTTTATGCAAATGACAGTGATAAAGGGATTTGCTTTTCATTAATGTAGGAATAATTTAGTCAATTCTTCAAGTAGTTCAACAAATTAACTTTATTATTTCATTTCATTAGAGGAATTGTGCAGGACAAGGTGGAAGTCTCTGAGGGACAGGTTCCGGAAGGAGAAAGCTAGGGAGAAGGAGGCAAAAAGAAGCGGGGCAGGGTCGTCAGGGGGATATAAGCCCTTGCGTTTCACGGCAGTGATGGGTTTTTTAACCCCATTTCTCATTGACCGTGAGACGTCCAGCAATATCCCCCGGCAAACCCTATCTCTACCCCCCTGTACTACTCCTGACCCCAGCCAGGTGCCAGAGGATGAGAGCCAAAGCCAGACTCAGCCAGCCAGCAGCCAGCAAGCTGAGGCAGGGCAGACAGGAGAGGAGGCAGGGCAGACAGGAGAGGAGGAGGATAATGTTGAGGGACGGGGAAAAAGGAGAAGGGGAAGGGAGATGTCCGCCTTTGAGAAAGGGTTGCTGTCAGCCATCGCTCCTGTTCTCTCCATGCCACTACCTCAACCTCGTCCAGTGGTGGAGGAGGACGAGGACGAGTTGTTTCTCCGGGGCCTCTTGCCTTCATTGCGAAGGATGTCCATGTCGAAGAAGACAAGGCTGAAATTTGCCATTCACAAGGCATTTTTTGAAGCAGAGCAGGAGGAAGACTGATTCATCCCTTTTTTTTTGTTATTTACAGCCATACTGATCCACACTACATGTTTTACACTCATCACTGCACACACTTCACTCACAATATTACATATACATTATTATAAATAAAAGTTATTTAAAGTATGTTATGGCTATACTGTGTCTTCACTTGTTCATGTCGTTTGTCAGTTACAACATACGGAAGATACAGAAGCTTCATGTATGTCGATGTATAATGTGCTGTCTTCTGTATAATTGTTCATGTGAAAACCTGTTGAAATCATGAGTGGTTTATCAGTAAAAACAGGGCTGAAGGAAAAAGGTTGTTAGCAATATCATAATATCAATTTAAGAAACATGTTTATTAGGAATGTTTGTTTTTAAAATGGCTCATTTGGAATATTTGCTTTTTAAAGAAAATATGGGTAGCTCTTAAAAGAGCTTTTGGTTTGGAGGCTCTTAAAAGAGCCAGGGTGACCCTACACCACATTCTGCTGCCATGGCACTGCACCCTCCTCATTGAAATAGCTGAAGAAGGTGTCCCGCAGTTGGATTGATCTGCGTGTGGCGTTGTTGGAGCCCATCCTAGGTGCATCACGCAGGGTTGGAGTAGCTGGAGCTTCATCCGTAGACTCTGCGATAGGTGTGCGTGATGTCCTTCCTATCGTCTTCCTGCGGAGGAAGTTGTGCAACACACAGGTGGTGGTGATGACACGCCTGAACATTCTCCACTGAGATGAGAGGATGCCAAACGCACATTCAACCACCAACCTGGCCCGGCTGAGGCGGTAGTTGAACATCTTCTTTTCGCGTGTGAGGTGACGTCCAGGGAATGGACGCAGCAGGTTGTCCAGCAGCGGAAAAGCCTCATCTCCAACCAACACATGGGGAAGAAGGCCGAGCCGCTCTGCTCCTGGGATGACGGTGTCAGGTGGTAGCTGCAGACTGCCATCTCTGAGGCTCTCTCCAAATGCAGAATTCCGCAGGCTCCCACTGTTGCTGCTCCATCCAAAGCCTCCAACATCCACTACCCTGAAGAGGTACTGGGCATCCACGACAGCCAGCAGTACCAAGAAGTGGGTGGACTTATAGTTGAAGTACAGGGAACCAGAATTTGCCGGAGCCTGGATCACCACGTGCTTCCCATCAATGGCACCAACGCAATTCGGAAAGTTCCAGGGCTCCTGGAACTCAGCAGCGATGGCTCTCCAGTCCTCGGTCTGTGGTACCGGCATGGTCTCCTCAACCAGGGCGGTCCAGATGACACCCGCAACCTCCCTGACAATGACAGCCACGGTTGCATGCCCGACCCGATAGCTGAATGCTATGGTCCTGTATGAGTCACCGGTTGCCAGGTACCTGAGAAAAAAATAATATACATGATTAAAAAAAAGTATATGTCCCCACACACACACACCACAGACACACAGACACCCCCCACACACACACACACACATACCACAGACACACACACATACCACAGACACACACACAGACCACAGACACACACACACACAGACCACAGACACACACACAGACCCCCCCACACACACGCACACAGACCCCACACACACACACACCCCCCCCACACACACACAGACCACAGACACACACACATACCCCCCCCACACACAGACCACAGACACATCACAGACTTCATTCATCATTCATCCATGGCATGCATTCTCTCTCTTTATATACAGAGTCAGATTAAAGAAGTAGAAATACACAAACCGTACCGTAGGCAGATGGCGAGTCGCTCGGCGGGTCCGATTGACAAACGCATATGGGTGTCTGCCTTTGAAATCAGTGGACCCACTTTTCCGAGCAACTCGTCGAACACGTCTTTGCTCATCCTGAAGTACTGCTGAAACAGTACATCATCCAGGCGGAGCTCTTGGACCAGAACGTGGTATTCCCCCCGTTGCAGACGTTTTCTGAGTATCGGATGTACCCAACAGCGACGCACACTACATGGCCTCTTGCGAGACATTGCATACACTAAAGCCACCCTTGCTACTACACTTGCTACACGTGCTACCCTTGCCACAAAACCGGCATCCATTTTGGCAATAGTGGAGAAGAACCGGGCTTTTCCTTTTTTGCTATGTCGGGGACGGGAGATTCATGTGATTGGTTGTTGGTCGCGTTGACTCCCCAAGCTTCAGACACGCCCACCGCCAAGCGTCAACGCACGCCGCTGTGTGGACGGGCCGTCATGTCACGTCACGATGCCTGGAAATCTCCGCTTTGCTTCCCACAATGCAGTTCGGCGAAAAGTGGGGCAAAGTGACGTCACCCCATTCAAAGTGAATGGGCAGAAGCGTTGAAAGATTTTTTTAACGCTGCTGTGTGGACGTACCGTAACAACGAAACATGGAGGAACAAAAGTCTGCCTTTAAACCTACAGTTAATTTAGCTGCTGGAGAAGAAAGATCAGGGGGGAGGGGGGGAGAGAGCTGTGGTTGATGGGCCATTAGCTGGCCAATAGTTGTGTAAATACACAGCTGAGAGCTGCCGTTTCATTCAGACTGTTTAAAACACGGTAACAACGGACTATTTTTCTTAGCGGATGCATGTCAATTTAAATCAATACAACTATTTTTTAAATCAATGAAAACATTTTCTAAATCCATAAAAGCATTTCAATTAATATTGGGAGTCATGTCGTTACTTTGTTGAGAATGTGGCCATGTAATAAGCGGGATAATTTGCAGCGACTTGATCCTTATGGGGAAAATAACACCATTCATGCTGATCCCTCCGCTACCGACGAAGCTCCATTAAAATATAAATATTTTTAGTGAATTACTGAGTTTAGGCACGTTAATAACGTTTTAATGAAGTTGAATACAGTATATTCATATGTGTCAGTGATTTAATGTCAATTCAGCGAACATAAACATAAATGATCGTGGTGAAGATGATGATTAAATTAGGATTACAAATCGAGAGCCGGGCTGCATTTCCTCCCGTTCGTTTTTATCGACAAAGCAACATTATTTTGTTAAATAACAACATGGTGATGTTTTGTAAATTATTACATGTCTCTTATTTAGCACAGAGTATGATATCCGTGACATATGGATCTTGACAAAGTACCGCTGTACATCCAGCGTACTGTATCTGACTTTATTTCACATGAGCTCCAGTGTGGAACCCCACTGCACCCCCTGGTGGATCAATGATCCATTGCAGCTGGCTTCATTATAATTACATTTATTTATCACAGGGGAGGTCTCAAGTCAAGCTGGAGGTTTTCCCTTGAGCGAGAGCAGATCACGTACCAATAACGGCCCTCGCATTTCAAACTGTCCGAAATGAGGTGCTTCATCTGAATGCGCACACAGTTTGCCCAAAGCGAAACCTATTTTACGCTCTGAAATCTGAAAACTAGGTTTATTGCTGATGGATTATCAGAAATCATTTCAAAGTGACACAAACACATTGGATTAACCTTCAGCAGCGTTTTTATCGTTTTAATGCCATTGAAGACAACTTTTGATCAGAAAACAACAAAGGTAAGACATATTGCCGTGTTGGCTACCTAATGCTACGTGGTGTGATGTCTGTGTTAGCTTCTCATGTCGCGAGTTCGGATCGGTCAGTAATGATACTAATATCTGTAGAATCTTTGGAATCTCAGCTTGCTAATCGATATCTTGTTTGTGCAGATACGATAAGTAATAAGGGTATTTTAACGTGAGTTCTGTGCTAAGTGTGTTTGCATTTTTTCGCTCAGGGCTAATTCAGAGCCTTTGTTATTACCCTTATGTTTCGTTTTGCTAAAAATTGTTAATATTGTCTGAATTTCTTCCCGTTAAGTGGGTATGACACATTAATAGGTTTTTAAATGTTAAGAAGCCCTCAGACGCTGTTTCTTGCAGATGTTGCGATTTTTCCCTCGCCCGCGGGGTAATGGGGCTTAGCAGGTTAAATATGTAAATCTTTAAAAAAGCTCAAAAATGTGCTTTTTATTTGTACTTTCAAACATGCTCAGTTATTACCTAAAACAGCTGGACACAGTTTTAAGGTTTTCCATTCCAATTCATGCGCTCCGGCACTTCAGAAATTGCCAACCTGGTCTCACCAGAATGCGTGACTCCACCACGACTCCTTAACACCGCAGTGCGTGGTGGAGTCACAAACTTTGCTAGATTTACATGTCTGCACCACCAAACAACCCCAATGTAAAGTGAATGAGGCTGCTTTGTCGTGGTGCACACACGCATTTCTACAACGCCCAGCAGTGAGCTTTTATTCTATAAAACGTTTTTAAAATCTACTTTATAGCTTGTAGTAACTCACGGGAGGCTTCTTTTATTTTATTTGTATTCATAATAATTTTTATTTTTCGTCAGAATGTAATATGGTGCATTAGTTACGAATTTTTGTTCTCAAAAAAACAGTGCATTGTGTGTAATACAACTGTGATTTTTATTAAATTAGTTTTTAAGGAAGGCCAGAGCTTCAGCTGTGTCAAATAGATTGTTCCCTTTAGTTAACGTTTTTTAAAAGATAATTATATTCCTATTTGATCATGTCCCCTTTATTGTATTACGGAGAGCAATGTGAGCGTCCATTCCCATTGGATAACGCAGGATTTTACACCCGGAAGTAAGTATTCTCTTTACTGTCGATTGATTTTACAGTGATATCTGCACTACACATCAACTCAAAAACACCAGATTATCCTTGTTGATTACACAACATTTATTGGTTTAAATTGTGTACAATGCTTTTGTAATTTTCCCCTTCGATTCGGAGAAACAAATATTGACAGTAAAAAAAACTTATTAATAAACAAGAATACCGTTTAAAAGGGGAGTGATTTGTAAAATATCCATAAAGAAAAAAAAATCTGCTTACAGTTCTGTTTCATATGGATGTTGAGAGATGTATCCATAGATCTCTTAATTTTGCTCTCAAAGTGCACCACATTGATGCTTTTAACTTCGACATTTAATATTATATAGGAAACTAAATACATTTGCACACATCTTGTGTCCATATATTTCTGTTTTGGTGGTCATGCCACAACCGTGCACGTGCATGCATACGCGAGTCATGGTAAAATATCTGGATTAAGAGGTTGCTTTTTCTTTGCACAGCATGAAAGAAAGGCCAAATGAATGGGCTGTGATTTTAGTATTTTTAAGCAGAGGTCAATAACTTGGAAAAAGGTTCCCCACCCCTGATTTAAATGGAGTAACAAATGTGTAAAAGTGTCTCATTGATTTGATTCAAGATACTTTATTGTAATATGAATTGGAAAAAAGACCAGAAACAATGGAATATACATTTTACATACCATCACAATCACAAAAATAATAACCTTTAATGTTACGTTAATCTGAGATTTAATTTTAGGGTTGAATGGATGCAACAATGGATAACTAAAGGGACATTCCAGGAGTCAGATAGTGAGCCAAATCCAATTTCCTGTTTTGTTTTTGTTATTTTCAAGAGATGTATTATCACTTCACTCAGCCACCGTGCATCCGAGCGTTGTCAATTACTTAACAGAGATATAAACGCTGTATCATCACAATACTTAGGAATGTATTGATTGTGTTTTTCTGTGAAAAGTGTACGTTTAAGGCATGGCTAAAATCAAACAACTCTGGGTGGCCCTACAGTGGTTTGGATGGCAGATTATATGGTTTTGTTTACCTTCACAATCTTTCTTAAGAGTTTTTTGGACAACAATTGTCTATTGCACAGAGGAGTAAGATATTGAGGATTGAGAAGGGTATATAGTCAGGTAAAGAGATGGACTTTTATTAATCCCCGTGGGGAAATTGTTTCTCTGCATTTGACCCATCCTAGTGTTAGGAGCAGTGTGCTGCCATTTTGAACGGCGCCCGGGGAGCAGTGTGGGGAACGGTGCCTTGCTCAGGGACACCTCGGTAGCACTTGAAACTGAGATGATGGAAAAGCAAGTGACAGCAGGTTGTTGTACATGATCCAGAAGCTCAAGGAAACACAGGATTAGGCCCACAAGCAGGCACTGCATGAACTGTTACTACAACTAAAGCTGAAGGAACGCTCTGGCAGGTAACTCAAAGACCAGTCTTGATATACTGCAGGCCATGAGTTTGATTGAAGGCAAGGTGTGGGTGAGGTAACCAAGGAGCCAAGAGGGAGCAGGTGAGGCCTACTCCTTCACAACACGGAGAAAAACACAGGGGTTGCGGTCGAATAGTCCGTTTTGCTTAGGAACCTTTCTAACGGAGTGAAATGACCCGGAAGTACCTCAGTGGCAGCCATGATAAGAGCCGTTCGAATTCTCTGGATCAGCGGTTTTCAAAGTGTGAAGCGCGTCTCCCTGGGGGGGCGCCAGAGAGCTTCAGGGGAGGCGCAGCGTGAGAAGAAAATAACGAGAAAAAGACGAGTAAAGTGACACTTGCACACTTTTGGCTGTCTGTGGAGACCGAGTTCCCCCACCTCGCCAAAAAGGCTGTAAAAGTGCTCATTCCCTTCACCTCCACCCAGGGGGGACTGGCCATCTGTGTGTTCTGGAGGATCACAGAACGGCCGGTCGCCAGCGGGCCATTGGCGGCTGGCTCGGTTCGCTGACGGCTGGCTCGGTTCGCTGACGGCTGGCACCGCCCTTTATTTTTTATGTTTTTAAACGGCATCCTTTAAGTTGTGCTGACAGGCGACAGAGGTCCGTTCAGCGGGTCGTTTCCACGCAGTGAGGCTCTTCCCCCCCCCCCGTTGACAGTTCACAAGCACCCCCCCCCCCCCTAATTTTTAGTCCCAGTCCGCCCCTGCCTCCACCTACCTGTGTGAGTGCGGGTTTTCCGCATTGACTTTGATCAAAAGCAAGTACCGGTCAAGGCTGCAGCCAGAGGATGATCTGCGTTTATTCCTGTCTACATTGCATCCCCGCATCATCCACCTGTGCGCATCAAAGACGCAGAATCATTGTTCCCACTAAAGTAGGGGTGAGTGTAATAAGAAGGCAAAGTTGACGTTCAGTGTGTTGCCGGGAGCATATAAGGATTCATCTATGATGTTGAAAATGTAAAAAATGTTTAAAAAAAATGTTTAAGGCGAGACACTGCAGGCAAAAACATCGTTTTTCATGCACTGGTCAATTTTGAGATGTTGTGCTATTTTGATTCCATAACATGTTTTCTTTCAGGCTTTTGGAAGGAAAACATACAAAATACACATTTAGGTGTTTATTTTACAATAGTTTGTCTATTTGCGTTAGCAAAAGTTAGCATTATAATGTAACATAAAGTACTGCGACCGCTGTTTGCACCATGTCATCTGAGATATCGTTGGAAAGCCCCTTCTGTCCTGCACAATCTCATCGGATCCAAATATGGTCATTTCCTTTGTATCAGCAACCAATCCTGAAAGTACAAAGGGGTCTTAAACCAAACAACGAAATCTCTTTGGCTGGTGTCAATTTCTGACAACGTGATTCGTTCAGATGCATCACGTAGTGTGCTAAAACACTTCCTGGTTAGCTTTCCGCTGGAAATTGAAATCTCAAAATGGCAAAAGAACAGCGAAAAAAACGTTCACAGAGAAGACGACAACAATTGTCACTTGCACAAAGCAATGTTAGACAAAAAACAAATGACCCCGAACATGAAATACCTTCACGAACAACACACTCTCACTCCCTAAGCGTCCAGGAGCGACGCTTGGTCAGGGTCCCGTGGCACCAGTTGTGGCGCGCCGAGGCTCCTTCAGCTTCATAAACAGACGCAAAGAGCTTTCAACTGATTGCAATGTATTCGTTGAGACGACGCCTGTCCGCTTTGATAAACCTCGCGATAAGTCAACAAGCTCTGTGATTGGATGAAACATAAATTCATACAAAAAAAGTGACGTAGATTTTACTCATCTATTATTCAAAACCATTCTATTTATTATAACGTAAATTACATGCCAGTGTTTTATCTTTTTATCACTTATATTTGTATACTTTATTTGCTATGAGTTATATCTGAAGCAAATTATGTTTTTGAAGATGTGTAGTCAATTCCACCCTTCAATGTAGCATAAATGTGAACTCTCATTACAGGAACAATACCGGAAACAGACGTAGGAAAGTTCCTCAGCTCGCTGATTGGATGTTTTAGCCGCAATGCACGTTTTTAAAGATATTACTGATTTTCTTTGAATATAAGAATGTAAATACTGAGTTGAGAGAATAGTCAGGGGATTTGGGTCATGGGAGACACATCTGTGGAATCACAATTTCAATAGCTTACCATTAAATTACGGATATACCTTTCTGTCTGTGATGTTTTACAAATCAGATATGTGACCCGCTCTATCGAAATCAGTCGGAAGTCGCAACGGCTCATTTCAAAATAAACGTGGATTTGCGTAAAAAACTATTTTTTCGGGGTTTGGGTGTTTTGTTTGATTTTAAACAAACAAAGTCTTGGCTTTCAGAATATGAAACTTTTATTTCCAAACTCACACGATAAATACATTCGTTAAGCTTGTAAAGGGAAGATGACAGGCAATCTGCTCTTCCGCAGCGCCGCCCCCCCTCCCTCCGGCTGACATTATGAATGTAAGCGTAGAGTAATCATAAATAACACGGCAGGGTCCGTTACAGTTTGTTTTCATCTGATTTCAATTAAACAAAGTCTTGGCTTTCAGAACATTAAACTTGTTTCGGCAAATTCAGATGATAAATACAACTATGAAGCTTCTAACGGCATAATTACAAGCGGAGAACGGAGTAACTTAACGTCACAGCAGGCATAACAACAGCCGGTGTTTCTCGTGAGGGTTTTCCCCGGGAAACAAACGCAATACACACAAACGCAAAATTACACAAACACACACACGTATACACACACACACACACTCGCGAGCTTCCCCCAGACCAGTAATCCAAACGAAAATATCTTCCCTCCGTAGTATTTTGATCATTTGCTAATAATCAATCAGATCGATGGATTCCAGAGAAGAGGAAACTTTGAAGGCCTTTTTCTCAAAATGATGACTCGGTGACAGTCATTATATAATGTGACATATTTCGCTTAATATTTGGAGTACAAAAACAATCCAGATATCATTAGAAAGCTAGGAATCTCCTCTTTCCAACGGTGTATACAACTCAAAATGTGTCTTCGGGTCAATGCGACTGATTTCGATAGAGCAGGTCACATATTAATGTGTAGAAGTAAAACATGAGAAATAGTATAGCAACATCCTGTACAATTATGTAAAAACATGAATAAAACTAAATATCTTCAGATGTTATACATACATAAGTGTCCTACACTAATAATACAAAGTTATTATTAGTATGCTGTGTGTACCTTGTGTGGTTAAAGCACGTTATTGAATTATTTTTGTTGAATAATGTTATTTGATGAAAACAATATTAAGAGTACATACTTTCATAGGGGGAAAGTAGAAGGCCAACGATAGAAATATAGAATATAAAAAATCAAGAAGATGCTGTAAGTGATCTCTACAATAAAACAGTTTAGTGCCGGATGTACAAAGATATTAATATGAGGATGTGCAAAACAGAAAAACGAATTAACCTTTATTTAAACATGAAATAATACTTTAGGTTAAGGTCTTCTTTCAAATAAGAAAAACACTTTGGGGGTATCTATCTACAGATAAATATTAAGCCTGACAAAGTACTTAACGTCTAATATATTGCTTTCCTGCAATGTTAACTATGTTGAAGCACTTGTTTTAACTGATATTATTCACATTAATTATACTCTTATGTATGTAGATAGTATAAGAAATGTGCAGAATGTGACAGTTTAATGGTGGAGGTATACACACATATTGATAGATGTCTTGTAATGCACTGTTGAGGAACCTGTGACCCAAGTTTTGCATTCATTGCATAACTACACTGTAGTTGTGTATATGATATGTCAATAAGCCTTTGAAATCTTGAAAGGGATGTGCAAAATAGCCATTATATACAGTCTTTAATTAACTATTGGTAGAGAATAACGATTAATGAATATACTTTATAGAGATCTGCAGATAAATGTTTAATCTTCTCAAGCACCAATTATCAAATATCTCTCCTGATTGTTGGCACTTGACAATCACCTTTCCCTGAATTTTACTCAGGTGTAAATAAAGTCTGCTTTAAGGGTTGTTTATATTTCACATCATTAATCAGAATCTGCAAAGTAACTAAAATAAATGTAATGGAGTAAAAATACCAGGTTAACCTCTGAATTGTAGTGGAGTAGAATTACAAAGTAACAATGAGCTCTCATGTGGGTATATATTAATGCTGTGCATTATGGATACAAGCGATTTTCACCCATTTAGTAATTACATGTTTTAAATGTGTACACACCAATTTGTTTCCTATCGCCTAAACCTCCAGGGCTGTACACAGTTTAATACTGTCAACTTCTAATTTTGGGAAAACCGAAAACGTCTTTTAAAACTACAATTCCCAGTAGAGACGTGCCATAGAGAACATGTTGCGAAACACAATAGCCAGCATGTGTAGTTCTCGGGGGGCGTTCGAGTCCAGTTTTGAATAGTCTGCCGTGGTTTCGTTCCATTTCAAAGAGCTTGACGCTCGGCGTAACCTTGACGCACTGCCACTCCAACATCCAATCCCAGAGCTTGAAGATTAATCACAGGGTTTGTCGCAAAGCAGACAGGCGTTGTCACAACAATAGCTGGGGATTGTGGGTAGTGTAGTCTCTTTGGCGCTCCACATTTCAGAGAAAACAAGTTTTTTCTCAGAATTGAATGGGAAAAACACAAAAGCATTGTACACAATTTAAACCTATCAATGTCGTTTAATTAACAAAGGTAATGTGGTGTTTCAGAGTTGATGAGTAGTGGAGATATCACTGTCAAATCAATCGACAGTAAGGAGAATACTTACTTCCGGGTGTACAATTCTCCGTTAGCCAATGGGAATGGACGCTCACATTGCCTTTAAGAGCTGCCGACATGAATGGATGCGGTGCTTCCATGAGCATCAAATACCGCCGCCGATGGGAATACATTGCAATCAGTTGAAAGCTCTTTGCGTCCGTTTATGAAGCTGAAGGAGCCTCGACGCGCCACGGGACCCTGACCAAGCGTCGCTCCTGGACGCTTAGGGAGTGAGAGTGTGTTGTCACGGAGTGCGTCCGCAAGCTGTCATCCAAAGAACAGGAGGGTTGAGGTAGTGCCATACAGCAATCTTTAAAGGTTGTTTTCTCAAAATGAGTTTTTTCTCTTACTCTGAGTGTGAAATGTCCTCTTCAGTAGCACGTACATACACCAAAACTTCCAGTTAAATTCCTATCAATATTATGAAGGCTTTTACAGAAGGGTTTGTTCATATATCATTCATAGCCTGAATTATATAACATTTTATACCTACAAACATGGCAAACATTTATATTTTAGGGCTGTTTTCTGATTTATGGAGTGATAAAATGTTAAGAACTTGGATACACAAGGATAAGGACTCAAATGCACGACCCGGGAGCCAAAGGTAAAGTATAATTAATATACTTTATTTGTACAGAAAGGTAACAAAAGAAAATCACTCTTACGAGATGACAAAAAAGGCTTAAACAAGGTACAATAGAAAATCGCTCACAACGTGAGGAACTAAACTTATAATACGTTTCAGGAGCAAAAATAGGCTTGAATCAAACGAGCAAACGCTGAAGAGCAGAGCCCTGGCATGAGGACAAGACGAACTGACACTGGACACTGGGAGACTGGGGAATTTAAACACTCAACAACAAGACACAGGTGAAAACAATCAGGGGCGGGGCTGATGCTGATGAGGGCGGGAGAACACATAAGGAAAGGGAGTCAAGGGACCTGAAGTGAGACGTGACAAAAACAAAACAGGAAGTAAAAAACAATACAAAATAAACATGAAACATGACTGATTAACACATTTGGCGGTGCACAACATAAAAAGAGATATCCAAAATCCCTTCTGTAAAAGCCTTAGATACTAATATGACTACAAAATGAAACAATGATTTTGAAACTGGCTTTATCCAATGTTCAGATTTCGGTTCCTGAAATGTGATGAAATATGCGCATATTTAATGAGATAATCAAATCAAATCAAGTTTTATTTATATAGCACATTTATAAACGATTTTTGGTCGAGCCAAAGTGCTGTACATATAATAAAAATAGCCTACAGTCGAGACACTTTACAGCTAATACAATAGCACAGATTGTTCAGAATATCAGTATGAAAAAAAAAAGCTGGTTCATTTGCATATTTAAACATGCTATTTCAGAAAACTTGTAATACAAAAAACAATTGCCTTATTGTAAGTAATTAACTGGAGGAATTCCTAGCTATAAGGTAAAACAATTACCCTATTCACCTGGAGTGTCTCACCTTAAAACAGAAAGATAACAAGGTTTTAAAAAGTTATTGTTTAATGTTTTAAGGAGGTGACGCTACTCAGCCAATCAAATCGGTGCAGTCAGTGAGTCAGCACGATAGACTCAAACACACACAGAGAGACGAGACAAGAAGAGAGAAACCGCAGTTAGTCATTTCAAATGGCGTTGTCACAGTCTGCTTTCTCACTCACCTATTTTCTGCATTAACCTTCCTTAGTCACCTGGTAGTCACACCATGTCTCTCTCTCTCTCTCTGTTACACCCATCAGCTCCATTAGTATTGAGGCCCACTTCACTTTCACCTCAGTGCCAGATCGTACTTTGCAACATGCCAGTCTTTCCCGCATTATCCTCCAGATTGCTCTCCCGGTTTCGACCCTGCCTGTCCCTGACCAGCCTGCCTCGCCTGCTCCCTGACCCGGTCTGTACCTACGACTCCCGTCTTGCTTTCTCCTGGAACCCTCGCCTGTCCCCGACCAGCCCTTTGCCTACTATCTGCCGTTTTGTCTCCGACCAGCCTATTGCCTTTAATAAAGCTGGTTACAGACTATCCCTGGTTTCCCGTGTGTTGCATTTTGGTTCTCAGCTCGTTTGTGACAGGCGTGCTCAAAAAAGAGAAAGGTAGACAGCGAAAACAGAGCATTTAATGACATTTTCTCTTACTGGACCTCTTTGAAATGCAATTGAATACCCCTGCATTATAGCAACAACAACAACAATAATAATAATAATATTGGGAGGGGGTGCGTGGCTGTTCTTATGTTCTCTGAGGGGAGGCTCACCTTCCCACACTTTGAAAACCCCTGCTCTAGATGATAGGAAAGGAGGTTTCAAACTTCCTTTATAACCTCCTTTAGCTAAGGAACCACTAGACCTTTCTTTATGAAAGGAAAGGAGAAAATGCTGCCCCACAATGCCTTGCGGCCGCAGCATTTGCCATCACACAACAGTCGGCCGTTCACGGAAACAACCGATTATGACCGAGAAATTATATCATGAAAGTTACGGTGCTTATTAAGCATTTTAAAACGTATGTGGTAAGTTGCCAAAGTGCTTTGTTTTGAACGTTCATCAGTATTATAATCAAAGAGAAATATGAACATTAGTTTTTACTGAAATCATCAAATAAAGTCAACATTTCACAGTGTTTACTGAGATGTGTGGGGTTTGTTAAACTTTTAAAATATGTTTGAATGGTGATATACACAGTGATAGATGTTAAGGACTAACGTTTTAATAAATACATTAGTATTTATTTTAAGATCTTTTCATACAATAATACGTATTGGGATCATTTGTATTAATGTGGACCGGAGGGAGAGGGTGACGAGCATAAGTTTCACTTTCCTTTTTTATTTCAATTCGACCTTTGGTCATGAAGAATATGTTTCTCTGTTGTCCACGTTCATAAAGCATAAAACAACAGCATCAGAGCACGGTGCAGTCTCTAGATGAGTTTACAGTAGTCCCTCGTTCTTATTATACATCCATGTAGTCCGCTGTATAGAAATACTGTAGTTTCCCTCAGGCTCAGGGCTTAAGATGTTAAAAGCTAACTTCAACTGCCCTCTTCAGTTGTGATATTAAAAGCTAACAACAGAATCCAGAGGAATCTCCTCATAGGTCGTCGGTGCTAAAAACACATTCAAACCTAGAGTCCGACAACATTTAGAGGCATTTCCTCATAAATGGTCAGTGGTATCTAACGCATTCAAACTTTCATTCAATAATACATTCAAAACCAAAGTCAATTTGAGAGGACTTACCAAGGTGAGAGAACTTACCAGGGGAAAAAAAAACCTCTCTTGCTTTCTCCCTCTCAGCCAGTGCTTTTATGATCCACACAGGGACAGAAAAAACCCAGACACCTCCTTCATGCCCATGTATGTGGAAAAAGGGCATGGCTTCTGGTGTGCAGGACTGGACATGTCCAGACATATTTTAGTGGGAATGCTGACACAGCATTCCAACTATCTGTTATGCTACGCACGGAATTCTTTATTATTCCGCCGGGTTATTTTGCGCCACTTCTCCTCCCACATTGAACATCGCAGAAACTCTGTTCAAACATCAAAACGTTCAGTTTGGTCGGGAATCGATGGCTATTACTTTCATCATTCATAATTCCAGAGATACATCCCATAATACATCACATTTTTAACATGGAAGTCAATGGAGAAACTCTTGAGACTTCAACAATCTTCATGCAACTTCAACTGCTAACTGCTCCTTCTTCAACTGCTAACTGCTCCTTCATACTTTCACTCAGAAACCTCATTCCAACTTTAAAATAGTACACATCTTTCTGACATTATTCGTGTAACAACTTTTAAATCTGATTCCTACTTTTAGAGATATTAAACATTGTTCGGACCTTGGTAAAGAGGCCTTCTTCAGATTTTAGAGTGCGTGATGTCACAGTTAGAGTGGAGGACAGATTTCATTTTGCCTTCATATTTTCTTTTAAACCTGCCATAATTCCCAAACGTAGGAAAACATCTCGTAGCTTGAAAAATAAAAAAAAATTAAGCAAAATATTTAAACAAAATGCCTCTTGAGGGCATGACGTGACAAAAACTTTCAACATGTCTCCATTAAAACCCATTGTAAGTTCAGCCTCACCTTTCACCACCACAGCAGCTGCACACCTTTAGTTAATCTGCCAGAAAGTACACAAAAAGCAGTGTTTCCCCTATATACAAAATAATAATTAGTGGTGACCCTTTTTTGTTTTTGATTGTTTGTTATGTGGATTTGTAGTATTTGTGTTACTGTATGTTCAATAAAGATGTATTTTTGCTAAATCTTGAGACATTGTCACTGTATGTACTGGCAGGGCCGATTTTTTACATAGGCGCTGTAAGTGATGAAAGTGGGGGATGTTGGCTTATCAGGCGCCCGCAGCTCACAGCCAAAGTGGGAGCAAGAGAGCGAGCGAGGGAGAGAGAGAGAGGACGCACCGGTACCGGCGCTGTTGTTATTAGAATCTGGTGCTAGCTGCGCTCACGGATATAAGAAGTAGATGTTTCTACAACCATGGTGGAGGAGAGCTCTCCTATCAGACTGAGAGGCTCAGTGAGGTAAAGGACTCTCTAGTTAATTTTAGTCTAAGTTATCTCAGTGGGTCTCAAACAAATATGTGTTTACAAATTATGTAAACACATATTTCCAAGGCACTCCTTTATAATTATTAGGATAAATAAAAACAGGTTTGAAATCATTCCAATGTATACTATAGGACAGTAAACCAAAAATATCGTTGAAAGTTGGTGATATAAAAATATGCATAAATTAATAAATGTTAACTAAAATAAGATATGAATGAACAAGAAAAATAAAATAAGTTACATTTATGTGTTATTGGCTATGGTAGGTTATTGGTTATGTTGACTGTTGGAGCGCCACCCAATCGAGTGTTTGGAAGGTTCACCTCTGCTCCGCGCCGTCCGTTGATGAGTAGTCTGTTCAAGGAAAGGACTCGAGCACCGAGTTATGAGATAAGCAATAAGCTGAGTTTAATGGTAAAAGCAACAATACAAAATACAGAGTACAGATGTAGCACCTCATTTCAGACTCCAGCTTACAGCTTCCTGCCTAAGACCAGTATCGAGGAATGTTAAGCCCTCCCACTATTTTCCAAGAGGGCGTTGCCAGATTTTCAATTTCAGGTTTTAACCAGGAGATGGCGCTTCATTCACAAATACAGAAAGACAAGTTTCATGGACTTTCAGTTGTGTTTTGAAGAACATTTGAAAACATCAATATTTTAGATCAAATAAAGTATATCTAATCTTGTAATTCAATAATATATAGTCTTCATATATAAAATAATCATGATAATGTAAATGTTTACATTATACTTCTTTATTTGTTATGCTCATACTTTTACCTTTACAATCGTTTGCTTTAATATGCAGTATATTTTTTGTATATTTTTGTGTTTGCTTCATCCTGCTCCCTTTCGGACACATACTATATGATTTATTATTATTATTAATATGAAGATATTATTACGATAAGATGTTACTTTATTGATTGAACATTTTAGTTTAGAATGTGCTGTCCCACGGTAATTCAGAAGGCTCACAGGTCACATTCCGACAATTATTTAAAACAACAGGTGCTTTCACACCGTCTACAGTTTGATTTGTATAGAGAGAGCTCTGTGGCTGAATGGCCAGCGATTAGGTGTGGCGCATTTATCATAGGTGATCAGAGCTAACTGCCTGCCGTCAGATTTCATTTAAAAAACAGGTCTGATTTTAAGACTATTTATGCGCTCATAAAGAATGATAAGAATAAGAATAATGCGTATTGAACTGGTTTAATTAATTAGTGAGTTTATTTTACACTAGAACCGCCAATCGGGTCAATTTGTGTGATGTGTGTTGTGTGTGTAACTTTTTTTCAATAAAATATTAAAGTCTCCCAGTCCGTGACATTTCCTGAAAGTGTGTTATGTAGCACCCTATGTTGTTACAAATTGCATTCTAATAGCGTGATTTGACGGTTTTAGGTAGGCCTATACAAAAACCTCTGGCGGTTCTAGTGTTAAGGTAATTAGGTACAGTAGAAGCCCTTTTTTATCAGTAACGAATTTAGCAGTTGAACATAAAAGTCAACTAACTGAGGGTTACTTGCAATGACAGTGTTGTGTCTAACGGCCCGTCCACACTACAGCTTCAAAAACGGTTTCCAACGCGTATGCCCATTCACTTTGAATGGTGCGACGTCACGTTGCCTCGCTTTTCGCCAAACTGAATTGTGGGTAGCATAGCGGTCCGGCTGCAGGAGACGCCGGAGTAGCCAGCACCAGCCAATCAAATCCCGTTTCTGAAAATCTGACAGCTCAAGCCCTAGCCAATCAAACCGCGTCTAAGCTGGGAGAGATATCTCACCGTTCATTTCTATATTTCAAAAAAAGATGGAGGAGAAACTAATTATCGCCGTAGCAAATCACCCGGTTTTGTATGACCAGAACCTCTTCACCTACCGGGATACAAACCGGAAGAACCAGTCATGGAGGGAGGTGGCAGAGACGGTGGGTGAAACTGGTAGGTTTTCGCCTGTTTGGGGATTTTATATCCAGTTTACGTAGTGTTAACATAGCTAGCAAGCATAGCCATTAGCCACTATATTTAGCATAAAATAGCACCATAGACATTAATCACATAAATGTTCATCATCCGCTGACACTTTACCTCTGCCACATCATAGACTATATTGCATTACATTAATGCACACAATGTCATACTCCTTTCTGCTCATATTCTGCTTTCACATTTCTTAGTTATATATATATATATATATATGCAAAAATGCATTCTATTTCCATGTAAATTACTGCTTTATTTAATTGTTATCTTTTTGCAATTTAACTGTATTTTATTACGGTGTAAAACATTTTGTGTTTTATATTCGATTTCTTGTTTTTTTATATATGCACCATGACATCAAGTCAAATTCCTAGTATGTGCAAAGCTACCTGGCAATAAACCTGTTTCTGATTTTGATTCTGATAAAGTGTGACATGTAAAACCTTTTATGCAATTGACAGTGATAAAGGGATTTGGTTTTCATTAATGGAGGAATCATTTTCTTAAATTCAAGAAATTAACTGTATTCTTTCATTTCATATCATTTTATTAGAGGAAGTGTGCAAAAAGCGGCGGAAGTCCCTCAGGGACCGATACAGGAAGGAGAGGATATTAGAGAAGGAAGGGAAAAGGAGCGGGGCAGGGTCTTCCGGGGGATCTAAGCCCTGGCGTCTCGCGGCAATCATGAGCTTTTTAAAGCCGTTCATGCTTGACCGCAAGACGTCCAGCAATTTCCCCCGGCAAGCCCTGCCTCCATCCACATCCATAGAAGAGGAAGACAGCCTGGAAGAGAGCCTGGATGACAGCATGGAAAGCCAGCCAGGTGCCAGTCAGCCTGCTAGTCAGTCAGCCAGCCAGTCAGCCGGCCAGCCAGTCAGCCAGCCAGCCAGCCGGCCAGTCAGCCAGCACAGGCGAGAGTCGCATTCCGGGGGAAAAAGAGAAGGGGAAGGGAGATGTCCCCCTTTGAGGAGAATCTGCTTTTGACCGTAGGTCCAATGCTGGATATGCGACCATCACCACCAGTGGTGGAGGAGGACGATGACCTGCTCTTTTTCCGGAGTCTCTTGCCCACCATGAGGCTGATCAGCACGAGAAATAGGCTGAGGCTCAGATTGACCATACACGAGGCGGTCCTGGAGGCAGCAGAGCTGGAGAATTAATTAATTACATACTGATACTGATACTGATCCACATGACATGTTTTTACACTCATCACTCATCACACACTTCACTCACAACATTACATAAATAAAAGTTATTTAAAGTATGTTATGGCTATACTGTGTCTTGACTTGTTCATGTGGTTTGTCAGTTGCAACATACCAGAAGCTTCATGTATGTCAATATATAATGTGCTGTCTTCTGTAATTGTTCAGGTGAAAACCTGTTGTAATTTTTATCATTAAAACAGGACTGAAGGAAAAAGGTTGTTAGTCATATCATAATATCAATTCAGGAAACATGTTTATTAGGAATGGTTGATTTTAAAATGGCTCATTTGGAATATTTGCTTTTTAAAGAAAATATGGGTAGCTCTTAAAAGAGCTTTTGGTTTGGAGACAATGGTGACCCTACAACACTCTATGCTGCCATCGCACTGCACCCTCCTCATTCAAATAGGAGCTGAAGGTCTCCCGCAGTTGGATGGATATGCGTGTGGCATTGTTGGAGCCCATCCTCGGTGCATCACACAGGGTTGGAGTAGCTTCACCCGTGGACTTTGCGATAGGTGTGCGTGATGGTCTTCCTATCGTCGACACACAGGCGGCATTCACACACAACTCTGTTACCTCGGGGGCTGGTGGTGATGACATGCCTGAGCATTCTCCACTGGGATGAGAGGATGCCAAACGCACATTCAACCACCAACCTGTCACGGCTGAGGCGGTAGTTGAACAACCTCCTTTCACGGGGGAGGTGACGTCCAGGGAATGGACGCAGCAGGTTGTCCAGCAGCGGAAAAGCCTCATCTCCAACGAAGACATGGGGGAGAAGGCCCCGCCGCTCTGCTCCTGGGATGACGGTGTCAGGTGGTAGCTGCAGACTGCCATCTCTGAGGCTCTCTCCAAAAGCGGAATTCCTCAGGCTCCCACTGTCGCTGCTCCTTCCAAAGCCTCCGACATCCACTACCCTGAAGAGGTACTCAGCATCCACGACAGCCAGCAGTACCAAGGAGTAGGTGCACTTGTAGTTGAAGTAGAGGGACCCAGAATTTGCCGGAGCCTGGATCACCACGTGCTTCCCATCAATGGCACCAACACAATTGGGAAAGTCCCAACGCTCCTGGAACCCAGCAGCGATGGCTCTCCAGTCCTCCATCTGTGGTACCGGCATGTACTCCTCAACCAGGGTGGTCCAGATGGCACCCGCAACCTCCTTCACGATGACAGCCACTGTTGCATGCCCGACCCGATAGCTGAATGCTAGGGTCCTGTACGAGTCACCGGTTGCCAGGTACCTGAGAAAAAAAAATATATACATGATTACAAAATATATGTATTCAGACCCCACACACACACAGATCACAGACACATACACAGATCCCCCCCCACACACAGATCACACATTGATCACAGACACACAGATCACAGACACACATTGATCACAGACACACACAATGTTTATTTCTATAGCCCAATATCACAAATGTTACATTTGTCTCAGTGGACTTCACAGTGTGTACAGAATATCAGTATGACAATACGTGATAGAGATTAAAAGGGATATCTGGTCCGCTTTTCAAACCTCCGCGCGTCCTTATTCAAGCTGGTTATAACACAGGAAGGAATCCAGAGCTACCAAGTAACCGTTAAACAATAATCTACTTTAATGGTAATATGACAATGCAATACAATCAAATACAGTACAAATTCAATACAGTTATCTTTGGGATCCCAACTTTACCTGATGCATTTGAGCCAGCCAGCCAGCAAAGAGAATGAACTAAATTCAAACCCAACTTTTATACCCAAAAATCACCGGAGGAGCCGAGTCAGTCTATCTCATTGGAAGATGTAAAAGATGACTTTTCTTAGCGAATCAGCGCGAGCCAGCCAGGATAATAAACAAGTGTCTCTGAGAGGGTAATAAAATGTATCTGGCGTCCGTTATCTCACTTTCCTGCATAGACTTTCACACACACACTTTCCTGCACATTCCAGAGGCCTGAGCTGTATCCCTTTGTTCACAAAGATAATACATATTAATACCCTCATATGAATACAAAGTAATCAAACACACACATATACTATTCAAGATATGATGACTTCCCTGAAACATGACATACTGGAGATCTTAAGCAGAAGGAACTCTCATCCAACTCTCACCCTGCCATCTATCCCTCCCCCACAGGGCAATAAAACCTGTTAACTCCAAGCACCCCAGAATGTTTGAGCAAGTTTTAGTCCTCACATTTATGAAAGGATAAAACAGAGAAACCAATACAAAACACAAACACAGGTATTGTTTAAACAGTATTCACTTAACTGCCTACTATTGATAATTTCCAGAGAAACTCAAGGGGCCTCTTTTAATATCTGGAAGTTGCAACAAGACTTTCTGCCATTTCAAATGTAACACACTTCCCAAATATCAGATGATAATAATCTGCATACGACACCCTCTGTCCTTAGACCCTCACATCGTACAAGGAAAAACTTCCGGAGAAAACCCACAGTTTAAAGGGAAAAATGGGAGAAACCTCAGGGAGAGCAACAGAGGAGTGATCCCTCTCCCAGGACGGACAGACGTGCAATAGATGCCGTGTGTAAATTGAAAAGATAATACATTTGCAACATAGGTAGTCCAAATGTTTGGAAATGCATGTGTGTATAATAGGAAGATGACTCCATGAGGATATCCATCCAGGACCTATGATCCAGGACCACAGCCACGACTCAAGATCCAGTGCTCGCGATGCAGGACACAGGACCGCAGGATCATCCATGACTCCGGATCCCGGCGTATATAGACACCAAAAAGAAAGACATTTGGGGAAGCTGGGTTAATCAGAACATGAGAGTACACAGGTATAGACAGAGAGAAGGAAGAAGTAAGATGTCCCCCAACAAACTAAGCCTATATCAGCGAAACTAGGGGCTGAATCTAATCAGCCCTAACTATAAGCTTTATCAAAAAGGAAGGTCTTAAGCGCACTCTTATAAACGGATAGGGTGTCTGCCGCCCGAACACAAACTGGAAGCTGATTCCACAAATGTGGAGCTTGATAAGAAAAGGCTCTGGCTCCCATTGTACTTTTAGAGACTCTAGGAACAACCTTTCATCTCTTTCGACTCCACTTCGAGCGATAGAATTACTAACAATAAACTGCTAACAGAGCACTTATTTACTTATTTACAAATAAAGGACTGGCTTATCTATAGCCAGTTGAGTAGCACTTGAAATGTTTGGCTCTATGAAACCTGATGTACTTATATGATTCTGTTTTCTTCAAGGTTGTGTCTTCCTGGTCGAATGTACTTATTGTAAGTCGCTTTGGATAAAAGCGTCAGCTCAATGTAATGTAATGTAACAACCAACAACCCTGCATTCTTGGAACACAATGCCCTAATAGGACAGTAGGGTATAATGAGTTCTTTAAGGTAAGATGGCGCCTGCCCATTAAGGGCTTTGTAGGCGAGAAGAAGAATTTTAAATTCTATCCTGTGTTCTATAGGGAGCCAGTGTAAGGCAGCCAGAACAGGAGTAATGTGGTCCCTTTTCCTAACTCTGGTTAGTACACGAGCTGCAGCATTTTGAATCAGCTGAAGCGACTTGACTGACTTCTTGGTACACCCTGATAATAAGGAGTTACAATAATCCAGCCTTGAAGTAACAAATGCATGGACTAGTTTCTCTGCATCGTTTTGAGACAAGATATGCCTGATTTTTGCAATGTTACGTAGATGGAAGTAGGCGGTCCTTGAAATTGATTTTATGTGGGAGTTAAAGGATAAATCCTGATCAAATATAACACCAAGATTCCTTACAGTCTCACTGGAGGCCAAATTAATGCCATCCATAGTTAGTATATCTTTAGATAATTTGTTTCGTAGATTCTTCGGGCCAAGTACAATAACTTTAGTTTTGGTCGTGTTTAACATCAAAAAATGTAAGGTCATCCACGTTTTTAAGTCCTTAACCTGTTAAACCCCAAGGTCCCCGTCGGCGGGGACCCTGGGTTGTTTTTTCACGACACTGTGTCTCAGGGGATCTTAATATTTAAGAACCTATTAATGTGTTATACCAGATTAACGGAAATAATCTCAGCTAACTGACGATACAAACCATTTTTACCAAAACAAAACACAAGTCTCATAAGAAGCATCTAAATGACCCCTTAGCGAAAAACGCTAACGGACAGTGGCACAGAACTCAAGATAAAAGTACCCTTATTACTTATCGTAGCTACACATACAAGATACCCGATTAAAGCTGAGGTTCCACAGATTATTTAGGTATATAGTATCATCACTCAGTCATCCAAACTCGCGACAGCGGAAGCAAACACAGACATCACAACACGTACCTTTACGGAGCTTCTAGGGAGATCGTCTCACCGTAGCTGTCAATCTGATCAAAAGACGTGTTCAATGGCATTAAAACGAGAAAAAACGCGGCTGAATCGGTTAATCCATAGGTTGATAACGTCTCTGTATAAAAAAATGATTTAATTTATAATCCATAATTCCATTTTTATGTAAAAAATCGCAGCGCAAACGTTAGCTGCTAATGGTAGCCACCAGAGTGGCTGCTGCTTCCAGTCTAGGCTATGCAGCAGTCTAACTCACGCACATTACCAAATAAGGACTAGGTGGGAGTTCCCCTCGATTCCATTGGCTCTAACGGTCAGAAAGAGATGTCACATGTCAAAATCCAGCAAGGGGGGCCAGAGATATGGAAAATCCACCCAAATGGCCCCAGAAGAGTTTTTTTTTTGCTAAATCTGTCTAAAAAGGTCAAATATCACTTGTTTTGCATCAATCTTGATACAGGGTACTTATTATATGTTGTACTTTGGATTCCTAAAGCTTTTAGTCTACTAACCCATCATCCAAGGTTAGTTTTCAATATAAGTACAAAATATATTTTGGACGGACACTATAATTTACAGTTTTTTACCATGTTCAATCTGAATTTTCTTTAAAATAAAAAACATCTATATTTATTCTGACTTTTCTACATCCAACTCACAGGTTTATCATTACTTTGAGAAAAAAGATTATTAATTTAACCCTTTTAGAAGGGAAGATATGGTCATTTGTTCTGGGAATGTCATTTTCGAGCCTGAAACCTGAAAAACAGGCACAGGGTTTAACAGGTTAAGGCAGTCTTGAATTTTATTTAGATGATTAATTTCATCAGGCTTGATTGATAAATATAGTTGAGTATCATCCGCATAACAATGAAAGTTTACAGAATGATTCGTTATAATATAACGGAAGCATATATAATGTGAACAAAATGGGTCCGAGCACTGAGCCCTGTGGCACTCCATGGCTAACTTTGGTTTGCGTGGAAGATTCATCGTTAACACGTACAAACTGAGAGCGTTCAGATAGATAGGACCTAAACCAGCCTAAAGCAGTTCTCTGTATGCCAACTAAGTGCTCTAGTCTTTGCAATAGGATATCATGGTCGATAGTATCAAATGCAGCACTAAGATCGAGCAAGACAAGAATAGAGACATGTCCCTTGTCTGAGGCTATTAGAATGTCATTTGTGACTTTAACCAGAGCTGTCTCTGTGCTATGATGTGTTCTAAAGCCAGACTGAAAATCTTCAAATAAATCATTGTTTTTTAAGTAATCACACAACTGTTTTGCGACTGCTTTCTCAAGACTTTTTGAGAGGAACGGAAGATTAGAAATAGGTCTATAGTTGGCTAAAATCTCTGGATCGAGGTTGTGCTTTTTAAGAAGCGGTTTTATCACTGCTACTTTGAATGATTGTGGAACATAGCCTGATAATAAAGACATATTCATAATATTTAATAAAGAAGTGCTAATTAATGGAAAAACTTCCTTCAACAGCTTAGTTGGAATTGGGTCTAACATGCACGTTGATGGTTTAGAAGAGAAAATCATTGAATTTAATTGTTCAAGGTTAATGGCTGAAACGCATTCTAGTTTACTATCTAGTGTAATATTAGAACTTACGTTTCCGGGAGCTGTTGATAACACTATACTGGTCAAAGGCAAGAGGTCATTAATTTTGTCTAATTTGGTTTGTGTTGAAGATTTTTTTTTTTTAATGCCGAATTAATCCTTTTCTGATTTACCGGAGCCCTCTCTGCTCTCTTTCTTTGTAATCTCTTCCTTCTCAGTTGCCTCATTAGATCCTTCATGTGAGCCCGGTCACAACTGGCCCTTGGCAGTCTGGTCCCTGGAGCACCTGACCCCTGGCAAACTGGCCTCTTCTGAAAGTTTCAGGAAAAAAGACCCTCTCCTGCTGATGTTCAGGTGTACACATGACTAGAAGCCCGCAGTCACCACTATTGCGGTAAGCATGTTGTAACTTCCGGTTGTTGTTGTCATTGTCATCTCCGGGTATCCCGTGTGCCTGTTCTGTTGCTGATAGCTTATTATCTTAACTTAATCGATCGTTTTAAAACTCTTGATCACGGCAACTACCTGACGTTGTAATCACACGTTACTACAGCTTAAGCACTCACAACTCTCCTTCTCTTAGCGACTGTAACTCCACAGTTGCCTACACTCTTTTCGGGTTTGCTAACGGTAGCTACTTTAGCTTGATAGCTAGCCATGGCTCTTTCCCCACCCTCGGGTGCTATTTCCTGCTCTAACTGTCTCATGTTTGGTTACTTCCCTACCTCCTTTACTGGTACCGATACATGTGTTAAATGTAGTATAGTTGTTAGGTTGGAGGCGGGAATCATAGCCATAGAAGCCCGGCTCCGCATCTTAGAAAGTAACTCAGCTACAGTAAAGCCCATGTTAGCCGGTGCGGACCGGCAAAAGATAGCTCCTATTAGCCGTCCCCCGGCAACTCCCGAGCAGCAGGGAGACTGGGTGACTGTTCAGAAGGGGCATAACGCGAAACCCGCAGGTCCCCACCAACCCGTTCACGTATCTAACAGATATTCCCCACTCAGCGAGACACCCGCTGAGAAGCCAACTCTGGTTATTGGTAGCTCTATTATGAGATACGTGAATTTAGAGACCGAAGCCTCCACAGTCACATGCATTCCGGGGGCCAGAGCGGGCGACGTTGAGGCGCATCTTAAACTGCTGGCTAAAAATAAACGTAAATACAGTAGGATTGTTATTCACGTCGGTGGTAATGATGTTCGTTTACGCCAATCAGAATGCACCAAACTTAATGTGGAGTCGGTGTGTAGTTATGCTAAAACAATGTCGGACACCGTAATATTCTCTGGTCCCCTCCCCAATCTGATCAATGATGACATGTATAGCCGCATGTCATCATTTCAGCGCTGGTTGTCTTGGTGGTGCCCAGCAAACAATGTGGGCTTCGTAAATAATTGGACAGCCTTCTGGGGAAAACCTGGTCTGATTAAGAGAGACGGCATTCATCCTACTTTGGAAGGTGCAGATCTCATTTCGGCAAACATTTCAGGGCTTTGTGGACTTAATCCATGACAAACTGGAGTTGAGACCAGGAGGCGGAGTCGCAGTCTTACACGCTTCTCTGCGCTCTCTCCTAGGCAGTCATCCATAGGAATCCCGAACCCAATAAAATACCCAATATTAGCGGTGTGTGTGTCTGCCCAAGGACAATTAAAGGTAAAACCTAATAGAGGTGTCATACATAATAACCTAATAAAAGTAAATGTAACAACTACTACAGTGCAACAAAACAGGAATATTAAATGTGGTCTCTTAAACATAAGATCTCTAGCATCTAAAGCAATATTGGTAAATTATTTAATATCAGATTATAATATTGATATATGCTGTCTCACTGAAACTTGGTTGAGACATGAAGAATATGTCAGCATAAATGAGGCCACTCCACCCAGCCATATCAATACTCATATTGCCCGAGGCGTGGGCCGAGGAGGTGGAGTTGCAGCAATCTTTGACTCAAGTTTACTTATCAATACTAAACCAAAATTAAATTATACCTCCTTTGAAAGTCTCGTTTTTAGTCTTACGCATCCGACCTGGAAAACTTTGCAGCCAATCTTATTTGTTACAGTGTACCGTGCACCAGGTCCTTATTCAGAATTCTTATCAGAATTCTCTGAGTTTTTATCAACTTTGGTTCTTAAAACAGATAAAGTAATTATCGTAGGTGACTTTAATATTCATGTTGACGATGATAAAAATAGCCTTACTGTTGCATTTAACTCTATATTAGATTCTGTTGGTTTCTGTCAGAGTGTAAATAAACCAACCCACTGCTATAATCACACTCTCGACCTTGTTCTGACTTATGGTATTGAAATTGAGCAACTATTAGTCGAACCGCATAATCCTGCTTTATCTGACCATTTCTTAGTAACTTTTGAAGTACTGTTACTAGACTACAAAGCATTAGTCAAAAGCTCCTGCAGCAGAAACCTATCTGTTAGTGCTATAGCCAAATTTAAGGAAGAGATTCCACCAATATTTAACTCGATAGCATGTCTGCATGTAAGGGAGGAAGCTTATACAAAATGTACACCACCCCAAATTGATCATGTTGTTGATAGTGCTACAGATGCGCTGCGAATAAAATTAGACTCTGTTGCTCCTTTGAAAAAGAAGAAAATAAAACAACATAGATTAGCTCCATGGCATAATGCCGAAACCCGCAAAATAAAGCAAAAGTCGAGACAACTTGAAAGGATATGGCGTTCCACTAAACTTGAAGAATCTCGTTTAATTTGGCATATTACTCTCAATGAATATAAGAAAGCACTGCGTAAAGCGAGAGCAGCCTACTACTCTTCATTAATAGATGAGAATAAGAATAATGCAAGATTTCTTTTCAGCACTGTAGCCAGGCTGACAGAGAGCCATAGCTCGATTGAGCCTTCTATTCCCATAGCACTCAGTAGTAATGATTTTATGTGCTTTTTTAACGATAAAATTATTACTCTTAGAAACAAAATTAATGACCTCTTGCCTTTGACCAGTATAGTGTTATCAACAGCTCCCGGAAACGTAAGTTCTAATATTACACTAGATGGTAAACTAGAATGCTTTTCAGCCATTAACCTTGAACAATTAAATTCAATGATTCTCTCTTCTAAACCATCAACGTGTATGTTAGACCCAATTCCAACTAAGCTGTTGAAGGAAGTTTTTCCATTAATTGGCACTTCTTTATTAAATATTATGAATATGTCTTTATTATCAGGCTATGTTCCACAATCATTCAAAGTAGCAGTGATAAAACCGCTTCTTAAAAAGCACAACCTCGATCCAGAGGTTTTAGCCAATTATAGACCTATTTCTAATCTTCCGTTCCTCTCAAAAATTCTTGAGAAAGCGGTCGCAAAACAGTTGTGTGATTACTTAAAAAACAATGATTTATTTGAAGATTTTCAGTCTGGCTTTAGAACACATCATAGCACAGAGACAGCTCTGGTTAAAGTCACAAATGACATTCTAATAGCCTCAGACAAGGGACTTGTCTCTATTCTTGTTTTGCTCGATCTCAGTGCTGCATTTGATACTATCGATCATGATATCTTATTGCAAAGACTAGAGCACTTAGTTGGCATACAGGGAACTGCTTTAGGCTGGTTTAGGTCCTATCTATCTGAACGCTCTCAGTTTGTACTTGTCAATGATGAATCTTCCACGCAAACCAAAGTTAGCCATGGAGTGCCACAGGGCTCAGTGCTCGGACCTATTTTGTTCACATTATATATGCTTCCGTTAGGCAATATTATAAGGAATCATTCTGTAAATTTTCATTGTTATGCAGATGATACTCAACTATATTTATCAATCAAGCCTGATGAAATTAATCATCTAAATAAAATTCAAGACTGCCTCAAGGACTTAAAAACGTGGATGACCTTAAACTTTTTGATGTTAAACACGACCAAAACTGAAGTTATTGTACTTGGCCCGAAGAATCTACGAAACAAATTATCTAAAGATATACTAACTATGGATGGCATTAATTTGGCCTCCAGTGAGACTGTAAGGAATCTTGGTGTTATATTTGATCAGGATTTATCCTTTAACGCCCACATAAAATCAATTTCAAGGACCGCCTACTTCCATCTACGTAACATTGCAAAAATCAGGCATATCTTGCCTCAAAACGATGCAGAGAAACTAGTCCATGCATTTGTTACTTCAAGGCTGGATTATTGTAACTCTTTATTATCAGGGTGTACCAAGAAGTCAGTCAAGTCGCTTCAGCTGATTCAAAATGCTGCAGCTCGTGTACTAACCAGAGTTAGGAAAAGGGACCACATTACTCCTGTTCTGGCTGCCTTACACTGGCTCCCTATAGAACACAGGATAGAATTTAAAATTCTTCTTCTCGCCTACAAAGCCCTTAATGGGCAGGCGCCATCTTACCTTAAAGAACTCATTATACCCTACTGTCCTACTAGGGCATTGCGTTCCAAGACTGCAGGGTTGTTTGTTGTTCCTAGAGTCTCTAAAAGTACAATGGGAGCCAGAGCCTTTTCTTATCAAGCTCCACATTTGTGGAATCAGCTTCCAGTTTGTGTTCGGGCGGCAGACACCCTATCCGTTTTTAAGAGTGCGCTTAAGACCTTCCTTTTTGATAAAGCTTATAGTTAGGGCTGATTAGATTCAGCCCCTAGTTTTGCTGATAGGCTTAGTTTGTCGGGGGACATCTTACTTCTTCCTTCTCTCTGTCTATACCTGTGTACTCTCATGTTCCGATTAACCCAGCTTCCCCAAATCTCTTTCTTTTTGGTGTCTATATACGCTGGGATCCGGAGTCATGGATGATCCTGCGGTCCTGTGTCCTGCATCGCGAGCCCTGGATCTTGAGTCGTGGCTGTGGTCATGGATCATAGGTCCTGGATGGATATCCTCGTGGATTCATCTTCCTATTATACACACATGCATTTCCAAACATTTGGACTACCTATGTTGCAAATGTATTATCATTTCAATTTACACACGGCATCTATTGCACGTCTGTCCGTCCTGGGAGAGGGATCCCTCCTCTGTTGCTCTCCCTGAGGTTTCTCCCATTTTTCCCTTTAAAACTGTGGGTTTTCTTCGGAAGTTTTTCCTTGTACGATGTGAGGGTCTAAGGACAGAGGGTGTCGTATTGTCATACTGATATTTTGTACAAACTGTGAAGTCCACTGAGACAAATGTAACATTTGTGATATTGGGCTATATAAATAAACATTGATTGATTGATTGATTGATTCATAGCTGACCCCTGACTGACTGGCTCCTGGCACACTGATCTCTGGTAAGGTGGCCTCTTGATTGTCGGCCCCTGACATACTGGCCCCTGGCAGTCTGCTGACATCTGTCTCACTCTCTCTGTCTGTTATGTCCCTTTCATTCCCTTGGAACTCCACCTCAATATCTCCCTGAATCTCTGTAACAATAACAAGGCAATCTTGCTGTTATATGTGTATGCTGCCTTTACATGTGCACCTATTGTCATTTAAGGGTACACTACACTCCTATAGTGACATGCATCTAAGTTCGTCTATTGGCAATGTTAAAGTATGAAGACATCTGTAGATTATCTACATGTGGTATATGAGTCTTCAGAGAATCCCTGAACCCTGGTAGTTTTGAAGCTGTATAATCTGAAGGTTGCATTAGGAGTGTAGTCTATCCTTGAATTATATAACATGGGACATATTGTTAGCTTCATATATCATATCAATGTTTGATGTGCCATAATAGGTGTGGTCATCATTCCTGACATTAACAGCTGGAGGCATACTCCTTGACGTGGATTTCCTGTTGGAACAGCATCTGGCCTCAACCTCAAATTTCCTCCTGATTTGTTGCCAATATATTGGTTGTCTTCAAAGTGTACCTGTAGGTAGGTAGGTTTGATCAGTATCCACTGCACACTTCAAATGTCATTGAAGAGTCATAATTCTCTACACTTGGAAATATGATGCCCTTTAAAATGTTAACAAGTCATGTCACCTCTGTGAACATTACTTACATGACAGAGTTGTCTGCTGTTGTTGTCCTCTGTCAGACACAGGTTTTGTCTGTTGACCATTGCCATCCATCTCTTCCTTCGCTCTACGTCCTTAGGGAAGACATACATCCGGAACCCCTTCTCGGATCGATTAGAGCATCCAAATGCTGCACATCCAACCATGGTACACAGCAAATTTCTGGAGTAAAATAATTGGTAGTTAGACAAAAAAGTGTGAAAGGGTTAGATTTTGGGAGTTTATTTCGAATTTAGACTACCGTTTGAGTTAAAGGATACTCTTGGGCGGAGTAATATTTCGGGGTTCATTCACTGGGTGTTCAGGAACGTGACACAACACTACCCTGGTGTGTATTCACAACTTCTCTGCTGCCGCGACCACGAGGCTTCACTTTGACTCCGTCCCGAGGAAGGTAAGTCCTGTTTTACATCTCAAACTATATTTTCTGTCATTGTAAAGTTAATGTGTTTATTTTCGCTAAAACGAACTTAGCAAGTTTAACTAGCTGCTGAATTGAATGCCGTTGAACATGGACATGATTTAGGCTAATGCAAATGAACTTTATAGTAGTCATATCTGTTTCTTTTGTGTTAGCTTAAAGTTTAGTTTGTTGTTCTTTCAACACCGAAAATGCCTTTTCCTTTGCATTAAACGTTAGACTGAACGGCTACGACGGTACCGGACGAGTCCCGCGAGCTACATTGAGGGAATGTGGACGAGGTGACGTACTTTCCCGGACATTTGTGTTGAGGTAACAGCTAGCTAGTAACACGACAAAGTAAATGGCGTCTTTATAAGTGTAAGGCGCAACAAAGCACGAAATTAGCTTGTTACTTGTATGGTCTTCGACTTTAACTATCTGCATGACGGGAGGAAAGAAAAATAAAGCAAACGTCCCTTTTCGCTGCGCTACACTCAGACTTAATGCAGGAGACGGGAGCAGAAATGGCGGAATAAAGAGGCTGGTTGAACCAACATTTCCCTCCACCGTGGAGACGACGATTCCCCGTTTCAACGGTGAAAAGAAAACGCGGTTGATTTTCAAATAAAAGAGTAGAAAACAGAGGTCGTTATGGTGCATCTCAGGTGATGTTACAGAGTAATCCAAAACTACTGTTACTAGTAGTGTAACTAATTACTTTCAGCAGTAAATAACGAAGTAAAGTAAGGGATACCTTTTTTTAAAGTAACTGTTAACATCTAACTCATTACTTTTTTCAAATAACTACCCCAAAACTGATCTTAATTGCCCAACCTGATGATGTAGGCTCGCGAATAGGCTACCTTAAAATGCTTATGAAATAATATTACCACATGGCTACCCAAGATCATTTTGTTAGTGACAGTCAACATGTTGCTAAAGTAAGAGCTATCTCTTTTTTCCTTAGTTGGCCAATATGTTGCTGAAGGTGAGACGTGGAGGGACAAAAAAATATGTCAAACTGGACGAAGTCCACTTCTCAGACTTCATCAGAGCAGGTAAGTGTTGTCTGTGTTGTTGAATTCATTAAAGGGGTAGTAAAAGTCCTTTATTTAATTAAGTGTCTATTGTTATGCTTCAGTGCAACAGAAGTTTCTCATACCAGAAAACACAATGCTGAAAGTCACCGATGAGCAAGGCATAGAGGTGGATGAGGATGTCTTTCCTGAAGTGGCAACAGTCCAAGACATTTGTTTTGTCATCTACACTGATTATGGTAAGGTGATATTTCTGGGTTTTGTTTTGTTGCAAAAAATGCTATGAGAGATTTGTATTTTCTATGTGTAAAAAACTGATTTTTAATATTCTGTACTAGCCAATAACCAACAGCAATCACATCATTTAGTATTTTCCCTCTCCACAGTAACATCTATGTATCATGTGCATTTCAGACCTCCCACTGGCAGAATCATCCAAAAACATGGATGACTGCTCCAACCTGACAGAATCTGTGATACTTACAACATGTGGTAGGTAGGGTAAATGTTCATAATGAATAAAAAGTTGTTCTAATAAAATAAAAAGTAGCTCATTGGGCAAGTTGGGATCTTCCGGTAAATTGTAGTTTTTGCACATTGCAACTGGCACATATGTGATTTGGTATAATTGGCCATATGGATAATTTATGTTAATTGTGATCCCCAGATCTTACCAACCTGCAGCAACATGGTGAAGGTCCCTTTTCTCCAAGTTGTACAGATACATTGTCTGTCTCAACCTCAAGCGGCCTAAGCAGTGACACAAGTGATGCTGGATGTGAAAGGATTCAACCTATGAGGGAGAGTACCCGAGCAAGAAATGTAATTGTACTTAAATACACTTTACTCTTTACTTTGCCTGAGATGAAAAGCAAGTTTAAACAAATTTGTGTCATGGAATTGAAGAAGCTTTGTTATTGATGATCGATTTGATCAGTAGTTGGTTACACATGATCTATTTTGTTAATTGTTTTTTGTTATTTCATATAAATTGGGTTTAGATGGTGGAGCAGGTTCTAACTTCTAAGCCGGCAGGGTTGACTGTGATCAAAGAGTACGACGATACTGGGAGTCTGAAAGATTCCACCAGGCGATTAATGGTGAACATCATTGTAGCTCACATGTGTGAAAAGGAAGGGTAAGAGCCTTGGCTTTATGGCATGAATTATTCATTTATAAAGGGAAAAATCTTATTGTAAACCAATTATTTTTCTTTTGCAGGAGAGGTGTAAGTAAAGCGACGAAGGAGTTCCATGCACTTGGGATTGTGTCACTTTTCCCATCTCTTAAGGACCCTTACTCAACAAAAGGATATGTGAGTTTTGCATTGTTGCCATTTTTTTCACATTTAGGTTATTTGGTCTTTTGTGTACAAGCAGCAGCATATTTGCATTAGATCTATGAAAAACCTGATATTGTCTGCATTCTAACCAGAAGCGCTCTTTTCTTTTTAGGAACATTTCTATGACATTCAGAGCAACAAAGGCTTTCTCGAGGGGCGTCTCAAGACTGTGCAACGCCAATCCAAACCCACGTCAACGTCAACATTCCATGACAGAGTGGAGCTACAAGGAGGTCCAACATCATCCAGAAGTTTTGGTTCCATAAACGACCTGCAAACAGGAGACGACTGTATGGAAGCCATGTCTCTTCTTCACCACACCACTGACCATGACCTAGTCTTCCAGAAGATGAGAGAAACTTTCCACTATCGTCAACAGATGATCCATGACCAACAGCAATCTGCCAACATACTTCAAATGTTTCCTCGTTTCTTGGACACTAAGGGACTGGTACGTAACACATTTTGCATTTTGAATTCCCTCCTTGAAAAATACTTGGTTTACATTAAATGATTGTAATAATAATCTTACTTTCTTTTTTATTAGATTCTGCAAGATTTCTCATTGATGTTCGGAGCCAAAACTGCATCCAGGTTCCTGGAAAGATGGAACAGCGGTTTTAAAGACAAAGTCCTACGAGAGGCCAGGGACCTTAGAGAGACTCCTCTTCTGAAAAATCAGCTGAAATCTGCGCTGAATGAAGCATCTGACACCGATGAGCCAGGTACTTTCATACAGTCATACTCCATAAGTGTAGTAATATGGTCTTGAATATCAGGATAGGCATCATTTCTGATATTTTCACTAAGAAAAGCACATTAACATTCATTTTCACTACTAATAGGGATGACTTGATGTGATGTCAATTGAACTTTAACGTTCAATTGTACATTCCTGTCTGACAATATCATCTACGTCCTGTATGCTGTGCATCATGTTGTTGTGTATGCGGGGCCATCAGGGACATTATTCAGAAATACCGTTCACAAACAATTATGAAACACTCACATAACAGAAACAAAATTATTTAAAAACGACAACTGAATTTAAAAGTTATTCACATACACATATGAAACACTCTCATATACACCTGTAAAATGTGCTCTCAGAAACACGTGTGAAACACTCTCACACACGCATGTGAAATGCTCTCACACACACAAACACACACACACTTGAAATGCTCTCCCACACATGTTGTGTGGGAGAGCATTTCATGTGTGTTTATGAGAGCGTTTCCCATGTGTCGATACATGATTTTGGTTTCAGTTATGCGTGTGAGAGTTACATAATTATATGTGAATGGTATTTCTGAATAATGTCCCTGACATCCCCTCATAGTGGTAACCTTGTCCATGACAATGTAGAAATGTGAAGATGATTTCCACTGTCTGCAGAGTGGGACAGCGACATGGCTTCTCTTCTTGTCTTGCTGCATCTTCTCACTCCACAACCAGCTGGAAGGAAGCGGGCCAAGAAAATCAGTGTCAGAGAGGCAATAGATCATCTGGTGATTTTTCACAAGGTTTGTCAAGACAATGCGTTCCAATTCCAAATATTGTGGTTTGTCCAATCATTTAAAAACTAATGGCTTATATGAAAATGCTTTTCATTTTGTTTCAGTCCTGCAAGAGCCTTGAGGATCACCTCATGACCATTGAGGGAACCCACCAGCCGTATCTTCTGGCCACAGGCACTTCAAAGGCACAGGTTTTCAGCTTCTACATCGTATTGGACAAAAAGCTTCTTCCTTGTCAGTCATGTACATCCTTGGGTGCATTTGATGAGCTTTTCAAGTCCCACTTCACTTTTAGTGTGACATATGATGATGCTCTGTCCAGCCTGTACACATTTCTGCAGACTACTCTGTACAATATTGACATTGTCACAACAGTAGAAACTCCAAAAGTCAAAGAGTTAAGAGCAAAGCTCTTGAACAAGCAGTAATTAATTAATGCAGCACAAATGTTTGGATGTTTCCTCTGTGCTTCATCTTTTGATACATCATTACTTTTGATCAGACACCTTAAACTAATTCATGGAATGTATCCTGGTAAAAACTTCAGACTAAATTGTGGGCAAACAGGATGTTGCTTGCAATTCTCAAGTTATTCTGGATTTAGAAGACATCTTATTAAGATACATGCTCATACTGATGAGACATGTGGGCCTCAAGAGACCCCTTCCAACCACAACAGCCAACAGCATGATAATTCTCAGTGCATGAATGATGAAACACCCTCTACTTCTTCTCAATGCCAAAATATTGAAGCAGTCCCTTCACTATCAACTCACAGCAAAGATATGGGTGCCTCCATTATAGCCAAACTTTTGGGAAGCGGTGTTCCAAATACTGTTGTTCTCTCTACAATTGAGAATTTACAGGAATTTGTGGGAGATTTGCTGTCTAGTATTCAGGACCAAGTATTGAACTTACTCCCAGCCGACAATCCCTCCAGATCAGCTATTGAAGAGCTATTTAATAGTATGGACAACCCTTTCAGCCAGTTGAATTCTGATAGCAAATGGAAGAAATATTTTGGGGAAAAATGGGATATAGTACAGCCAGTTGAACTACGCCTAGGTGTAAGGTATGATGCCAGACGAAACAGCAAAAGTGGAACTTATGAGCAAGTTCCAATAAATAACAAATTCATTTATATTCCCATACTGAAAACACTGCAGTTTATTTTCAAGAATGAAAATATATGTGAAATGATGCAAACATTTACTCAAAGTGACAGATATGAAGATTTCTGTGATGGAAGCTACTTTAAAAGTCATCCTTTGTTTTCAAGTAGTAAGTTTGCCCTCCAAATCCAATTGTACTATGATGATTTTGAATGTGCAAATCCTCTTGGTTCAAAAAAAGGTATACATAAAGTTGGCTGCCTATACTTCATCCTTAGAAATCTTAATCCCAGGGTGAATTCTGCCCTTATGAACATTCATCTGGTATCATTGTTTCATGCACAAGATGCTAAGAAATACGGAATCGATGAAATACTGAAACCTTTAGTAAAAGACTTGAAAATATTGGAGACTACTGGAGTTGCTGTCCCATTTTCTGAAGTTTTTGTACGTGGCACTCTTGCACAAGTTACTGGTGATAACTTGGGTATGCATAGCATTCTTGGATTCATGGAGTCATTTAGTGCAAATTATTACTGTAGATTTTTGCTTACTTGATAAATCTTCAGCGCAGTCAGTTTTCTCAGAAGACGACCCACATTTGACTTTAAGATCACCAATTTTGAATGATCAACATTATACCAACTTGGCAGAAGATCCAACATTAACCTCTTCATTTGGCATCAAGAGAAAGAGCATACTAAATACTTTGCAATATTTCAATATTGCAGAAAACTTTGGTGTAGACATCATGCATGACATTTTGGAAGGGGTTGGTCAATATGAGGTCAAACTGCTATTTGAGTACTTAATAAAAAATGTCATGTCTAAAGAAACCTTGTTAAACAGGGTGTATTCTTTTAACTATGGCTATTTGGAAAAGAAAAACAAGCCAACAAATATTAACCTTGATGGTGTAGGAAATGGAATAGGGTTAAATGCATCACAAACACTGTGTTTGATCACGAACATACCTCTGATATTTGGCGACTCGGTACCAGAGGATGACTTGCACTGGCACTTATTGCTCTTGTTGCTGAACATTATAAACATTGTGTTCTCTTACTCTATCACCAAAGGGATGACTGTGTATTTAAAGCACCTTATCATTGAACACCACCAACTCTTTAAAGAACTGTACCCTTCAAACAACCTGATTCCAAAACATCATTTCATGGTCCATTATCCGAGGTGCATTCGGAAAATTGGACCACTTATTCATATTTGGACTATGAGATTCGAAGCGAAACACAACTTTTTCAAAGATTGTGTAAAGAACTTCAAGAATTTGACAGTATCACTTGCGAAAAAACACCAGTTTGCATTAGCTTATCATTGGGAATGCTTGACTTTAAAACCAGTTCAGTCTGGTCCAGTTAAAATGTGTGTACTTGAAACAAGACTATACAGAAGATATATCTGCATATCTCAGAATTGATCCACAAGCCACTGTCAACCTCACAAGCTGGGTAAAGTGTTGTGGGGTTGAATATCGAGTTGGCCTCTTTGTTTGTACAAGCACCGATGAAAACATGCCGGTGTTCAGCAAAATAACCTGTATCATTCTTCACAATGGAAAAGTTATTTTTGTTTTGGTCGAGTATGAAACGTGTTTCCATGAACATTTTCATGCTTTTCAATTAAGTGAAAAAATCCCCAGGAAGATACTGGTCCTTGAAAAAGAAGGATTAAGACATTTCAAACCTTTTGATTCCCAAATGTCATATGGGTGTGATTCACATTTTTATGTTGTGTCAGAGAGTTGTATTATTTAATTTGCCAGTATTGATTGTTTAATGGAATTTGTCCTTTCCATTTGTTCTTTGTACATGTCTGTATATGTTCTGTAATGCAATGTTTTGTACACTGAACCCGTTTGTCTAATGTTTGCACTTAATGCACTGAGTTTATGCAGCTTGAGGATTTCAACACTCGAATGTAAATTGAATGTTCGCTGTAACATGTTTACACTGTTTGTAAAAGCAACAGCACTTTATAAAATGTCCATCAACAATGGATTTTAAGAGTTTTCAAATAAAAGAAACACATTTGTATGAATCAATACGTTGTTTGTAGTCATTTTTATTGATTTTTATTTTAACTCCATGAGTGTTGAATATACACCCTTTCAAGTGTTAACTATTAACACTATTATAGAGTTCACATTAAAATTAACTCTAAAGTGGTAGTTGTATTTAACTGCACTTGGGAGTAGTTTTTGACTCCCACAAGTGTTCAGGTTTAACTCCTGAAAAGGGTTAAAGATTAACTCCAAGAAAAGAGTAACTTTAACTCTGCCGTTGAGTTTATTCGATGGTCTCACATGTACACTCAAATGTAGTTGATTTTAACTCTGAGGGAGTTTATTCAAAAGGCCAGAATTTGCTGTGTATGACAACTGATCTATTAAAATGCAATATAAACGAAAGTGCCATAATATTTGTTGTGCAAACATTTTAACATGAATATTGCTATGTCCTCTGTTCCGTCTGCTCCCAACTGTATTCTCTCCCCTTATTCACCACTGTTCCTATTCTTGCTCTGCTTTTTAGGGCCCAGGAAACAGATGAAGAGGATGTCCCTTTCACAAAGGAACCTTTTAGTTTTTTTCAAAATGGTCAGGCTCCTGGATGCCCTAGAGTTCTGTATTGCTTTTTTGTAAATAGTTGCTTACCCTAACCCTTTTTTGTAAATAGTATTGCTGTTTTATAAATAGTTGATTGTTTGTAAATATTTGTAAAATGCCCCCCCCCCCCCCCCCCCACAATTGTTGTTCACACAATTATGCTTCTGTTTTTCACTTTTTGGTGTCCATTGTTCAGCCACTGTATTGGTAAGCAACAATTTGTTTTGGCCAAAATGTGTTATTCACACTCCTGACTCCAGTTTGATGTGCTGCATTCTCCTCTGAGTGGTCCTGATTTCAGGCAGAGGTCATGGCTTGGAAGGTTTTATATCCTGTAGTGTCTCAACAGAACCTAATATGAATTGCTTTTTTCAGTTTCTCTTTTTTTTTATATTGTCTCGTCGCTGGATCACCTCCCCCTGGCAAAGTGGCCTCGTCATTGACAAACCTGTTTTTGTTGCTCTGTTGAACCATGGTTCAACAGGAGCTTCTGTAAATAGTTTGAATATTTATCATAGTAATCATTTTCAGTTTCCCACTCTGTCTCAATTTAATTTATCGTTTCTTTGCCCCACCATATGTTTTGTTGTCCAAGGGCACTAATTTGGTCTGTGTTGAAGATTGTTTTACACTTTAGATTAAGCAAATTGTGTTTTTTGGCTGAATTAATCTTTTTCTGTTTAACCCTAACCCTCTTTGTTCTCCTTCTCATTCATTTTACTTTGTTTTGTTCTAACACACATCACTTTTTCCATACACTGTTCTTAATACTTGTTCACACATTTGTTCGTCCCTTTTACTTTGTTCTTCCTGTTGTTCTTGTTCAAACACATATCAATTGTTCATCCACTGTTGTGGTAAAATGATATTCATAGTCTTAACATGATCATGCTACCCATGCTAACATGAACACAAGCGTTTCCCTCCAAAAATGTAAAACGTATCTAAGTAATAGGCTACCAAGCTTTCCGTTGTCACCCTGCCTCTCCAAATGCAAAACTGTCAATAAAAAGTATGCAATAATGCTATTACAGCTGAAAAAGTACTTGGGTGTGTGTTTTTTTAATATATATTTACCATTCAATAACGCAATCGCTGCTGTCTGTCTGTCCCATAGAAGAACATGACAGCGCAGCGCAACTATACTACGGACGTGACTGCCCTGGCAGTGACAGCAACATAGTCTGCTTGTGCTACCACACTTTCCCCTCAAAATATCGTTAAATAACGAAACTTGTAAATAGTGCCAATCCATACAAAGTGTAACCACATCATGTAAATATGAAAGCAATCTTTAAAAAATAACAGCGTTGGTTTAATCTATGACTATTTTGAGCATGTTTGTGCTGTTTTTGCCATAGAGAAGCATTGCCACGGAAGTGCGTTTGGAACTATCCCGGCATACATAAACCACGTGACCGGCTGGCGGTGACATCAAAGAGTGTCGTAACTCTTATCTCTCTAGGGCTCTGGTTCATGTTACGTGTCCCGACCAATCAGAGCACACTGTGCTCACAGGGAGGGTGGGGGCTGGAGCTATTGGAGCTACAACGAGCCGTTAAAGGCAGAGAGTGAAATTCAGTGAATACACGTAGTTTACAGAGATGCTGTTTGAGAAACCAATGTGAGTTGCGTTTATCTTTACCCATGGATGCACAATAAGAACGGACCCATATCGCCTTACTGCCACCCCACGGAGCTGTAATAATGGATATATTGCACATGTTTGCTGTAATTCATTATCGTACTACATGGGCTGTATGATTAAATCTTGTACCGTAAATTTTGTATTAAATAAAGTTAATATTACTTATTATTATAAGTATATATAGGCCTATATATATATACAGTGCAATCATTCTTTCATGCTAAATGAAGCTCTGTTGCTTGGATATCACTAGATCCTGTTACAGCGTAATATAAGTACATAACGATTGATGTGCACATTAGCATAATTACTAGCTAGCCGCTAGCTGCTAACTGCCGCCTCGTTAATATCAAATCCATCCATGCTGTCATGAACGTGCGGTGCTGTTACGTGTACGCAAATTGACGTGCTTGATGTGAACGAGCATTTTGGTTAAAGTTGCGCATGCGCTATGAGCGCACATACGGGTACTTCTCAGGCATGCCGGGTAATCTGTGACGTTTCACTCTCTCAAAAGTTGGGCCATTTTATCATCATGCGCTAATGAGCAACTCTCATAGGAATGAATGAGGCCCCGCCTCCCACGCTGTATCCAGTTCTTATTATACATCCATGGTCTACACCAGTGTTTCTCAAACTTTTTCATACCAAGGACCACTTAACCAATAAAAAAACACTCGCGGACCACCTAACTCCACAAATATCAAAAAACACATCGTTTTTCTAGAACAGATTACAAATCGCCTGAAAATGGTACAAACAAGTGGCAACATGTGTGATGAAGGTGTTGCGCTGGGCTATATCATGCAATTGAAAGTGAAACTTAACCTCGCTCCATTGCGGAGATATTCCCGCGAGAGTGCGGAAAACTGAAATGTATTTATTTATTTCAAATGTGAAATTTTACCAATATACTCACGGACCACTAGGGGGCGCTCACGGACCACCAGTGGTCCGCGGACCACACTTTGAGAAGCACTGGTCTACACGCTTCAGTCTACCCGGCTCGCATGCACCAACTATTTAACTCCTCCTTCAGGATGCAGCACTGGGCTCTGTGATTAGGCGATTACACCCAGCTTGCCAGAGGAGGCAGGACCGCTTGATATCATTTCACACTCGTTTTCTATCCCTATGAATTGGTAATTTGTATTTAAATGAAACATATTTCTAACGCTAATGATTTATTTACTTATAAAAATTAAGCTATTTTGTTATTGATATGTATTTATATATATTATTTTTCGACTACTTCTAATCTTTTGGGCGGGCATGCATAACACGGCATAACACCGGAACCTCGCTGCGGGGAAACTGTGGCGATGTTCTAAGTTTGTTCTAGTTTGGTCCCGCGTCCCCTGAATGTAAAAAGGATTACAATCCCTTGGGACCGAAACCTTTGTCTGTTTCTCTGCTATCCATCTGACAAAAGCTGAGGGAATCATTTATTCTGAGAGAGGAATGGGCTCTCAACTGAGTGTCGGGACTTCATGAGTTATTTAGCAAAGAATCCATTGATTATTGATTGCACTTATGTGTCTATAATGTCTTAAGAACTTTAACTGTGTCAATTCTAGGTCATTGTAGCTCCTGAGAGATTCATAATGATGTTTCTGATGCCGCTTTACGGCATACACATGAATAACTTACCTGCCTAGAGTAGAAAACACTGTGAAATAACTTCAGTGATATTGTTAAATTATGACACTAAAAACTAAACCAGTTAATGGTAGAGACATTTGGACTACACAACACACATTTTTTAACAACCACAACCTACATTAGCTTAACTGCTAACGTTAGAGACTTGTATAACTTACAAACACGGGCATATTTCTTGTCCTGCCCCTTAGCTATATTCATTTGAAAACTGCACTGCTAACGTTAGCCCCTAGGGTAGATCGCTAGTTACACATGTATGCTAACAGGATAAGTAGTCTAGCCTAAACTGCCTAGCCTAGATAGCTCACCTGGTAAAGTGTGTGCCTTATCGACTAAGGCTTTGTCCCTGTTGCAGCAGACCAAAGTCCGAATACGACCCATAACATTAAGCCAAAAAAACAACAACTTTAACTTAAAAACAGCCATGGTACTATGCTAAAGCTGTTGTGACCCGTCAGAAGTGTTGAGTTCAGTCACATTTCATGTTTAATCATTTTTTGTCTTGTCTCCCACTTCCTGTCTTATTTTGGTACTCACCTTTTGTGTTTCATTCCAGGTCCCTTCACTCCCTATCCTTGTGTGTGTCTCCCGCTCTCATCAGCCTCGCCCCTGATTGTTTCCACCTGTGCCAGTTACCTTTTGATTGAATTCCCCAGCCTTCCTTTGTCTTGTCTCCATGCCAGTAGTCTGATTACCAGCGATTTCATATCTTGTCTTAAGCCTGATTCAAGCCCCTGAAACTCTTAAGTTGTGTTCCTCACATAGTGAGCGATTTTCGTTGTGCCTTTTTGGAGTCTTTTTGTCACCTCGTTAAGAGTGTCAATCATTTTTTGTATACATATTTTGGAAATAAAGTATATTACTTATACTTTACCTCATGCATTTGAGTCCTTTTCCTTGTGCATCCAAGTTCGTGAGAAAAAGCTAAAACAACAGGAGATTTGTTGGGATATTTCAGCCTTCACCTACGTGCTGTAGCAAAAGAAAGACCAACTGTCAGTACATTGCCATCCCCTGAGCAATGCCACTAGCGCTGCTAAAAACATGTTCAGAGCACAGTCTTCTCTTCACTTTGACACAAAATGTTTCTAACCGTTTTGAAAAGAAAGTGCAGCAGGCTCACTCGTTCGGACAGTGGGTAAACAGCCAGACACTGAGAGGAACGGGGGATGTGCTTGAAGTGCCAGCTGGAGGCAGGGAGGGAAATAGTTCCCTCCTGCCACACCTGTTCCGATCTAGATTAATTGTCTCAGGACAGGTTAAAGTGCACACAGTGAGAGACTGAGGGTGTGTCTTCCGAGCAGAGGTCGCGTTAACCGAATATTTTCCGTCTATGACGGATTTTTTTTAACAATGACGGACAAATCTGAAAGCAGTCTGTCATTTTCACAGATTAGAACAAACTCGGAACAGCGCCAAAGTTTCCCCGCAGCGAGGCTCCGGTGTTCTGCCGTGTTATGCATGCCCTCCAAAAAGGAAATTATACCGTTTCCAAACCTAACTGTGCCGTACAAATCATTGAAATGTCTGAGTTTTGGCTTTACGCTGTGCATGCTCCCGCGAGGTGCAGCAGCCATGCATAACACGGCGCATGTGAACTGCCCCCCCCGTTGACAGTTCACGAGCATGCTTCTCCCCCCCCCCAGAGTTGTGTAAAGGCCGACGGGTAATTCTGGATTTTGACGGAAGTTTTACGATCCTGTCCGTCAAAATGACGGGCAGCGAAAAAGTCTAGCGCAACCTCTGCTTCCGAGCGTCTTGCTTCAGAAGCGAGGCAAGAATCCTTCCTGGCATTCGGAAAACAAAGAGTGGAACAGGCTAGCAAGTGTGCAGGTGTGCGTCATATGAGAGGCCCCGCCTTACATTTTCCGCCACAGATTTGGGGAAATTGGTCCGTGCGCAAAGCATTGTGGGGATTTTAAGACCGGAGTCTACACATGTGCAGCCTCGAAATTTCTCCAAACGAAGTACGCCGGGCTCGGTAGAATTCCAAGTATGCTGGACATTGGAACAGTACTTCGGCAGCACTCGATGATGTAGTATGCTTGAAATAGTGGCTCTGGAGCAGCTTTACTCGAGATTGAGAAACACCCAGAGAGTGGGGGGCTTGAGCATTACCCAGCCACCTAAGTATTTTATAACCTGTTCTGAACGTGTATGTGTAAATTGAGGATGATATGTACATAGCTGAATAGTATGAATTTGAAGACGGTTTCCACACTGTGTGCCAATAAACGTGTGAAAATAAAATGTTCTTCCTGAGACGGTGCCACCAAGCCCTGTTAAAAGCCAGTTAGGTGGCTCTGTGGCTTATTATATTTACACCAAGTTGGAGAATTTTTGGCTTTAAAGCAGGTGTTATAGTTTAACGTCAGAGCGGCTCAACCTTGATAGTGGCTGCAAGTACTTGTGATCTATTATCCTGGGATCATTGCAGATCAAAGTTCCTTTTAGATGATCACAGTTATGGAATAACTGTAATTCAAAGGTTCCAGATGAGTATGGTGAGAGAAAAAAAAATTGTTTTAGTAAGGCTTTAAGGATATAATCTGCTTCTAAACCTTGAACCAATAAAAGGTGTGATGATTCTGTTTAGTTTTGTGCTTTGTTTGTGTTTTCTTCTGTCTCCCCCCTCCCTTCACTGTTTTCCTCTGCAGGGCTGGTGTGTGACAGGGAGTTGGCTGGCTCCTCCCAGTAGCAGACGAGGCACACCGGTTTCCACTCACCTCTTCACCTGTTGACATAAAAATAAACGTGGATTTGCGTAAAAAAATAGTTGTTCGGTGTTTTGTTTGATTTTAAATAAACAAAGTCTTGGCTTTCAGAATATGAAACTTTTATTTCCAAAATCACACGATAAATAAAAAATGTTAAACTTGTAAAGGGAAGATGACAGGCACCTCTCACTCGCACCCTGCTCTTCCACAGCGCAGCTCCCCCTCCCTCCGGCTGAAATTATGAATGTAAGGCATATAGTAATCATAGATACAGGGTTCTTACACCTTTTCCAAAGTCAAATTCAAGCACTTTTCGTGCATTTTCAAGCATCTTACAGCTGTTGTAAATTACATATTTATATACACATACTTATACTCAAATGATTATTTCCCTACCTCACATTCAATCAGATGTTATTTATGCTATAAACAACCAAATGTGTGTTTCATGATAGCATTCTACATGAGGATGACAAATTAAAGAAAACTAAGTTTTTTTCTGTTTTGTTTTGTTTCTTTACCCTCCCTCCCAAATGTAAAGCGTCTTTGGGTTCAAGAAAAGCGCTATAGAAATAAAATATATTATTATTATTAAGTTTAATATTTCAAAATGAGTGACCTGTAAGTAGACTGGGCATCCCATATAACCTGGCTGAGCCAATATAAAACAATCAGCCACATAACTTTTCAATACATTATTGATTACTATTTTGTAGGTACTTTTAGGTTGGCAGTAAACATAAGTCCGAGGTAAATGGTGTACTTTTACTCCACTACATGTATTTAATACCTTCAGTTACTTTACAGATCTGGATAAATGATGTGAAATATAATCAAGTGTTAAATCAGACTTTAGTTCCACCTAAATTCACAAGCTACCCTGCAGTATACAAAGTCATTCAAACTAGCTGCACCTTTACCAGCTTTGAGAACACTTTCATGATCAATCATTATAAAACATATCAGATATTATTCTGAAATGGACCAATCTGCACAATGACTACTTTTACTGTCGCTACTTCAACTATATTTTGATGATAACACTTTTCTACTTTTACTTGAGGAACATTTTGAATGCAGGACTTTTACTGTAACAGAGTATTTCTACTTTTACTCAAGAACAAGATCTGAGTACTTCTACTTTTCTCAAGTACAAGATCTGAGTACTTCTACTTTTACTCAAGTACAACATCTGAGTACTTATACTTTCACTACAAGATCGGAGTACTTAGATATTGTACTTGAGTAAAAGTATAAGTACTCAGATCTTGTAGTGAAAGTATAAGTACTCAGATATTGTACTTGAGTAAAAGTATGAGTACTTATACTTTCACTACAAGATCTGAGTACTTATACTTTTACTCAAGTACAATATCTGAGTACTTATTCCACCTCTGGTAGCGTATTAGTCTGAATTGTAGCCACAAAATCACGCAGAGCTGCATAAAAATAGACTCACAATGGTAACAATTGGAAAATAATATTTACAAATGTGTACAATTATTTGTAGGTAATGCTGACTACTCAAGACACCTGTCTTATACATCTTCAAAGGAAGACTGTGTTCATTCTATAATTACATGGGATTAAAGCAAAATGTAGTTTTACTTGTATAATACTTCAATTTTATATAAAAGACAGTTTGTTTTCATCTGTTTTCAAATAAACAGAGTCTCGGCTTTATTGAAGATTATTATCATCTGATATTTGGGAAGTGTGTTACATTTGAAATGGCAGAAAGTCTTGTTGCAACTTCCAGATATTAAAAGAGGCCCCTTGAGTTTCTCTGGAAATTATCAATAGTAGCAGTTAAGTGAATATTGTTTAAACAGTACCTGTGTTTGTGTTTTGTATTGATTTCTCTGTTTTATCCTTTCATAAATGTGAGGACTAAAACTTGCTCAAACATTCTGGGGTGCTTGGAGTAAACAGGTTTTATTGCTCTGTGGGGGAGGTGTAGGTATGCAGGGCAGTGGGCTAGTTGGAAGAGAGTACCTTCTGCTTAAGATCTCCAGTATGTCATGTTTCAGGGAAGTCTACATATCTTGAATAGTATATGTGTGTGTTTAATTACTTTGTATTAATAATAAGCAGTCTGTGTAACCAGAAGCTGGAAATATGAGAGTATTAATATGTATTATCTTTGTGAACAAGGGGATATTATTTGGACACAGCTCAGGCCTCTGGAATGTGCAGGAAAGTGTGTGTGTGAAAGTCTATGCAGGAAAGTGAGATAACGGACACCAGATATATTTTACTACCATCTCAGAGACACTTGTTTATTATCCTGGCTGGCTCGCGCTGATTCGCTAAGAAAAGCCATCTTTTACATCTTCCAATGAGATGACCTAAAAAGATGACCAGCTGACCCAACCCCTCCTGTTTTGTTTTCTGCATGTAAGCCTGTTCTATCTGTTGGTTCTTTCTCTCTTGCTCCTGCCATCAAGATGAGAAGTTCTCCCGGCATTTGGACCAGAGCAGGGGGTGGGCCTACCCCTTTGGAGAAGTGTATTTGTATTCTTACCGTTTATCATTAAAGCAGATTATTGTTTAACCCCTATCCTGGTTGTTTTGGGTTTCCCTTCTTTTAAAGCAAACTCATATATGATCGGCGCGGAGCAGAGATATCTGCCACAACAATTTGGTGAGACCCCGACGTGATGACGTCATGACGTGCCGACGTGGTGACGTCATGAGTAAGTTTTTTTTAGAGGAAAACACTAGCAGCCAGCGGACGGAGGGAGATGCCTGGAATAATCTGTGACAACTAAAACCAGGATCCTAAAATTGAAAGGTAAAACGGACGCCTGTTTCTATCGAAGGTCTGTAGATTGGCTAAGCTAAATTTTAGAGTTGTCAAAGATATTTCCAGGTGTCATTTACGGTAAAGAATGCAATGCATAGTTTAGTATAGGTAGGTAAAGTTATAAAATAGATAAAGCAACGGTTAAAAGCTTCGTAGATTTTTCAGAATCGTACGGCTGACTCGTTAGCTACACGTGAAGCAGCGGAGTATTTCAGCGTCAGGGTATTGAGTCTCTGGCGGCTGGAAGGGTATGGAGTCCCTACGCCTAGTGGAGGTATCGAGTCCCCACAGGGTATATTTCGCTGGTGGGAGTCAAGTAGAGTATAAGAGTCTCTATCCGTGACAAAACTGAATAATGCTTTCCAGGGTCATAGGAGCCTGCAATTGTATTATATGTAAAAAATCCAAGAGCAGAAACGCGAACTTCAAAAGCCATTGAAATTAACGGATTTCTCACTGTCTTGTTCTGTGGGGTTAACGCCCATTCTGTTGAAAGAAATATCGCATCTTAAAAGCTGAATAGACAGCGTGGAGGATATATTTATGTGCTTTTGAATAAATAGAATATATTATTGAACATAGAATGGCCTAAGTCAGATAAAGAAATGCGAAGTCATAATGGTAGAATACCATGGGTTTAAGAAAGCCCCCCTTTCTCCACATTTCTGCTCTAATTGCTGTGCAGCAGCCCGGAGCCAGACAGCTTGTTAATGACTGGAAAATGGCTGCTGAGCGTTGAATTTAAAGCAAGGAGTGAAAGATCAACGACTGATCTGAAGTTGGAGTGAATAACATTGAAAATTAATACATCAATGTGTGATTTGAGGTGGTAGATATTGAAATAAATAAGAAACTATAACGTGTTGTTTTTAGCATAGTTTTTGTGGGACACAGTTACGTCACATTGTGGTTTTAATGAGAAGTTTTGAGAACTGGTTGTTACTATTGCATTGCATTGTGAATTTCGTGGTATTTGTCATTAACTGAGAATTGTACTTAATCATATTTCAGAGGAATTTAATTACATACAGAAACGTTGAGGGAAAGTAAAAAGAGATTTACTGAGTATATGAAGTACATAGAGGTTAAGGTTCGATTCAACTTAAATATGATAGTGGATTATTCCACCTAGATTAGACATAAAAAGAGGATAATTTGTTAAACATTAAATAACAAACTCACTGTAAGAAATATACATTGTTATGTTATTTAGGAGTTGTGTTGATCATACCACAGTGACTCTGAGTTGGTGGTTGTTTAATGTAGATAGGAAACTGAAAACGCAAACAATTCACCACAATTGTGTTTTTAAGTGTGTGAAGAAAGAGTAGAAAGTAAACGGAAGGTTTTGTAAGTTTGTCAGTCAGAGAGAAGCTGTTAAATGTTAAAACACAGAGGTGATTGATGAGAGAAGCTTGTTGACAGGAGCAGGCAGCTGCAGAGAGAGAGACAGAGAGAGAGAGACAGAGAGAGAGACAGAGAGAGACAAGGAACTATGATCAAATAATAGGACATGAGGTGTTACATTTTTATTGAAGCCAGACTACAAGTCGTATGGTTTAATTTTGATTGAACTCAGTCTCCAAGCAGTGTGGTTTATATCTGCACATGTGTTGAGTGATCCCCTCCCCTTCCCCCACTCACATGAGGCCAGTGCTATACTGCTAAGCTAGTTGGCCAGCAAGTTGGCATACTAGATGGTGAAATAGTTGGAGTAAAGATGTACACGAACAAGGAGAGTAGATTAAGTTGTTTTGTTTTTCATGCTTTTCACCAAGGCTCATTTGAATTGTTATTATTTTAATGTAGTGTTGTTTTGAGTTATATTTCTAAAACTATAATGTACCCACACGCATGTGGTTTCTTTGTCACAGTTCATTTTAAAGTCAGCCACCTTATGGCTAGATCTCATCTCTGAGAGTCCATTGTGTTAATGTTATGAGCTCCTTTTGTTCTTCAGGCCACATGAGGTCAAGAGTCATTCTGTTAGACCACAATATTGTGTAAGACAAATCATTGTTCTCATGTCACATTTTGAATTACATAAGATTTCATTTTGCTAAATCAATTTATCTATAAATGTTGTAGATGGAGTTTGGTGTTTGCTAACATTTTTAGGAACGAAATAGGCCTACACTTGGGTCAAATTACATTACTGTGATCTGATTAGTGTGCTCTGCAACTTTACAATTGTTGCTAGATAGCAGTGGGATTTTTGAATGCGGAGGGGTTCTTTCATAGTGTGTGGAATATGCGATGCTGGAAACATGTGGGTGTTGAAAAACTTAGTTTGGGTAAATATGTCACAATGGATGAAACGATTATTAGAGGGAGTTTTCGTAATATCATTAGTAGACATTAATTGTGTTGTTTGGATGGCATTTAACTACTAAGACAGATAGTATGATTAGAAAGAGACGGAGTGGAAAGGGTTGGATTTATTTAACCTCAGTGTGCTAGAATTTCTATAGGTAATGCGTCCCGAGACCTGGACTCTCTCTCTCTGCATGTCAGACGGCTAAGACCCCGATCCGCTTGAGCAATCAAAGGCCTAACCCAACAGGAGACTCCTCCTTCTCAATAGACCAGACAGAGAACCAGAGCTGAACCAACAACAACAATAAGAACTGCATCCAGAACTATCTCCACCTGTGGCATCCAGAACCAAACCGCTTGCTGACAGGCAGAAATCTACTCTCATCAGTCCCTCAAATAGGGCATGAAGTTCCAAGCTGAGCCACAATAATTGGCACAAGAGCAAAGTGTGGGACATGAGAGCAGAATCCGCCCTCCATAAAGCAGCAGAGAGACTGTGAAGGAGGAGATGAAGTGCAAAGCAGTGCAACAACAGTGGCATGATGGGGGCTGCAGATGTAGCTGGGCAGAGGGCTGCCTCAAAGAGTGACAGCTGATGGACAAAGGGGGAGGAGTCAGAATCAGAGGAGATGGTCGAGCAGAATGTGCGGTGGCCAGGGATCACGGCTTGAGATAAACCAGAGGAGAGGAGAAGCGAATCAACGGGAATGAGTGAGTTTACACATAAACACACTTATTATAAGCGCACATTTGGAGAACTTGAATTGACTTGATAAATAAGTGAAGAAAAAGTTGTATTAACCATGAATTAATCAATTGGTAAATTAAAAATAGCGGTAAAGAGGAAACTATTAAAGTAAAGTGAGAAAATCATCCTAAAAACACACTGAGGGATAAAGGGGGACAGAGTAGAACCGTATTCTTCAATCTTTTCATCATGTTAACAAATTATACTTCAACAGATTTTTATTCACCTGTGAATAAAGTACTGATCTCATTTGTTACAATGTGGATCACCATTAAAAGGATAATTTTAGGAACCACTCTATAAGACAAATCTTTATTTGTATGGATAAGGTTAAAGGGAGAGCTAGTGCCAAGCCAAATATAGTGTTCCAATCTATAAATTATTGATTTCACCATTGTGCCATGGTTATTACCATAGGAGGGCTTTCGGATGGACATACGAAATGACTTCTGTTTTTAAATCCTTCATAAAGTAGGGAGTGATTGTTGCGTGTTCAGACACCCTGGGTTCCACACACTGCTAAAGAATTTAACATTGTTTTTAAGTAGACCAGAATTGAAGATAAATGGGTATAATGAGCTATGAAATGCAGAGCTACACAGATCCAAGTAATGTTTTGACACAAGATAATAGTTAAGTGCACAAGTTTCTGAAATAGATCTATTAGACATTTTAATACTAATTAGGTGTAAATGAATTGCAGTTTTAGTACTATAAGGAAGTGACATTTTTTGGCTAACACTTTTCGGGGAATGTGGGAAACAGCTGTTCCGATGAAAAGTTAGAGATATCTGGAAAATTATAGTTGTAATCGTGAATTAATTAATGATGGCGCTCCATATATGACAGATTTTTGTAGACAAAGGATACTGGCCTATGCTGAAATATCAAAGTCTCTGCAGAGCACACACATGGCCAAAAAGACTGAGACCAACTGACCTTTGACCCTGACCGACAGTGTAACTTGAGAAGGCACTGTCAATGACTGACTCTGGGGTGACTCTGACCAGACCAAGACTTTACAACCTGACAGACGGTGTGAGTGTGAATGAATGCCGGCATGTGATCAGTGTAACTGCATGATTCTAAAACAATAACTAACCAAGCATGTTTTTGGACTAACATATTATTACCCGTTTCTAATCTACTTGATGATATTTTACTCCCACAGGAGGTGGCAGTTTGCAGAATGTGAAACTCAAACTAAAACATGGAAATTCTGTTTATTTCAGGACTGAAGGATGGAGAGAAACACTTCATTTCACTGAAGTGTTTACTGTGGAAATTATGGATGTACATTTGGGAAAATGTTTGGTATTTTCTTATAATCCATGGTTACACATGAGGTTCATGTGTAAAAAGGGGGAGTGTAAACTTCACAATGTACATTTTTCATTTAGGGACTGAAAGGAACCTGCTGCCCCAACTCAATTGTTCAATCTGACCATTGATTGACAGTTTTAGAATGGACCTGCTCCATATCTGGGGATAAGATACAGTTTGATGAATGTTGACATGTTTCTAATATTGATTGAGTTATAACAGGTAACACAGATGCAGAATCAGTGGCCAAGGGGCTACTGTGGGTGATGTAAGTCCATAATGAACTATTGAGGAAGTTGACCGGTGAGTAATGTTTCAACAGGTATTAAAGTAACTGAGGTTTGAAATGTAGAATGAACATATTACAGTTAAAGCTAAAACATAGTAATGTAATGAGACAGAATTTAACTTAGACAGCATCATGTAACTAGCCTGGTAAAGAAATAAAAGCCATAGACTTTATTGTTTAGGTCATTATGGGGATATACATTTCATCTAGGTTCATGATAGAAAGACATTTGATGACAGTTTGTTGGAATTCTGTATTCATTTTTTCAGCTTGATAATATCTAAGCACTGACAGGTAAAAGCAGTATCACCAGGAAATCATTCACTTTGTCAGTATCATGATTTTGGTTGTTTTTGAATCCATAACATTAGTGTGTTTCTTTACCAGAAACATTAGCAGTTCATATTAGATTTAGATTTTAAATAGGATCTCAGGGATTTCATTTAAAAATAAACACAGATGCTTGTCAGAAATTCAGAGCTATTGAAATATGTTATTTAGTTCACCTAGAGATGTTGGGGTTTTATTTTGGGGGCAGGGGCCAAGTATTAAGATTCTGAAGCTGCACTGGCAGATAGGAGGTCTACAATTAATTTAGAAAACCTGTTCACAGACGTCTGTTGTTTTAAGACACCCCACCAACAGGCTCCAAGCGGCCTACGCAGTGGTGGGTCAAACAGCGGAGGGCCCCGGAGCCCTGAGCGTAGGCTTGAGGGATTTGTATCAGATTTCTCCACACAGGTTGGTGATGCCAAAGGGGGACCCAGGAGGCTGACACAGCGGAGTTCGTCTGGCTGAAGGTAATCAGGACAAAGTGGCTCAACCCCAGGCTCTCCGGCCCCGACCGAGTGACCCAGCGGATCTCTCATGCCGTCCGCGTGGGAGGAAAGGGGGACAGCTCGTACCACGGGAGCCAGTGTGCGGCGGGGAAACCACCTGCTAGGACCGTGGACGACATCAGGACGGACGTGGCCCTCGCAGAGGAGGTCGACTCGGAAGCAGCCATCAGTGGACTGGACGACAACGACCTCGAGGACATCCTTACAGCAGACGACTAGGAAGCGGCTGTCAGCGGGCTGGGGGACTTGTCGAGGCAGCAGAGGAGTCTACTTCTCTCTGATCAGTTCCACCAGTGAAGGGAAAGCCGCATCTCGGATAGGGCTACCATGTTAAATTGTTTTAATAAGCATTTTGTGTCCTGTGGCTCTCGGTTTCATTCTGTTTCTAATTCTGCTTCTGTGAACACCACAGTCGGTGACTCAGAACAATGTGGTCTGGAAAACCCTTTCAGTTTTACTCCTTTTACTGTTGATGTTGTTCGTGAAGTCTTAACCAAGCTAGATCCTAAAAAGCCGGCTGGTCCGGACAACGTAGAACCTTTCTTTTTAAAGATAGCTGCAGATTTGATTGCTCCACCTCTTACTACACTTTTTAACCTCTCTCTCAGCACGATCACAATCCCAAAAGTATGGAAGTCAGCGTATGTCCTGCCACTACTAAAAGGAGGGGAGGCCACCTTATTAAACAATTATAGACCCATCTCTAAATTGTCAGTTCTGGCTAAGGTTCTTGAACGCCTAGTGAGTGAACAAGTAAAGGAGTTTTTATGTACAAATGACATCCTGTCTAAACATCAGTCAGGCTTCAGAAAGCAACATAGCACCATCACTGCCACAATGAAAGTGGTAAATGATATTACGAGTATTTTAGATAATAAGCAGAGTTGTGCAGCTCTATTTGTTGACCTATCCAAAGCTTTTGATACCGTCGATCATCGCATTTTGAAGCAGAGGCTGGTCAGTATTGGCATATCCAGCCATGCAGTGGGGTGGTTTGTAAACTACCTCTCTGAAAGGTCCCAATGTGTTCAGTTTGATGGGCTGTCTTCTGAGTGGTTAAACATCACTAATGGTGTACCACAAGGTTCAGTTTTAGGTCCGCTATTATTCTCTATCTATATTAATAGTTTAGGTGAAAATGTCGAAGGAGCAACCTTACATTTTTATGCGGACGATACCGTTATGTACTGTGCAGGTCTCTCGATTAACGAGGCTGTTGTTAAATTACAGGCTGATTTTAACATTATTCAGGCTCAGCTCTCTGAGCTTAAGCTTCTTTTAAATGTGGATAAAACCAAGGTAATACTCTTTTCTAAAGCTAAAGCTAAAAATACACCGGAGACTGCTTTGGATATTGTAACTACGCAAGGAATACAACTTGAAGTGGTTACCTGTTACAAATACCTGGGTATCTGGCTTGATGATTGTCTCACTTTTAAATTTCATGTAAATAACCTGCTTAAAAAGCTGAGGGTTAGGCTAGGTTTCTTTTACAGAAATAAGTCCTGTTTCTCGCTTGAGGCCAGGAAAAGGCTAGTCACTGTGACCTTTTTACCTGTGCTGGACTATGGTGATTTGTTATATATGAATGCACCTGCCAATTACCTGAGCAAGTTAGATGCTGCGTATCACAGTGCACTGAGATTTTTGACAAATTGTAAAGCACTTACGCATCACTGTACCCTGTATACCAAGGCGGTTATGCCATCACTTACTGTACGGAGGCTCAGTCACTGGTACTTTTTCATTTACAAAGCCATGTTGGATAAACTACCATCTTATATCTGCTCCCTGATCTCTCTGCGAATTGAAAGTACTTATTGCCTGAGATCGCATGCTGTGGTTTTATTAAATGTGCCAAGTGCTAGGACTGTCTTAGGGAAGAAAGCTTTTAGATGTGCAGCTCCACTAACATGGAACAGTCTGCAAAAAGAATGGAAAATTACCAAGCTAGTACCACTACATGTTTTTAAAGCTCGGTTGGATGCTACAAAATCAGATGCTGTTGGTACCTGTACATGTGGTTAAATATGTAAATTGTAATTCCTGTACATTTTGCTGTATGATGTCCTTTTGTTGTTCTGTTGTTTATGTTTTTATGTCTTCTTGTGGAACCTACTGCTGCAGGTCTCCCTTGAAAAAGAGATCATTGATCTCAATGGGATTTTACCTGGATAAATAAAGGTTTTGAATCTCCCCCTCCCTATCAGAGGGGGGGGGGGGGGCTGATGATTCACCACACAACGAGACTGCTTTCTAGCTCTCAGGTTGCCCTCTCATGGTTCCTTCACTGCCATTGAAAGTGGTGTTCTGTTCCCAAAGATTTCAAGTACTTTGGGTCTCAGTTTCTGATAGATTTATACAATATTGGGGGACAGACACAGTGGAAAGGAATGACAGTAGTTATGTTTCAAGTGCCTTGTGTAAGTTGGTCTCTTTATAGAGAGACCAAAAGGGGGATTATTGAAGATTATTATCATCTGATATTTGGGAAGTGTGTTACATTTGAAATGGCAGAAAGTCTTGTTGCAACTTCCAGATATTAAAAGAGGCCCCTTGAGTTTCTCTGGAAATTATCAATAGTAGCAGTTAAGTGAATATTGTTTAAACAGTACCTGTGTTTGTGTTTTGTATTGATTTCTCTGTTTTATCCTTTCATAAATGTGAGGACTAAAACTTGCTCAAACATTCTGGGGTGCTTGGAGTAAACAGGTTTTATTGCTCTGTGGGGGAGGTGTAGGTATGCAGGGCAGTGGGCTAGTTGGAAGAGAGTACCTTCTGCTTAAGATTTCCAGTATGTCATGTTTCAGGGAAGTCTACATATCTTGAATAGTATATGTGTGTGTTTAATTACTTTGTATTAATAATAAGCAGTCTGTGTAACCAGAAGCTGGAAATATGAGAGTATTAATATGTATTATCTTTGTGAACAAGGGGATATTATTTGGACACAGCTCAGGCCTCTGGAATGTGCAGGAAAGTGTGTGTGTGAAAGTCTATGCAGGAAAGTGAGATAACGGACACCAGATATATTTTACTACCATCTCAGAGACACTTGTTTATTATCCTGGCTGGCTCGCGCTGATTCGCTAAGAAAAGCCATCTTTTACATCTTCCAATGAGATGACCTAAAAAGATGACCAGCTGACCCAACCCCTCCTGTTTTGTTTTCTGCATGTAAGCCTGTTCTATCTGTTGGTTCTTTCTCTTTTGCTCCTGCCATCAAGATGAGAAGTTCTCCCGGCATTTGGACCAGAGCAGGGGGTGGGCCTACCCCTTTGGAGAAGTGTATTTGTATTCTTACCGTTTATCATTAAAGCAGATTATTGTTTAACCCCTATCCTGGTTGTTTTGGGTTTCCCTTCTTTTAAAGCAAACTCATATATGATCGGCGCGGAGCAGAGATATCTGCCACAACAGCTTTCAGAATATTAAACTTGTTTCGGCAAATTCAGATGATAAATACAACTTTGAAGCTTGTAACGGCATAATTACAAGCAGAGAACGGACTAATGTAACATCACAGCAAGCATAACAACAGCCAGTGTTTCTTGTAAGTGTTTCCCCCGGTACACAAACGCAAAAATACACAAACACACTCGCGAGCTTCCCCCAGACCAGTAATACAAACGAAAATGTGTCTTCGGGTCAATGTGACTGATTTCGATAGAGCAAGTCACATTTGGTTTAGGCACGAAACATACTACCAGTAGAAATACATTGCTTTTAAAATCGCTCTGTGTCGAATCAATAGATTATATTTCATGACTATAACACGAAATGCCGTGAGTGCGTCATCCTCTGAACACTAGTGATGGCGACTGTAACGCACATAACATAGGTACGCTCCTCTGAAATGATTATCCCCTGCAATTATTATTATCCCTCAATCGAGTTCGCTATTCAGCTTGCTAACGTTAGCTTAAACAAACGTAACATGCAACGTTAGCCTAATCTAAAATGCTCTACTACGGCGTACCTTTCATGTGGCTCGTCAGCACAGACTCTCGCATCGTTATTTTTGCAAACTTTGCAGGAGGCTACTCGTGAGCTTGACCCTCGTCTTAGCCATGGCTTGTATTTGTCTTCTGCTAGCCAACGCTCGTTGAAAACGGCAACCTCCTGGCATACTGTCATCTATCACTCTCATCAGAATGCCCAGGTCACACGTAACAAAAACACTTGCAGGTCACGCGCATAGCGCGGGAAGGCCGGAGCAGAGATGTTTTATGTCAAAGCGAAGCAATTAAGCGCACTCCGACTTCTTTATTTTCTTTTAATCTAAAAAGCGAAGTAAAGCATTTACAATTTCAAGCACTTTATCCCAAATTCAAGCACTTTTCAAACCTTGAAAACACCTCGTACAATTTCAAGCATTTTCAAGGATTTCCAGCACCCGTACGAACTCTGTAGATAACACGGCAGGGTCCGTTACAGTTTGTTTTCATCTAATTTCAAATAAACAAAGTCTTGGCTTTCAGAATATTAAACTTGTTTCAGCAAATTCAGATGATGAATACAACTTTGAAGCTTGTAACTGCATAATTACAAGCGGAGAACTGAGTAATTTAACGTCACAGCAGGCATAACAACAGCCGGGGTTTCTCGTGAGTTTCCCCTTGAAACAAACACAATACACACAAACGCAAAAATACACAAACACACACACATACACACACACACTCGCGAGCACCCAGACCAGTAACCAGACGAAAATATTTTCCCTCCGTACTACTTTGATAATTTGCTCCGCTTATAATCAATCAGATCGATGGATTCCAGAGAAGAGGAAACTTTGAAGGCCTTTTTCTCAAAATGATGACTCGGTGACAGTCATTATATAATGTGACATATTTCGCTTAATATTTGGAGAACAAAAACAATCCTGATATCATTTGAAAGCTAAGAATCTCCTCTTTTCAACAGTGTATACAACTCAAAATGGGGCGAAGCCTGCGAGCTAGTTCAGGCAGTCAACTCGAGCACTTATGCTGCATTCATACATAACACCCCTTGCCACTCTACAACCAACCAAACAGAGTCTCCTTAATAAGCCGCTCTATTTAACCTGCCAGATCTCTCTCCATGCATTGCTTGCTGCTGCTATTGCCGCAGCTACCTCTACGTCGCTGCTGCTTGCCTGCTACTACAAGTCGCCCATGCGATCTTCAAGTTACCTGCTGCTGTCGCTGCTGTACGTTGCAATGTCTTCTGCCTTATCCGAAGTCGGGAACAATTCAACATCCTCGGGGAAGAAGTCGGCATTATGCAACGCGCGCCATATATATATATATATAAATACGCCATTTTCCTGGAGGTGCAAATATCCTGGAGGGGCTAATATAAACAGCTAGCTAACGTAGCCAGGCAGAGCGCACTAGGTTTTTTTTCTGAATTAACGACCGAAGAAATCGCTGCATGTCTTCGGATTACATCTCTGGACTTGAGGGGTGTGCTCTAGGTCGTTACCAGCGTAAACTAGAGCTGTGTGGGTTGTCGGATTGCCCTTACAGACTGCCTGCAGATGTATGGAAAAACGACCCTCGAAAGTGGTCCTCGTCGATTTTGGCTGCATCTATGTCTAATTTCTGGAAACACAAGGTGAATACCCCACTTGTCACAATAATATTATCATGCCATTGCATATATGTGGTATTTTAGAGTTGACTAGATATTGATTAACCTCTTAAGCCCGAGGGTCCCCCCAGGGGACCCCTCCCACCGTTTTTTTATGAGACTATGTCTCAGGGCTTCTTAACATTTATGAAACTATTAATGTTCCATACCCTTTTAATGGTAAGAAACTCCGCTAACTGACAATGTGAACCATTTTTAGCTAAAAGAAACACAAGAGTAATACCAAGCCTTTGAATTAGCATGGAGCGAAAAAATGCTAAGTAATGCTAACGGAATTTGCACAGCACTCACGGTAGAAATGCCCTTATTACTTATCGTAACTGCACAAACAAGATATACGATTTAAAGCAAAGACTCCACAGATTCCACACATGTAAATATCATCACTGTAGGACCCCGAATTGCGGAGCTATCAGCCAGAAAAGAGAAAGTAAACAACATCCGGTTTCAAAAATATTACAATAATTTCGTCTTACCTTTTTTGATTTGTGATCAAAAGTTGTGTTCACCGGAATAAAAACGCCGCTCAAGGTTAATCCAATGTCTTTGTGTCACGTAGAAATTTTGACTGATAATCCTTCATCATATTTATGGCAATATACTGGGTATAAAGTTTCGCCGTCCAGGCGTGCACTTTCAGATATGCTTTGTCCGTTTCTCTATTACGTCCGCTATGGTAATGTTTACGTTGATTTGGGAACTGCCCATCGATTCTATTGGTTCTGATGGTTAAGAAAAAGGTGTAAATCACACGAATCGACCAATGGGTTCCAGAGATATGGTCCTGCGTAAAGTATAAAGAATGCCAGCCAGTTTACGTACATTACGCAGCTGACTTCATTTATTGTTTACTACCTAACAGCTGGCATTACAACAGGACCCAGATCGCACGGAGGACAGAGCGGACAGCAGATAACGGAATTGCAGTTTTATTTCTTATAGATTATCAGAACATTTCAAAGGGGACACAGCAACATTGGATATTAACCTATGGATTAACTACATCATCGTTTTTATCGTTTTAATGCCATTGAAGACCAGTTTAGACCAGGCAAAGAGGAAGGTAAGCCGTTAGCCTAGCGCATGCTAGTACCTAGCGCCACTTGTTTTGATGTACGTTTTTGTTGATAACGTCGCAAGTTTGTATCTTTCAGTGTTGAGGTGGGCACCGTTAGATTCTGTGTCTTTACGATCAAAAACGATGTGTTGGATGTGCAGCTAGGATAAGTAATAAGGGAGCTAGGATAAGTAATAAGGGAGCTAGCTAGTGCTATATAAATAAACTTGCCTTGCCTAAGAGGATAACAGAGTATGTTCTTATATTTTATTTTTATTTTTTATTTTTTTCACAACAGTTGTATTTGGATGGAATGAATACCTATAGTGAAAATTCAAAGTAATAAAATGATTTTTACAGTGAAAAAGTTCAAATGGAACCGATGGTTCCCAAATTACCCAGAGGTGAGTCCGCCTGGACTTTATTTTTCTAAACCTCTCTAAAAAGGTCAAATTTCACTTGTTTTGCATCAATCTTGATACAGGGTACTTATTATATGTTATAGTTTGGATTCCTAAAGCTTTTAGTCTACTAACCCATCATTCAAGGGTGGTTTTTACTATAAGTAATGGGGTGTTTTTAGGCGGACATTAGAATTTACATGTTTTTACTATGTTCCATCTGAATTTACTTTAAAATAAAAACATCTATATTGATTCTGACACTTCTACATCCAACTCACAGATGTAACCTTGCTTTGAGAGAAAAGATTATTAATTTACCCCTTTTAGAAGTGAAGATATAGTCTTTGTTGTATTAGTGGCATTTTCGAGCCTGAAACCTGAAAAACAGGCTATGGGCTTAAGAGGTTAAGGCAATAGACTATGATATTCTGCTTGCACCTCGCGTGAAATGGCGGATACCGGAAGTACGGTGTCGCCCTCGGCCCAATACCCGTATGTGTGTGTGAAAGAATATGCTCAGGCGCCCCAGAAACGAGCCGCAGCTCTCGCACCCCTCGCATCACGCCGAAATGACTGGCCGGATGGCCAGTGCATCGTATCCTCGATGAGCTGTATGGTAATAATATACCAGTCCCGTCTGGCCTCAACCACGAGGATCTTTTTCAATTTCTCCTGGCAAATGAAGGTTCCGGGATTAACCTACAGTCGAACGCCAGTACCGGTAACAACAGCGCTCCTAAAAAGGGGAAAGCTCCTGCTAAGAGGCGCGCTGTCTCTCAGCCAGTCGTTAATTTGCCCCCAAAAAAGCAGAACCAAGCTGTTTAAGTTAACAACGATTCTGCCATTCTGTCCTCCCTTCTCGAGGTTAAAATAGCGCTTCAGGGCATGAATTCCAGGATGCTTTCCCTGGAACAAAGCTCGATTTCCGCTGCCGGCAGTGTAAACAACATGGGCCCCTCCTCTGCAGCCCAGGCTACTACTTCCGCGTTCATTCAAGCTGCGCCGCTTCCTGACAACGTCACACCCCTGAGGACTCTGGGAACTGCATTCCCAGCTCCAGCCACGGGTTGTTGCTTCCTGCCCCCCGCAGCAGCAATTCCTGACACTCTCAGGAATCACATTTTGCCAGGTATATCATACATTCTGCATTTTAAGCATTGTTTCTGCGTTTAAATCACTTTGGGGCAATTATTAAAAGGGTACGTTTTATATTTTAAAAATATAAAAGTGTAATCGCGAATAACGGGGTGTATATATATATATATATATATATACACGTGCGTTTATAACTTTATGCTCTCATCGGCAGGCCATGACATCAATCTGGTGAAAATGCTGTTATGTGGATCTGAATCTGTCAAAAGATTTGTGGACTGCGGAGATTTCTCAGTCCTACTCAAAGACAGCGACCCCAGACTATCTAAATCTCTTTCTATGGCAGAATTCATCGTGGCTTTTGGTGTCTTTAGAGACACTATATGCGAAATCTATCCTCAGCGTAGAGTAGAGTTAGATACGTATTTGGCCATTATTGCCGATCTTGCTCTCTCTTATGGTGGCTCTCTTTTCTACGAGTACCACAAGTCCTTCTCTGCTAAAGCAGCCATGTATATTCAGCGGTACAATCAGAGATTAGATTGGTCTGTTATCGATCTGACTCTCATCAGCAGGCATTTCACGGGGCATAAAACCCTCGCATGCTCCATCTGTGGTTCCTTTTCACACTCAACTTCCCTTTGCCCAAGAACCGCTCAGCAGGAACTTTCCACGGCTAAACCTATGCCCCAGCCTAGGAATCAAATGTTCCTTACTGCTAATCACCTACCCAAGAGAGAGGTATTCCCCTCTGGATTTAAGCCTACTATATGCAACAATTTCAATGAGTGTGTTTGTACGTATCCTAATTGTAAATTCATGCATGAAGCATCCTTCGACTCCAGTGAATGTTCCAACTCTTTCCAAGGCTCTATCTAATCATCCTAACAGATGTTTTGTCAATTACCTTATCACAGGCTTTGTTCAAGGTTTCCTAGCAGGTCTATGCTGGCTTCCAAAAGTGACCCATGTCTGCAAAAATCTGCAGTCTGCTCTGAAAGAGCCAGGAGTAGTAGACGAGCTACTATTAAAAGAAGTTAAAAACGGATACCTGATAGGCCCCCTGTTAAAACCCTTCTTCTCTATCTTCAGATCAAGCCCCATAGGGATCGCTACGAGGAAATATTCTAACAAAAAACGTCTCATTATCGATCTGTCAGCTCCCCATGATTCTTCTGTCAAGAGTATCAATAGCCTAATCCCTAAAGAGCCTTTTTCCCTGTTCTATGCTACCGTTGATAATGCTGTACAGATGATTAAGTCAGCAGGGGTCGGTGCATGGCTGGGGAAAGCAGACATCGTAGACTCCTTCAAAGTCATGCCACTTCACCCCTCTCAATGGCATATATTTGGTGTGAAATGGCGTTCCAAGTTTTACTTCTCAGTAAAGTTGACATTCGGTTGCCGTAGTAGTCCACGCATCTTTGACACCTTGTCAGAAGCGCTATGCTGGATACTCTACAACACCTACAAACTCCCTTTCGTCCTTCATCTTTTAGATGATTTTCTAGTAGTTGACTTTCCCTCGTCCCCACCAGCCCGCAGCATCTCCACAGTCAAAAACCTTTTCAAAGAGCTAGGCGTACCCCTTTCAGAACAGAAAACCGTAGGCCCTTCCACGCGTTTAGAATTTCTCGGTATCACCCTCGATAGTGTGCTAATGCAAGCTTCACTCCCACAAGACAAGCTGTCCCGCATCAGAGAAGGCATAACATTATGGTCCGCTGCTGTTAGTATCTCAAAAAGAGATATTTTATCCTTATTAGGCCACCTTAACTTTGCAATGCACATCATTTTAAACGGCCGCTCATTTGTTTCACGGCTGCTAGCGCTGGCTTCTTCTGTCCAAAACCTTAAAGACATCATAGTCCTAGATGATGGTTGTCGCTCAGATCTTCGATTCTGGGCCTCTCTGTGCGAAGAGTGAAATGGTATTTCATTATTTTATAATGACCTCGTGGAGTCTTCAGATTCTCTCCAGTTCTTCACAGACGCTGCACCTTCCATTGGGTTCGGGGGATTATTTTGTAATGAATGGTTCGCAGATGTCTGGCCAATTGAAATTCAGTCCCTTGAAAATACTTCAAAATCTACCGCCCTCTTCGAGCTCTATCCCATTGTTGTCGCTTGCTTGATTTGGGGCACCAGATGGACCAGGAAACAAATTACTGTTTTCTGCGACAACGCAGCTACTGTTGACATCATCATCAAGGGGCGCTCAAAAATACCAATGATCAACAGTCTCATGCGGCGCTTAAGCTGGACATGCGTAATTAATAACTTCATCTTGCGAGCTACTCATATTCCCGGGCATGTTAATCGCATAGCTGATGCTCTGTCTCGCTTTAAATGTCAGGAGTTCAAAGCTATGTGTCCCCAAGCGAAGCCCACCACCTCGCCATGCCCTGCGTTCCACCAAATTATTTTGGACTAAGCACATCCAAGCCCCTTGAGGATCTCCTGTATTCTGCCTCCAAATACATGAGACTTGGTCTAGCCAAAAGCACAATTAAAGCCTACGATTCAGCTTGGTATTTCTTCTCTTCCTTCTGCATCAACCTTCTTCTGTGTTCTTATCCATTAGATATATCTGTCGTTTGTGCATTTATTGTATTCTCATTCGAATCCCGCAATCTTCAAGTGCAAAGCATAAAAGCAATGCTAGCAGGGATTCAGTTCCACATTAGATGTAAAGACCCAGCATCGGAAAGCATCCTTAGGAACCCTTCCATTCGACTGCTCCTCAACGGCCTCAAGAAGACACGTCCTCCAGGCAATGATAAAAGACTGCCTCTTACTATTTTTCTGGTGCACAAGTTGGTTTCCAAGTTAAGGCAAGGGTGTTTTTCCCGATACATCGATATTATGTTGGATGCAGTCTTGTTAATGGCTTTCTTTGGGTTTCTCAGGTGTGGTGAATATACAACAAGATCTCTCTCCTTTGATCCTCAGTATGATCTCACCTTTAATGATTTAACATTGGAAGATCAAATGTACAAAATGTTTTTGAAACATTCAAAGTCTGATAGATCTGGTCAAGGAACTCAGATAATCATTGCCAAAACTAATACTGTTTTTTGCCCTCTATCTTCCATGCTCAACTTTCTGCATCATCGCCCTCGGACACATGGGTCGGCACCCCTGTTCATTATCGATGGCTGCAAACCCTTGACGAGATCATGGTTCTCGTCCAAGCTGCGTGATCTCTGTCTAAGCTGTGACCTACCCCCAGGTCACTATTCCCCTCACTCTTTAAGAATCGGCGCTGCCACAACTGCGGCTCTCCTCCTGCCTACCTCAACCCTGAAATCCCTGGGCCGCTGGTCATCTTCTGCATACCAGCGCTACGTCAGGCTTCATCAGAATGAGATCCTTTCAGCTCAAAGAACCATGAGCTCTTGCAATACTCGATAATTGAATAAATGTTAAATGTATTTCCATTGAAATCTGTTATTTGCATACCAGGTGGTTGCTGGGTTAGATTATAGTATATTCCCCTCATAGCTGCATGCTTGGGGGGCTGCCTCAAGACTAGATACAGCAGTCTCGATAGGTAGTATATTCCCCTCAAAGCCGCGGTGCTGGGGGGGGGGGGGGGTCGGTACTGGTCACTTCCAGGCCTACACATAGCAGTCTCTCTAGGTAGTATATTCCCCTCAAAGCCGCGGTGCTTAAGGGGGGATGGCTTTTCGGGCCGTTCCCAGGCCTTCACATAGCAGTCACTAGGTAATATATTCCCCTCAAAGCCGTGGTGCTTAACCCTCTGGAGTCTAAGGGTATTTTCTCGATTTTTAGATGTTTTCTTAAATCACCTTTTAAATGTATTTCTTCTAACATGGCACCCCATGTGTTACATATCAAAAATGTTCAGGACAATCTCTGGTCTTGCTATATATGCATATTACTCACCTTAGAGCACTGTTTGATGAGATAAGTAGCTCAAAAGCTTAAAATTTGACATCCGATTTTTGGAAAATCTTCAAAACTCTTGTGAAAACACAAATTTACTCATGTGATTGAATTGTTTTGGTGTTTTAGATTTGGTTACCAAAGTCCTAGGATCACAAAGGCAGTGAAATATTTGAATTACACTGTATATAAATGTGTTATTCATGTCTAAAATGAAAAAAATGAAATTCTAATTTTGAGTAAAATAGGTGTTTATCACTCTACTTTCACCACAGCAGGGACTGAGATACATTAGGACTGAATAATGACTTCATATTACATACCAAGGTTCATGTGATGTGTACAAATACAAATTGAGCATTCAACCTTTTTTTTTCAACCAACAATTTATTATAAATATGTTTTTTTCAACCAAATATTTATACAAATATAAGAAACTGGAAAATCTAACTATTTACAATATTGAACATCAGAACTTTCAACCAACTATTCATTATAAATGTCAAGACAGTGTCAAGGTCTTTGTATGTCTTCCAAGACAGTGGGTCTGGCTGCTGTGAAGATGGGGGTGATGGTGCATAGGCTGCTGTGTAGGTGGGGTGTACAAGTGCTATACGAGACCTCCTTGCTGGCTGGGTTGAAGGTGATGGCTGTGGTGGAGCCTTTGTGCTGAGGTGTATCTTGACCTGGTGGCAGCCGCAGATGGAGGTGGAGACAGCTGTAGTGATGCTGGTCTGCTGGTCCTTGGTGGTGATGGCTCTGGTGAAGGCCCTTGAGCCACAGTAGATCTTGACCTGGGGGCCGGCACAGATGGATGTTGTGGCTGCTGGATAAACGCCACCTGTGGGCCACTAGGCCCAGACAGCTGTGAAACATCTCTGTAAAACAAATTAAAATGTAGGACAATAATTACAACTAATTTCATTGAAATAAAGTTCAAGTAAAATGTTGCTCAAGCACAAATAACAATGCACACATAAAAAGAAAGTTTGGGAGGTTGGAGAAGGAGTCTCTCTCGATCACACACACACACACACACACACACACACACACACACACACACACACACACACACACACACACACACACACACACACACACAATAAATAATAATCGATGGCAAAAACATGTCACTGTAAATGTCTCCGTTGTGGGACGAATAAATTATTAATTTAATCATCTACACATGTAATCTCACTTTTACACACCAAAATAACGTTAACACAGAGTAAACATTTGCTAATGGAGTCTATTTTGTCCCAATAAAAAGTTCATGACTATCGATAAAAAATATATCAATAAACCTATTGTTCATTTTCGCGGTATTCCCCACACATTGCCAGTACACTATTACTGTAATATTTACACTTACCCAAGTCCAAATGGATCCTTGTTGTTGTCTTTGTATTCTTCTTCTTCAGAAGAGTCGAAGACTTCAGGTTCTGAGGCTCTATCTTCACTGCTGCTAGCGAAAAAAATCTCTAGCGAAGTCGGCAACTGTAAAGTTTTTTTTAGCCATTTTCTCTGTCTCTCTCTCTCTCTCCTCACAGACGTAAACTGATGGGAGACACGTGGTTTATGTTTTTTTTACTTGGTGGGTAGGCCCTTAGTGATTTCTCGATGTCCATTGGTCATTTCAGACCATGATGGCTGCCGGCCGAGATTTCCTTGACGGACACACGAATCCAGCAATCCCACACAGTGTAAAGTCAAGCTGCTTTGAGCGGCCATATTGGCTGCTGTGCCCTGGTTACAGTCTCACAGGAGATACCGCTGGAAAGCTACTCTTCCAGCGATTCCGCGGATATCTTAATCATATTTCTACTCCTTATAATCGAAAATATATGATTAATTACGTAAAATTATGCGCACCTGGTTGCGCCGGCGAACTTAACTATATGCTGCTTCTAATAAACATGTTAAAGAAACACGTGAGTTGTCTGACTGAAATGGGGCGAAGCCTGCGAGCTAGTTCAGGCAGTCAACTCGAGCACTTATGCTGCATTCATACATAACGCCCCTTGCCACTCTACAACCAACCAAACAGAGTCTCCTTAATAAGCCGCTCTATTTAACCTGCCAGATATCTCTCCATGCATTGCTTGCTGCTGCTATTGCCGCAGCTACTTCTACGTCGCTGCTGCTTGCCTGCCCCACCACCACCCCAGCTTCCACCTGTAGGCTCGGGGGTTAGTTATTTAATCATCACTCATCGTGCTATGTATATCTATGGAGTGATGATGCCCGAGCCTAGTCGCCCAACTTAACTATATGCTGCTTCTAATAAACATGTTAAAGAAACACGTGAGTTGTCTGACTGAAATGTGTCTTGTTGGAGTCAGAGCAGTCTAAAACCCACCTCGGCTCCGCGTGTCGTTTGGTGAGCTGGGTAAAATCATAAAAGGTTAGCAATTCAAATACAACAGGATACAAGTTAAACAATATTCTGTTTTAATGACAAAGGGTAATAATACAATACACAGAAGTACTCCTGCTCTTTTCTCCTCTCGGAGACCTTACTATCTGGACCGCCTGAAGACAAAAGAGGGCGGACTAAGGACACAACAGGCTTACATGCAAAAACAACAGGAGGAGTTGTGTGGATGCTCCTCCCATACAGGTTATCTATTGGGCGATATAAAAACGATGGGCTGTCGTAGCGAATCAGCGCGAGCCAGCCAGGAGGCATTTCAGAAAAAGATTCTCTTCAGTTTGAGGGCAAAACAAACACATCTGGTGTTCGCTGTCTCACATTCTTGCAGTTTGGACACACACCCCCCTTCTTGCATAGAGTTCCCTCTCTGCTCTTCCTCTCCCATCAGTTCAATACACACGGCTCCACACACCCTTGGCATTTTAAAGATATGTCTAAGATATAGTTGTTTATAGTTGACTAATACAAGTAATACATGTAAGTTACTTTAATATCAATATTAACGAGGAAAACATTACCTCTGCTCTCAAGCAGTGAAATAGTAGCACACACTAATTTCCCTTAGCATGTGTCACGCACACATTTCATCATGCAGCCCCTCACAAAAGCTATGTGAATTATTTAATTAACAAAGGTTAACTGTTCCCATACCCTAAGGCCTTCCTCTGAACTTTATTCCACCCCAAAGTCAGCTTACTTGGAATGAATACATTTATTGTCTCCAGGCCTCTTTATGAGCCTTGCAGGAAATTAATCATTAACTAACAAGACTTTAACTGGATTATATCTGAGGAAGATCTCTCTTGGAGTTCCCCTGTTAATTGCAAAAACCATTGATGATTAACAAAGAGACTCAGGGGCCTCTCTTGGTATCTGGAAACTGCAACAAGACTTACTGAAAAATACTTAACGGGTAATCTTTACATTACCTACTCACAAATAGCCAAAAAAACACCCTTTTGTTTATACATAAAAGTGGAAGAAAAGACTATTGCGCTAATCTACTTTTACTTAAAAAGGGGACATTGTTTCAGGAATATATAAAACACCTCTATAATTAAGAGGAAAAAATGTACTTTGTCCATTCAAATTTAACACACTTCTTATATATCAGGTGACATAATAAAATGAATATACCAGAGATACGCTGTATTAAACTTTCTGCTGTAACACTTTACTTCAGTCTTCGGGACAATGCGGCTGATTTCGATAGAGTTGGTCACATATATACAAAACATGTCTCTGAAGTGTTGGGCTAGAAATACCCAACAGATCATTGTAGCATGCCTAGACCCCTCAGTTTCAGCCCTGTTTCCAAAGTGCTGATTTTCTGTCTGTAGCTTTAAATGCAAATGAACTGCCACACTCCACGCCATTCTGCGAGATGTTTTGTTTGAGAAAACACACTGGTGCTCTAGGAGGAGATCCAGGTGATAAGGTGGGCGTGTGTTACCTTGGTTTGTTATTAGCTGGTGGTCACACTAAACGTCTATTAACCACTTTTGGTTTGCATTTTGGTTTGCCATATGTATTATTAATTAATTCACTATTCATTTAAAGCCAGGGCCGCCCCACCCTACACGCAGAGTGCGGAGGGGGCCTACTCTTATGCGGCGCTTACAGTCCACAAGCTTGCTCCTTGCATTTAACGCTGCCCTCAGCTGTTTTATAGCATGAAAAGCTTCACCTGCACTTTATGAAATCCCTGCAGCACATGAAGGCAGCAGGACACATATGTGATAACTCCTTAGCCTCTGAGAAGAGTCGCGCCAGAGCAGTGCCGTTACGCATGGAAGTCACTGTGTCTCACTGCATTAAACCGGAAGAAACAACACCATACTGCTACAGTATTACCACACAGACCTTAAACACATCATGCCGGTCGGTTATAACTCGATATTCTGCATTTCTATAAGCATTATGTCCTTTCAAAAAAAAATGGAAGTATTTATTAATCAACACAGTCCTATCCAGCCCCACTGTTACTGCCCTTGCTGTTCTTTATTATTTGGGGTCAGTCAGTTGTTAACTGTGTTCGTTATACTCGCGTCCAGGAGTGGAGTGCACCAGCTGGGCGTAAAAAGGTAGGTCTTAACTCTAACGTCGGGCTTAGCTACGTCCGACTTAGTGTTTCAAATTTACACCGAGTGCACCAAGCCTGACTAGTCTCGCTCGTAGCTGCGCCTGGTCTTAAGATGCGCGTCCACGTGAATACACGCGAAACAGTAATTGTTGCCAAGCAACACACGTCTACATAATTTAACACTCAAACTCCTCCATTCAGAGCAAACTAAGACTTGGATAACGAAGTCATGGATAACAGAAACCAAAAGAAGAGAAAAATTACGCCCACACCTCGAAAAAGAAAGAGGGATTTTACAGAGCTACAGCGTGAACTGGTGGAGAAAGAGATCGTTCGTGTGGAGGTGGAGACCGCACAACTGAGAGCGGAACATGACGAAATTGAGCTGGAGAAGGAGAAATTAAGACTCAAAATTATAATTCTTAAGAATCAGCAAATAATCACTGAAGAAGACAATTTGTCATTCACCATTCTCTAATCATATTTGTTGTACTTGTTTTTATCTCAATGTCATGTTAATAGTTCTCCAAATCTTATCAAATGTTCTTGTGTGTGTTTTTTTGAATAAAATAGGCTATAAAATTGCCTAATGAAAATATGTGGTCACAATGGGAGCTTATTGAAATGCAATTGCAAAAAAACAGCATTCATATTACAAATATACAAGGCTATATGTTGTTTATTATGTAATTGTGGTTAACTCGTCCACCGATATCTTCACGGATGCCAAGAGGATTTTGCTGCTTCTTCTTGTGTTGGTAAGTGAATATAATTCCTAAGGCGGCGCTGGAGCGCCAAGGAAACTTGTCTATTAGCCCGACATGCAGTTGTGCGATGAACATTAATCATGTCTCCCACAGTATTAAAGTAAAATCTGAGCGCAATCGGCACCTGCAAGGTTGGGGAGAGCGCAGCGTTTCTGTCCGTTCTGTTGTTGAGGGGAGATCTCCTCGATTAAATCAAAAAGGGCTTGTCTGCTGAAACGAAACCTCTCTATCAGCTCACTGAATAGATATCCAGTGGGTTTGTTCGATCACGGACGACTCTCTCGTCTTAATGCCCTTTCGTTGTTACAACATGTAAACAAGACGCACTGCCATAGTTATTTTCCTTCTTGCCTGTTTTACGTTACTATGGATACTAGTCTCTCTTTCCGATTTACGCCTGCTCCATACTAGGCGTAAAAGTTACACCCGGGTGTAAGTCATAACTTTAGTTTGGTCTTAACCTTCGGTTCTACGTCGGACGTAGAGTTACGCCCAGCTGGTGCACTCCACTCCAGGAGAGAAGCTTTAAAAAAGGAGACTAATTGAGTCTCTGAGAAGGTTCAAATGGGTACTTTAATTAATAAAAGGCGCAGTAATGTTACAAGCAGAAGATGGTTCAGTGGTGAGAGCAACAGCTGTGTTCTCGGGCTCTGAGGGAAGTAAAGGGGTGAGTTCCACCTTTCCAGCTGTTCAATATCCTCTGCTGGCTCCTCCCTGTGGGCCGGTTGGCGCTGCTGGGGGCCGGCCCTCCACGTATTTAATGTCCGTTGTTGCGAATAACAGAGGATTCAGACATTGTACATTCAATATATAACTAAACACGACTTCCGGAAGATGGCGACGTGAGTAGCAACACTATCTTCTACCTCTCGCAAGTTGGACACAATAAACCCTCATAAATGCTCAACTCGATACCTAAAACCAGGAAATGAGGAGAGGGATCAGACGAAGTAGCCGAAGAAATAACAGAAAACAAGAAACAGCGAAAGATCAACCAGGAGTGACAGAAAACTCGAAGCAAGAAAACAACGGACACGAGGACGAAGAAGCTAAAATGACGGAGACGGGCCATTCCGAGACACTGCGAGCCGGGCTGGCAACTATCTCCAAAGAAATAAAAGAACTCAAACAGGAGCTGCGACAAGATCTAACACATTTTAAAGACGAACTAAAAAGTGAAATGAAGGAGGAAATCGCTAATCTTCGGGAGAAAATAGAGCGAAAGTTTACAGAGAATAATGGTGAACTACAGACGCAGAAAACACACATGACCGAGGCCCAGGCGCGCATAGCAGAGCTAGAGGAGTGGCAGTCGGAGGCGAAAGAAACAATGATTGAAATGTCGAATCAGACTCACCAGATGCAGGAAAGAATGGTGGACCTTGAAGGAAGATCAAGGAGGAATAATATCCGAATATTCGGGGTGCCAGAGGAAACAGGGGGAGTCGGTTACCAAATACGTGGAGCAACTGCTGAGCACTGAGCTGGTGCTACAGGAGGGGAACGTTATTAATCTCAACATTCAAAGAGCGCACAGAGCCCTCGCTCAAAAGCCACCTCCGACCGCTACCCCCAGGTCAATAGTGGTAAATTTCCTGCAATTCGAAACGAAAGAAGTCATTCTTAAGAAAGCATGGCAGAAGAAAATTAGTGTAGGGGCAAACGCATATTCTTTGACCACGACTATGCAACCGTAGTGGTCCAGAAAAGAAAGTCATATCTGGGCATCAAGAAGGTATTGAAGGACAAAGGAATACGTTTCCAGACACCACTCACTAAAATACGCATTTATTGGGAAGCCGGAGTGAAGACCTATGACGACGCCATAGACATGAGGGAGAGGGGACTCGAGGGAGAGGGGACTCGAGATGGAGGTACCAGGCGGAGCCGCCGCACCTGTGGAGGAGAGGAGGGCGCAACCGGTCTGGCAACGAGTCAGGGGAAAGGAAGGAAGACACGACTCAGCGCACCGAGCGAGAGAAATGTTGCAAAAATGGAAAGCGTAGGACTGTTTTGCTTGAATAACTTTCATTGAGGATTGAAGAAATATACAGTCTTTTTTTTGTATTGTATCGGATACCAACGGAGAGAGGTAGGCCAGTGTTAGGTATGGTTTAAAATAGTAAAAATTCACAAAATACAAGAAGACATAAATATATTGAAATGGGTAGCATTTGACAGTAACTTTGTACCAGCAAGACAAGACGAATGTTTCAAACGGTGGGTTACCAAGGGAATCACAGCATGGTGCACTTTGCAGAAGAAAGGGGAACTAGAGAGTTTTCAGGATATGAAAGATAAATATGATTTAGGGAAACATGACTTCTTTAGATATCTACAACTAAGGGATTATTATAGAAGACACATCAGGGGAACACCCTCCAAGGACGCGAATGAATTGATTCAGACTATAATCAATTCATATGGAGGAAAAAAAAATTAGGACTATATCTGTACTATATCAAGCACTAACAATGAACAAATATTCAACCACATATATAAAAGAAAAATGGGAATCAGAATTCAACACGAAAATTGAAAATAATGAATGGCAAAACATGTGGAGAATACACCAATCATCCACCAGTTCGCGGATATGGAGTTCTCTTGGAAAAATTCTCTTGGAAAAATCTGATCCGTTTTTTTATAACACCCAAGGTTAAAAACAGATACTCAAATGTAAAGTCACCATGCTGGAGGGAATGTGGAACAGCAGAAGCAGATCATTCACATGTCTTTTGGAAATGTCACAAAGTAATAACGTTTTGGGGAATGGTGCATAAAGTAGTACAAAAGATAATCGGATATGATTTCCCTAAGAGTTTTATGATTCTTTATTTGGGTAATTTTACGGAAAATGATATACAACAAAGAGATAGATGCTTGGTTAAAGTGTTGTTGATAGCCGGCAAGAAAGCCATCACAAGGAAATGGGGGCAAGTGGATATCCCTACCCAAGGACAATGGATGGAGATAGTAGAGGAAATCTACATAATGGAAAAACTGACACATCGGTTGAGACTAAGTCTACCAAAAATGGAAGACCAGTGGAAAGGATGGACATTATATAGAGAAGAAGAAAAACACATTGGACAAGATAATCCAGGAAACCATTGAGATTTAAACTCCCGACAAGGGCTCTTTTGGACAGTCGTTTTTATTTTTCATTTTTGAGTTGCGCCTCAACATATGAATGCAAATTGAAATTGTATTTTCGAATGTCAAAGTTAAATGACATTATGTACGTTTGGAATTCAGTGCAATTATTTTCAATAAAAACAAAGTATAAAAAAAATATATTAAAAATATATTTTAAGCAATTATACGATTAGCAAGTGATGCACTTGAGCGTCCACTATCACCTTTACCTCCTACGTGAAGTGTTTGACAGCTTTATAGGAAGTTTAGTCTGTTGCTTCTGCGTGATGAAGATGTGAGCGCTCATGCCTGTATTTACAGCTCTGCATAGTCTGTTTCTTTGCATGATTTTTTTAAGAGCTCTGTTTTTCTCTGAAAGCAAATTGTTTCCTCAAATCACTGGTGAAACTATCTGTGTAATAATGACTGAGTTGTAAATGGGATTTAAACACTCAGTTCTGTGGGGTCGGTCACCATCGAAAACTTTGTAATGTCTGATTTTCATTTAATACTTTTTAAACGCTGTAATTAATACTCTAAAAATACAGGAAATACTTCACGGCAGTTTGGTTTCCGGTTGTTCCGGATGCTACCCACGTCTGTAAACAAAAACATATTCAAATAAACTGTACCTTCATTTAATATTCAGCAATAATAATATCTCGACGTCTATAGTTGTAGTGTTAAAATCAGTAGGTTTCGGTTTGCATCACTCCATGTCATTTCACTTCGAAATTCATCTCTATAGGGAAAGGAATATTAGCCACATGCTAAATGCTAACCGGAGATGAAGGTTTTTCAGAGTAAAAGCCTTACATCAGACATTGTGCGCGAGAACTTCTGGTTTTTCAGTATAAGACAGCATTTAAACTGACTGTATCTTTAAGCTACATTATGCCATCAAAACATTGTTTTTAATTTCTAACACAGTTCATAGAAATGCTGTTATGAACTTAATAACGTTGCCCTCAGTTTTCACTGCCCTACCTTCCACCATTAAGTTCAATAATTTTACAGGAAACAAAGCAAGATTTATTGACCATCCAATGTTCTATGAAGGCAAAATGAACGGATGTTTTCAAAATAACAACATACATAAAGTATTAAAGGTCCCATGTCATGCTTTTCCGGTTATTACCTGTCTCCTTGTGTGTTATGAAGGTTTTTATGCATGTAAACGTTCTGCAAAGTCACAAACCCTCAAAGTACACCCTGTAGCGCAGTACTGGGCATTTTACGGCCCGCGGGCCACATCCGGCCCGTTGGCCGGCCCACGTGAGGTTGATCATAAATGATAACATAATGAAAAAAAAACAGCAACCTTTTAAAAATAAAAGCAACACAGCTGTATTGCTTGCATGGCGTAAATACGTTTCTAACTGTGTTGCTTTTATTTTGAAAAGGGTGCTGCTGTTTGTTTTTTTTATTTATGTAATCGCGCGTGCCGTGAACAGCTACGAGTGATGCTGGCCGGCTAGTCCTCGAAATGTCCGCAAACGTCAAAAAAAGAAAGATCGATACTGAATGCCGCGTTTTCAACAAGACATGGACCGCTAAGTATTTATTTACAGAAGTGAAAGGTAAAGCTGTGTGTTTAGTTTGTGGTGCGCGGGTCGCTGTGTTGAAGGAGTACAATTTGAGTCGCCACTATGCTACCAAACACGCAGATAAATACAAGAACCTGTCATAGGAAGAGCGGGCAAAGGAGTCGGATGCTTTGCTAGCTAAGCTGCAAAGCCAACAACAACTTTTCACAAAACATTCCACATCCAGAGATGCAGCTGTCAAGACGAGTTATGTCTTATCCCACAAAATTGCAAAAAAAAGTAAACCGTTTTCGGACGGAGAGTTCATTAAGGAGTGTTTGTTGGACTCTGCCGCACTAATATGCCCTGAGAAAAAGGAGGCATTTGAGAAAGTGCCCCTCTCCCGACGCACTGTTACGAGAAGGATTGAGGACATCGAAGCTTCAGCTGCAGAACAGAGCGGTCAACTTTGACTTTTTTTCCTTGGCTTTGGATGAGAGCTGCCGATTTTACGTGACACTGCCCAGCTACTCATCTTCCTTACGTGGGATAACTACGGACTTCAAAATCACGGAGGAGCTGGCAGCCATGCAGTCAATGAAAGGGACAACAACAGGGAGTGATTTGTTCACGGAGGTAAATGCATGTGTGGAAAAGTTGGGACTGAAATGGGACAAGCTGGCAGGCGTGACAACGGATGGTTGTCCAAATCTGACAGGGAAAAATGTTGGACTATTGAAGAGAATGCAGGATAAAGTGACAGAAATTAACCCTGAGCAGAAATTGGCATTTTTGCATTATATTATACATCAGGAAGTGTTGTGTAAGTCAGTGTTAAAAATTAACAATGTTGTTGATGTAACTAAAATAGTTAACTTCATCAGGGCAAGAGCATTGAATCACAGACAGTTTGTTGCACTTTGAGGAAAGTGAGACTGAACATCGTGACAGACCCTACCATGCCGCTGTCAGGTGGCTCAGCCTGGGCAACGTGCTGAAAAGAGTATGGGACCTGAGAGAAGAGATTCAAGACTTCTGTGTGAAGAAAGGAAAGGACATCCCACAGCTTTCAGATGCAGACTGGATGGCAGACCTTGGTTTTGCTGTAGATGTGACTGCACTAATGAGTGAACTAAATGTCAAACTGCAAGGCAAGGGCCTTTTTGTGCATGACATGTACAGTATAGTGAAGGCTTTCATGAGAAAGCTGCAGCTTCTCTCAAGCCAAATGGAGGACAACATTCTCACGCACATGCCAACACTGAAGGAAGCCACACCATCAGCTGATCACCTCCAGAGGTACTCATCCATGTTAGAAGCACTGCATGGTCAGTTTTCAAGGCGATTTAAAGACTTCAAAACAGTTGAGAATGAAATGAACATGATCTTTTCCCCATTTACATACCATGTGGATGATGCACCCAGTGATGTTCAGCTTGAACTCATTGACCTGCAGTCTGACACACTTCTGTCGGAGCACTTTAGGTCAGTCTCACTGCCTGAGTTTTACTCTTCCCTGAAAGAGGAGAACTTTCCACACATGAGGAGACGTGCTCAGAAGATGATGGTCCTCTTTGGATCTACCTACACATGTGAACAGACATTCTCAGTGATGAAGTTCAACAAATCCAGATACAGATCCTCTATTACTGATGATCACCTCTCAGCTGTCCTTCGCATATCCACCTCAGACATTGAACCAGATTTCCGTGCACTTGTTCAAGCCCAAGACCGACTGGATTTTTCTCACTGAACAATTAAAATTAACTGAAAAACAAAAATCAAAAGCACTCATTTATTTTTGTATAAAGCTGATTAATTTCTTATCTTTAACATACTGTAAAACACCTTTTCATTATTGGTTTGTGAAGATTAACATGTCAAAAATGTAATTAAATACTGATTCTATTATTGTTTTTACTGTTTATTACCTCTATCGGAGTATTTTCCTATTTGGCCCTCTCCACAATTTCATATATTTATTGTAAGGGAACATTCTTATTCTTTTGATTACCAGTAACAGCTCATACAAATATGTAATATACTGCATTCTATAATGGGAGAAAATGTATATTGAGCAGAATTAAGTTCAACTTATTTTGATTCGGCCCCCCAACACAGCTCGAGTTTCTGAAGTGGCCCCTTCTAAAACATAATTGCCCACCCCTGCTGTAGCGAGTAAAACTCTAACACAGAAAATACCTGTCTATGCTGCCCCAGAACGCCTCGTTGGAGATTTCTCTTTTTCTTCCTGGGTACAGTGACGTGCCCATACCCAAATGGACCCATTGGTCCAAATGGACCGATCAGTGGAGCCGTTACGTTACGTCCGCGGAAACGTTACGTTAAGTCTGTGGATTAGTCCAAATTGATCAATCCGCGGACTTCCTCACACACACACAATCTTTTCTCAGCTGCAACTCCACCAATTTCTCCTCCCTGAGACGTGAGCAAAACACACACACAAACTCCCAGCCAGGCTGCGTGTGTGTGTTCGGGCTGGGTTTCGCTGTGTCTCGCTGTCTCGCAGACGGCCACTGGGCTCATAGGGGGGGGGGGGGGCAGGAGCTCCAACAAGCCGTTTCGGACAGAGTGAATACACAAACTATACAGAGATGCTGTATGAGAAACCAATGCGATTTTGGAAGATTGCACAGTATAAATCTACTATATACCTCAACAATGGAATTATGATAAGTAGAAATGGCCATGACATGGGACCTTTAATATATATTTGGTAAGCTCATCAGTCATGTGAGTTTAGTTTTCGCTATGCCCAGTCTTTGGTAAATTGAGCAGGTCTCCATATTAGCATTTAGCACATTAACTCTTTTTCAACATAGGCAGAAATTCCTTTCAGCCACTAAGAACGTTTTATGGAATTTTGCCATTATTATACAGTTTTTTGTTTGAAGTTCAAAATGCGCATACAAATATGCTCATGTAAAAAGGGCTTGTGAGCGAGAGAGTAAGAAGAGAGAATTGGTCATGTGGGGTGAGGAGTATTGTGGAAAACAAAGCAGTCTCATTATAAAGTGAGTAATTGGAAGCTGAGAGGAATTACTCGGCCCGATCAAGTGTAGTCCTTCCTTCTATACATTTCAGCAGGATAATAAAATCTTGCAAAAGAATGAAAGAACTTCTGGAAGGAAATGCCTTGCAAATGTATACCTACAGTAGGTGGAGCGCCTTGGTCTTTCATGTCTGAGTTGTGAGCTGCACAGTGAGCACTTCAATGCCTTTTTCAGATATCGTCTTGCAATGTTCTCACAGGTAATTTGGGATAGAAAACAAAAGTATTGGTCTGATTTCTCTTTGATGCAATGATATATTGATATTGGTGTTTATATGAACATAATTATTTAAAATATGTGACTAGATTGTAATAGCCTTTTAGTGCAGAAAGATACAGTATTTAAATTTGGAGACAGAGAGGACGACATGTGGCAACCTACCAGTAGAGCTATAAGGAAAACATTTTAATTTAGAAAATGTCACACATCGCGTTGACTTGGCAATATAATCATGACATTCATTGTCCCCAGATGCGAAATCCCCCCAAAAAATGTTTACAATGAGGTTGATATTTCTGACAATTAGTAAGATGTCTTGACAACTTTTGGATAAATCATAATGACATTTGGTAAACAACATTCATATTGCCCTTCAGGATTAATTTCGCACCATCATAGGGTCAACATTTGACCTTATCCAATTTTTGCTTTTAGGCCAAATGCTAACGTGCGTAATTAAGATAGTAAACATTGCCTGCTTAACATCAGTCTTTTATCATTATGTAAGCGTTAGGTCATGCTAACATTTAGCTCAAAACACCAGTGTGTCTAGGCAGAGCCTCGAGCATGCCTGTTTCAATAATATGTAAATGTTTTCATTTTCCATCTTTTTACGACTAAGATCATTTAATGAATACATAAATAAATAATACAGAGTTCCCCACAACTAGACATTTAATCCCCATATTTGTTGCAGCTCACATAATTATAATGTTTTGCCTCTGGTTCTATAAGCCTCCAGTGACTCATTACTATCCTGCCACCCATGCACACACATTTAAATGTAATGTTATAGGATCAGACTTGCATTATTACATTGAGACATAAGTGTTGAGGAATTTTTTATCATTAGGGTTCATTGGTCAAGTTGGGAATTCTGAATGCAACATAAAAGCTCATTTACTCAAACCATTAGGCATTATGCCATCGTTGCAATATGCTAAAAATGTTCTTTCAATGCTAATTTAAAACCGAACAGGCAGATTAAAACAGAAATAAGGCCCTTTGGACAGTAAGCGTTGTATTCCTACAATGAGCATGTGGAAATGTACTAACAGATGGTATTTCTAAATGGTGTGTCTGTTCTTGTTAGTAAATGTAAAAGCCCATCAAAATTCCAGGAAAGACAGACAACTTCTAAGTTGTACTATTTATTATGAGAGAGCAAAATATATATATTCACTTGGCCAAGGACTCCGTCACGTCATAGAAATTACAGGCAGCAAAGCATAACCACTATTTCCGGAAAGAGCCGCGAACCTTGTGCGTCAATACATTTTTATTACACAGGGCGTTGCCCGTACATTTATGATTGGTCAAGACTAGCTGAAGAGATACCATGGTTTAGACTTGGGTCTCTTTGGTAGGTGCACAGACTTTGAAAAAAGTCTCTTGGCAACACGATCCTCCAATCAGCATTCGGCCGGCCTGTGGAAGTCCCTCCCTACTCTGGCACCATCATACGTAATTTGTTTTCGCTAACGTCTCCAAAGAAAAAGTGGAATCTTCATAAGGCTGCTTCCTAGCTGTGTATGGGAGCGGAGCTCACCCAAAGCTCAAGGCCGGAGTGCTGTCCTGTTCATGAATAACTCTTTGTATTCTTCCAGTGTCTGCACCTGACCTTGCTACATTAGTATTGCAAGCTAAAGACGTCTATTTATTCCAAAGTCACAGCCACATAAGGACAATAAGCTTATAATGTAATAATAAGAATCAGTCTTTCTAATGTTATTTAAAAATAGCCTCCACAGATGCAAAATGGTTTCAAAGAGAAGAAAAGTTAGTCTCAGTACTGTGCTTTGCTAAATGTCCACAAGTGTTGCAATGACCATCTGTAATGTAATCAATATACTAAAAGGTATTGTGTAACTTTAATGAGAATGCTTGTCTAGTTGTAGATTATTGTGATTACATGCTCTGACACATCATTCCTGGAAGAATTCCTTTATCTGACAATAATAGATCTTTAAGAACAAATGACTGATGGCAAATGCGACTGCAGAGACTGGCAGACAGGTTTACGTGAGATCGTTTCCTCGGGAGACTTTACAAGATCCTGACAATATTAGTGTGTAATTCTTATTCCCTTGTTTCACAAACCTAATTCTTGTGACAGCAAGGAGCAAGCTGGGATTTGTAATTACACCATAGACTGGAATATAATTGCTATTTCCTGAGTGAACAGGTGGATGAATGCTGAGGTAAACTGTCATTTCTTTGCTAAACAAAAAATCCAATATAGAAAAAGAAAGGGGAGTCATCTACCTATATTGCCATTAAAAAAACCTAGTCTTGATTGACCTCCATCAGTTTAAATGATCCTCCTTATTGCTCTTAGAGTTGTACATCTCTGCAGTACTCTTGACATTACTGTTAGGTTTGGTTACATGAACAAAGCACACCTGACCCCCTACCAGCAAAGTTAAACAAAATTAAAACTTCAACCGGGAAGGGACACCATTTCAGATATCATCAGCCAATTCAATGAGCATTATCAGAGTATACCATTATAATGCATTAGAAAAGGCAAAATTACAACTATAAAAGTGCAGCTGTTTTACCATGTCTCATGTGAATGCAGAATAAAGCAGATAAGATTTCCAGTGTTGGTATACTGTATTTGTCCTCATCTAGAACACCACAGATTTTCCACTGTGATATATTTAGCTTTGGGCAGACATGTAATGGTCAACATTGCTAAATGACTTTGTTCTTCTAGCTCTATATGCCTCAAACACATGCACACAGAGTAAAATGCGGCCTTGTTGAATCCATGTCACATGCATCAAACGCATGTGTCACAAAACATACTTTCTCAAATGCTTTCATGCCCTGTCAGCGTTTGGCACACTTGAATGAACAAACTGAGCATTCTCTGCCTCTTGTTGGGTTTAACTTAACAAGGCAGCTCTCCACCATTTCATCAGTAACTCTGGACAGTTTGTGTTGCTGAAGCTCATCTTGGAGACATACAGCTTTTTTTTCCCCCCGACCTACATTTCTTTACACCATAGTTGAGCTTTCTTTTATAAAAGTTATGTTGGGTGTTTTGTAGCTTTGTTTTCTTAAAAGTTATATCTCTATGCTGAGTAATTTCCTGTATAGTATTTGTTCACAAGTATTAGTACTATAGAGCTACTGATCACATGAAATCCCTTGAATGTGTAACAATACTTTGCCAATAATCTTGCTAATACATATATATTTTTGAATTACTCTTTATTGAATATTTCACATTTTAACACGGAACAATGCACAACATCCAGAGAAGGTGACCAGACCCTCATACACAGCACGTCATTGCCCCTTGAGATAGCCAGCAAATCTTTCATATATATATATATACCAAAGGGTAACATTAGGCGGGTCTCTTTTATCCGTCGTAAAATACAAAACTTGCTTATGATTTTAGTTTTCATACCTGTAGACAAGAGTCTCTTTCAGAATCACCAAAAATTGTAGAAATCAGTTGGCATTATGTGGAATTATTTTCCTGTTTAATTTATCTCTCACGAGACTGAATTCATGTCACAGGGGATTTCTTTGCAAGCCTAATAAATGCTTCATAATTTTCCTTACGCAGACATTCCACATTAAACACTGCACCAATTATCAGTCTTATTGAGCGTGTCTGAAAATAAAAAGGGACAAAATGACACCACAATCGTGCATGCATTCATATTTTCTTCTTTAAATAATGTACCCAATTAATGTCGCCGTAGCCAATCATGACTTTTCCCCTTGCATGCAAACATTACACCTTACCGTATCCCCCCCATTTGTAGGTGGCAGAAACACAAGGTCTTATTCCCATGGAGGCTTTTTAGGCTGTGCCCAGCAAAGCGAAAGGAGTTAAATGGCCCTATAAGCGCTCACCCGTAAGGACTAACCAATGCTTGGCAGGCCTATTCTGGGCATTATTCTCTTGTTCTCTCTATTGCTTTAACTGAAAATAAATTAACATCTGTTGTGCCCTTTACCAGGAGAATAGGTTCCTGGAGACATTGCTCTCAAACGCGATAATGTGGTAGAGGAGATTGTAATGGCAACTGCTGCTGTTCCACTGCAATGAGAGGAACCTGTTAAGGTTGGAATAAAGATGCCTCAAGCATGACTTGCTATGAGGAGAACCAAAGGCAGTACCTTAGAATTGTACTATTTTCAACGTTGAGCTTTGTTATTTGATCGAACTGTTTTTTTTGTATACTTCTATTAGTAACATATTAAGTTTGTTAATTAAGTTGAATGTGCTTAACTGAAACATTGCTGTACCAGGACATATCTGACAACGTTACCCTTGATGGTTTCGGACTGTTTGGGCAACGTTTACTTTCACAATATTCCATGTTTCCCTTGAATGCTTCCAGACTGCTTATTATAAATATATATTTATGTTGTTCTATGGTGAAACTGTCACAAAACCTAATTTCCCCCTCGGATTAATACACTATTTCAATTAATTGATTGATATCTCTCTAACAGCCAGAAAGGGATTCAGGGTTAAGACACAACACACAATGGTATGTCTTGACATTGCCAAAAAAAATCTAAAGTCTATGTAAGGAGAAGAGCATATGGGTTAATTTGCTAAGCATGCTTCCACCCCAACGACCAAGTTAATTTGGTCAAGGATTACTATAGTATAATTATATCAGAAAAAAACTGAAGAACATTCCCTAGAATCAGCCCTAGCCTGAGCTTTATGGAGATTACAAGGGGAAATAACACAACGCTTCTCCTCTGCATCCCAGAAAACAAATCTAAAATGCATGGATGGCTGGCTTGATGTCCTAAATTCTATTTCAGTGGCTTGTGGACACTGTTGTGCAATACAATGAGCTGAACAGCTTGGCTAGAAGTTGCCTCTATAATTGACTTAGACACAGAGCCACACAATGCAAATAAATGTCAAATGGGGACATTCGGTGTGCATTTTTAGTAGCCCGAAATTCCCCTTCGATAAAGGTAGTGCAGTTGCTTTGCACATTCGCAACCCTGGGGGGCTGTTGATGCTGGATACACATATCCACACAGACTCTGAGAAAAGTTACCTACGCCTTACAATCAAAGCTCACTTAGGCATCATTGGCAAAGCTCCTACATTTCTATTACATTTACAAAGCAATAGTTTGATGTTCTTCAAATTCAGTTCTTCAAAGTGTAATGGGACACAGGTGGCAACAATCATGGGTTGGGCTGACAATATCACTGGTGGGAATGCAAGGGCTCTAAAACGAGAAGGAAATGGAACAAAAACGGGAAGTGCATTGACCATGACAAGACTACATACAAACGGATGTAACTTCACAAGTGAGCAATGAGACGGGAACATAAAAACCTTAATCTAAACACGGACTACAAACTAAACATGAAACGTATAACATAAATCTGATCAATTATGATGTTAGAATGCAAACACGATTCTATATATTAAGAGTCTGTATATTTTGGAACATATGTGACCCGCTCTATCGAAATAAGTCGGAAGTCGCAACGGCTCATTTAAAAGAAAACGTGGATTTGCGTAAAAAAATAGTTTTTCGGGGTTCGGGTGTTTTGTTTGATTTTAAACAAACAAAGTCTTGGCTTTCAGAATATGAAACTTTTATTTCCAAAATCACACGATAAATACATTTTTGAAGCTTGTAAAGGGAAGATGACAGCTCTCACTCGCCACTCTGCTGTTCCGTAGCGCCGCTAGCTTCCCCTCCCTCCGGCTGAAATTATGAATGTAAACGTATAGTAATCATAGATAACACGGCAGGGTCCGTTACAGTTTGTTTTCATCTGATTTCAATTAAACAAAGTCTTGGCTTTCAGAATATTAAACTTGTTTTGGCAAATTCAGATGATAAATATAACTTTGAAGCTTCGGCATAATTACAAGCGGAGAACGGAGTAACTTAACGTCACAGCAGCCATAACAACAGCCGGTGTTTCTCGTGAGTGGTTTCCCCGGGAAACAAACACAATACACACAAACGCAAAATTACACACACACACACACACACACGCGCGCGCGGCGCGCGCACACACACACACACACACGAGCTTCCCCCAGACCAGCAATCCGAAAATATCTTCCCTCCGTAGTATTTTGATCATTTGCTAATAATCAATCAGATCGATGGATTCCAGAGAAGAGGAAACTTTAAAGGCCTTTTTCTCAAAATGATGACTCGGTGACAGTCATTATATAATGTGACATATTTTGCTTAATGTTTGGAGTACAAAAACAATCCTGATATCATTAGAAAGCTAGGAATCACCTCTTTCCAACAGTGTATACAACTCAAAATGTGTCTTTGGGACAATGCGACTGATTTCGATGGAGCAGGTCACATATTGTCTTTAGAATTACTATCTGTACGTTTGTAACTGTTATAGATTTTCAGCAAAGTACTTGGTTCCAACCATAGATTTGCACATTTTGAAAAAAAATGTTTTAACAAAGCATGTGTATTTTTTTTTGCTAGGGCTGTGATTCCACTGTCATTTTGGAACATGTATCTCATCTGGGATATTTCAAGACATCTTTCTACTTAACTTTCTTTGAGTTAAACTCTAATTTCAGACTCACTTGAAAGAATGTGACAAAGAGGTTGTTATCAAGGATAAACCTTGTGTTGCTTATCAAAACCTTAGCATGTAGTGACAGTAACTATATTTGATGCTACCAATGCCAAAAGTTATTATTTATTTCAGAGTAATCTGAAACATACAAGAATAAAATGAACGTCTAAACCTTGATTCTGCCAATCAATATTTGATATTGTGTTCACCTTCTCTTTGCTCTGTAAATGGTTCATTTTCAATTATTGAACCAACAGTAAATGTGTGTAACTGGGAGCAAGCTCATGTGATTGCCTACTATTTTTACTTTGGATAAGTGTGAAGGGTAGATCATCTTTTAATAATGTCATTTAGACACAACACTCCTCCAGTTTAATCATTGCGGCTAACATTGAACAAATATATCATGTCTGAGATGGAATGCTGTTGAAATAAAACGCTGTATTATTCATGCCATGGGCATACTAGTAATATCCTCTAGCTGTTCTTTTTAAATATTCAATTAGACAGAGGAAAAGGTTATTTAAGTTAACTTGGATAAATGGCCTTACATTATTAATATAACAAAACTGAAAGTCATCCTTTTGACACATGAAATGGATAGACGAACAGTGAAAAGACGTCTGATTTAACAAAATACAGTAATCTATAAGATAAATGATGGGGAGCTTCAAACAATGTTTGTTACGTATACCATGTATTAAAAGTATAGTAACAAACAGTCACAGTAATAGGCATAATTTCAAAGGTAATAAAAAGGTTATCCACACCACCAAATTGAAAAATATGCTTGCAATATGGACAGAATCTCAAGGTGAAATGTCATATAATGCCTTGCATTGTTTTTTTGCAGATTAAGTGGTTTTACTGGCCTCATCAGACCTTGACATCCAGTGTGTTTGCATCAATGTCTGAAGCAGCCTCGTATGATGGTCAGCATCTTGAATCTGAGGTCGAGGTACAAACATCCAGAAATTAGAAAGTGCATGTATCTTAATACAAGTATCGTATCGTAGCATCTTTCAATAGTTTAGATGCTGTACCTGACTTTTGAATAGGGAGCTGATTCTGATAGTTCTCGATCTACCGTTAAACTCAGCTCAAATCTTCACCTATGGTCATAAACGTTGGCTTCTGACCTGATACAAATTGCCGAAACTATTTTCTATTCGTACAGATTCTCAATCCACCGTGTCAGGTAAGGGCTTGCATTGTTTTTTGCAGATTACATGGTTCTACTGGCCACATCAGACCTTGACTCCCAGTGAGTTTGCATCCAAGTTTGAGCAGCCTGGGTTGGGGGCAGCACTGGGAGTCTGAGGCCATGGTACTCACAACCACAAATGCAGAAATGATCTTAGTAACAGGTAAGTAGTCTCTCAGTAGTACGGGTGCTGCATTGTATGCTTTTGTATTTATATGCTGAATCAGACAGTTAAGAGGTTGCTGATCCTGATAGCGAAACCCTTGATCTATCGTTTAGAATTTCACATATAAGCTTTGACTAATGACACATGGTGCAAGTTGCGGAAAGAGGTTTTTTGTATGGTGACAGGGCTTGACACTGCCCATTGTCTCGAAATTGAGTTGAAACATTTCCTATTGCTCCGAAAGCTAATTTGTCCAACAGTCTGTTAAACAAAAAAACAAAAGGCCATTGTTACAATGGTGGCACCCTGAAATATAAACTATGCTATTGTTGCGTAGGCATGACTTGCCCTACTCTGCGCCTTATTGGTTAGGTTTAGGAATGATAAGTGAGATTGGTTAGGGTTAGAATAGTATGGTAAGTCAATATGAAGCAGGGTAGGCCAGTCCATGCCTTCACTGTCATTCTGCATAATAATTAGCACTGTACTTATGTTTGTTGCAGCGAGTGTGTATTTCAGAGCGGAACAATAGGCTTGAGTTTTTTCGAGTAACCGGCCGTCAGAGAAATGGCAATTGGCCCAACAGGACATGTTTCAAACCATTGGGGTTTTGCAATAGAGGGTTGGGATTACTCTTAGAAGCAGTTTAAGAAGCTTGAACATGCAGAAGTAGCTTGAAGTAGAACCACTGCGGTGCTAGCATGTGCACAGATAGTCTTTCAAGGGGGCTTGAGCACCTGCTATGAGGGGCCGTGTAGGCCAAAATGCAAACTAACCTTGCACACACACACTACTGAAAACATCTGGCCTTGCACACACACACTACTGAAATACTCTCACATTCACCACTGAACACCTCGCACACACACACGCAACTGAAAACATTTTACTGAAAGGTTCTCAGTAGGGAATGTGCATGTGTTTCACCTATGTGTGTGAGGGGGATTATTGCTGTAACGCAGTGGCGAACCGTCAGGGCCTTCAAGGTATTCAGAGAATACCCTGGAACACTCAGATAAAACAAACAAAAATGTGATTTAATTATATAAATCAAATGTAATACAAATGTATATAAAATGAATACATGAGAATCGTATCTGTGTTGTTGATCTGTAATATTACAGTGTTACGTTGATTTGTTTGTCCTTCTCGGACCATGCACTACGCATTTCAGTGGTTTTGTGTTAGAAAAGAAAGCAACCAATCAGATCTTGTTCTGGGTCTCTGGGTAGAATATCCTTCAACCAAGGTATTCTACATCCTTGATCGAATGCCCTGGCCGTTGCACTGAATGAGAGCGTACGTTTGGACTGACAGTTTGATCAACCAATCATATATTGATGTGTAGCCAATGGGCGTATTCTTTCAGAGTTTCCCTCGGTTCCAGGGTACTCTAGAAGGCCAGCTAGTTAACTGGCTCGAGACAGGATCTAGATGAATGCGACGAAGCAATTCATGCCGTTTTATTGTTTTTAACGTTGAAATGACAAGTGCAACAGGTGAAGATGAAGTTGTTGCGGAATTGTTGTGAGTACCCTTTTCAAGACGACAATTCAGTGGAAAGACGGACATTATCATGTCGCGGCGGGGGGTGTGTGTGTATACAGAAGGTCCAGTTGTGATAGACACGGTTCGCCACTGCTGTAATGGAAGTCATTATAATGAAACGGAAGTAACAAAGAACAATGCTGCAGTGATACAGTAGGTGGCGATAATTCTCGTCTAGTCTGTTTGGAAGTTGCCATTAAAGAAGAAGAATTAAACAGAAGGTCCAATTCAGCATGGATTTATAGAGAAACGGCACTGCAGCTGTAGGCTGGCCCGAGCAGTCTACTGTACAAACTGAGACAGTCTGGTCTATGGAGGTGTTCTTGTTTACATCACCTGGCGCAGCTCGTGAGGTGGTCTAGCAACCCGCTAGCAACATGCACAGCTGCAATAAGCTAACCAGCTAACTAAACCGAAATTGAGCCAGAACCTTTCCTTTTTTTATTTTACCATTTATTGAAGTGATTGATATTTCAGGCTGAGAGGACAATGGCCAGTTAAATATGGTTGATTAAGCTGTGTACTTCTAGCCAACAGTTACAGTGGGGCAAAAAAAGTATTTAGTCAGCCACCAACTGTGCAAGTTCTCCCACTTAAAAAGATGAGAGAGGCCTGTAATGTTCATCCTAGTTACACTTCAACTATGAGAGACAGAATGGGGGGAAAGAATCCAGGGAATTAATTGTTAAATTCCTCGGTAAAATAAGTATTTGGTCACCGACAAACAAACAAGATTTCTGGCTCTCACAGACCTGTAACTTCTTCTTTAAGAGCCTCCTCTGTCCTCCACTTGTTAACTGTATTAATGGCACCTGTTTGAACTTGTTATCAGTATAAAAGACACCTGTCCACAACCTCAAACAGTCACACTCCAAACTCCACTATGGCCAAGACCAAAGAGCTGTCAAAGGACACCAGAAACAAAATTGTAGACCAGCACCAGGCTGGGAAGACTGAATCTGCAATAGGTAAGCAGCTTGGTGTGAAGAAATAAACTGTGGGAGCAATTATTAGAAAATGGAAGACATACAAGACCACTGATAATCTCCCTCGATCTGGGGCTCCACGCAAGATCTCACCCCGTGGGGTCAAAATGATCACAAGAACGGTGAGCAAAAATCCCAGAACCACACGGGGGGACCTAGTCAATGACCTGCAGAGAGCTGGGACCAAAGTAACAAAGGCTACCATCAGTAACACACTACGTCGCCGGAGACTCAAATCCTGCAGTGCCAGACGTGTCCCCCTGCTTAAGCCAGTACATGTCCAGGCCCGTCTGAAGTTTGCTAGAGAGCATTTAGATGATCCAGAAGAGGATTGGGAGAATGTCATATGGTCAGATGAAACCAAAATAGAACTTTTTGGTAAAAACTAAACTAGACGTGTTTGGAGGAGAAAGAATGCTGAGTTGCATCCAAAGAACACCATACCTACTGTGAAACATGGGGGTGGAAACATCATGCTTTGGGGCTGTTTTTCTGCAAAGGGACCATAACATATGCCTGCCCATACCATAACCCCACCACCACCATGGGCCACTCGATTCACAACATTACCCTAACCCTAACCCTACCCCTCACACCAGATACTGACTGGTTTTCGGACCCCCCAGACCCCCCCAATAAAGCAAAAATGCACCTTTCAGAGTGGCCTTTTATTGTGGCCAGCCTAAGGCACACCTGTGCAATAATCATGCTGTCTAATCAGCATCTTGATATGCAATCTCGGCAAAGGAGAACAATATTTGAGAGAAATGGTTATTTTGTGTATATAGAAAATGTTTTAGATCTTTGAGTTCATCTCATGAAAAATGGGAGCAAAAACAAAAGTGTTGCGTTTATATTTTTGTTCAGTGTAGCTCCCTCCAGTAAATGACACAAGGCTGAGGTCTTGATTAAATACGGGGTTTATTCTTGTGGGACCTATTCCAACCCGTGAGAACTGGGTTGTAAGACAAAAAATATATAAAAGGTAAACAATAAATGAATATGGAATATATGCATGTCATCACTGTTAATGCCGCTAAATAAAACAATAAACGGCACACATATCCCACACAGCATGTAGCACAAGCTAACAATAGCATGTAGCACAAGCTAGCGCATAGCATACATACATATAACCTGCAGCTCAACCACACACATTTAGACAAACAACCAGCACAAAAACGTACCTCGTAGGCTGCTAGTCATCTAGAGGGGCTGATATCTTTAACTGCATTTTTCCCTTAGATTTTCTTTACATTCTGCGTTGCTCTGCAGTTTGACTATCAAGTGCGTCGATTAAACAAACAGGTGTAACACAAAACACCGCAGATTAGTTCCGCCCCTATTAATGTTGCACATAAAAGGTAGGAACCAAAAATACAACATGTAACAAAATAAACAACAAAGAGTGAAGACAGTTACACTCCCACCAAATCACCTGTGATTTCCATAACATTTTTAGAAAACCGATATACATTAATGTAAAACTAACTATTTTGTTTTAGACCTATTAAGTGCAGAGTGTGAGTGAGAGTAACTGAGTCTTAGTCTGCTTCCAACAACAACACCGTCTTGTGAATAGGCCTTTCAAGGTAGACAGGTTTAGCGAGGCGCTTTCCATCCAGGATAGGGTCGCTGATAAGCAGCTTGAGCCTTCTCACTCTGCCATCCCCTCCTGGGTACACTTTCACAACCCTGGCCAGCTTCCATTGGCCACGCGGTATAGTGTTGTCTTGCAGAATGACAACGTCATTTACCTTGACGTTTCTGCGGTCCTTGATCCACTTTGGTCTTTGTTGGAGATGGTACTCCTTATGCTGCTGAAGGCACTTTATTTCTTGAGAGAGTGTTGCTTCTTGAACCATCTCGATTATGGTCAGCTCTGCTTCTCTCCTCTCCTCTAAGCGTGTGGCTTCACAGGACCTTGGCTTGAGACCTTTACATTTCCTTTGCAAGGCGTTTGAGTCTGGCAAAGGCTTTAACCACTCTTGACCAGTCTGAGAATTTGTGAAGGTGATCTAGTAGCGACTTTACTTTGTTTGCCTGGGTATCATGAACCTGGGCCTTCTTAAGCTCAGGGTCACTACTCACGATCTCTCCCACCTTGACTTCTCCACTTGGTAGCTCTTTCTGCCAAAGTAGGTCAGGGCCTGTGAACCAATTTGAGGCTTGAAGTTGCTGTGCTGTGAGACCTTTGGAGGCCTGATCTGCAGGGTTATCTTCAGAAGCTCTTTCGAAAAAGTCAGATTCCAGCACCTCGCTGACATCTGCAGGTGAGACTTCCTTAATCTGTGTTCTACAGACGTAGTGTACTTCCCTTGGGAGGTTTGAAGACTGGAGACTTGGTATCACTTGCTTCACGGTTACCTGGTGACTTACTCCAATCATATCTCCAATGTCGAGACAGGGATTGCCAAAGCCGACAACACTCCAGCCCAAATCTGTTCTCTGTGCAAAGGGCTGGTTTTCTTCATCTGGCACCACTTCTCTTGGGACGAGAGCTTGAGGACAGTTGTAGCCGATAAGCAGGCCAACATCACAGCTTTGCTGAGGAGCGATCTCATCTGCGAGGTGTTCAAGATGAGGCCATGCTTTCGCAGTCTCTGGTGTGGGAATATGATCTCTGTTTGCTGGGATGAATTCTCTTGAGTAGGTTACTGGCAGAGGTATTATTCTGCCCGAGTAGAATCCTCTCACTTGGAGACCAGTTAGCTTCCTACATGACACGACTGTGTTTCTTGAAGCCATTGTGGAGAGCTTTAGCTGCACTGTTTCATTCTTTGTGTGAAGAGCCTTTGCCGTTTCTTCAAGGATAAAGCTTGTGTCACTCTGTGTATCGAGGAGTGCATACACAAGTATTTCCCTATGTGGCTCACTTGTGGCTGACACCCACACTGGAATGATTGTGGATGTATGGGGGTCTTTAACATTCTGGAAGACTGTATTGGATGTTGCCTAACATGGTGTGCTTTCCGCTTTACCTTGTGGACTTTCCATTGTGCTTTCTCTTGCACCATCATGGTTTGTTGACATTCTTTCTTCTCTGGTGCGATTGTCGTGGAGACAAGTTGGATGTCCCTTTTCGCATGTTTCGCACATCTTTCTGTTTTGACATTCCTTTGAGCGATGGCCAGATTTTAAACAGCAAAAGCACAACTTCTTCTCTTGAACAAACTTGACTCGCTCAGACATTGTCTCATTCCTGAATTTGTAACATGTATGCAGATCGTGTCCTGCCTTCTCACAGAAAAGACAGTTTGTGGCGTCTGCTCTTTCATCTGTGTCTGTAGTCAATACATTTGCTACAGGACTTCTGTTCCTTAAAATCTTGTTTTTTCGCTTTCTCTTGATTTTAGAGCATGGAGAGATGTTATTGGGTTGCAAGCTATTTTGGCTTCACGTGTGAGAAATTTAACAAACTGGCTGAAGGTTGGGAACGTGTGATTTTGTTCAACCATTTCTGTGACCTTTCTGTTCCAACTTGAGGTCAACCAGTCTGGAAGTTTAGCAAGCATCTTTTGGTTTTCGTTGCAGTCGTTAAGTACCTCAAGTCCTTTGATCTGTGTCATGGCAGCCTCACAGCTGCGAAGGAAGTCAGAGAGCTCTTGAAGTTCTACGCTGTCTTTGGAACTTATCTTGGGCCATGCATCAAGCTTATCTCTGAAGGCCTTAGCAATGAGGAAAGGATTACCGTACCTCTCTTCTAGGATGGTCCACGCGGCATGATAGGCTGACTCTGTGCCTAGCAGGAAGTAGCTCTCTATGGCCTTCTTGGCGGGTCCACCCACATACTTTCTTAGATAGTATATATTTTCTTCAGCTGGGATGTGTTTCCTGTCAACGAGTGTACGAAAGGAGACCTTCCAGTGATTGAACCTCAGTGGGTCACCACTGAACGTTGTAGGTTCAGGCACAGGTAGATGACTTGCACTGATGGACTCTGCAAGAGCTCTGACAAGAGCTGAAGTACTGTCTTCTTGTTTTTGTTGTGTCACAGCTTGAGGTGGTGAGTGGTTTTGCAGTTCACTGCTTTTATGCTTGAGTTCTTCTTTCACAACCAGAGGAACATGTTGATGGAGCAGCTCGCTAATTTCTTCGTCTGAGCATGCATTCTGTTCATATACTTGATGTCTCGCCTTTGCAGCTTTTAGCTTCTTTACTGTTTCTAATCGCTCTAGTTGTCTGCGCTTGGCTTGTAACTCTCTTTGCCTCTCAGCATTTTCTGCCTCCTGTTTGGCTCTTAACTGAGCAGCTTCAGCCTCCAGTATATCAAGTTCTTCGATCAGTTGTTCCTGTTCTAGCATTACTTCTAAAGTCGCTTCATTTGCAGCAATTTCAGCAGCGGCTTCTTGTCTTTTGATAGAAGAGAGGAATGAACTTCTTGATGTGGCTCTCGAGTTGCTACGAGAATGAGTTGAGGACCTGGTGACATGAGAGCCATTACTTCTCTTAACAGAGGCAACAGATCTGCATACAGACTGTCTGGTTTTTACCAATTTCTTCTTCCTCATGACTTTTGTCCTTTCGTCTATTGGTTCTCTTGCAGTCTCAATGATTGTCTTTGTAACTGCTTCACAGGTGTCTTCTCTGCGACGTGTTTCATGGTCGGGAATGTCAATGAGCCTCAACTCTTTATAAGCAATATTTACATCATTGGAGGTCTTGCTTACCTTAGTGATGCAGCAGGTCATTAGAGCATTGACCACTTAGCGCTTGTTTGGCTTCCTTTGTGATATCTTTCCACCTTTTTTAGCTCACACTGAAACGGTGCACAAGTATTGTTACTTGCTCATCGTTCAGTTCTTGGCCCTTTTCCGTTAACTTCCGGACTCTTTGGCTCCTTTGTGGCTCTTGTGTGGAAAGGCTATCCATTTTCGGATCTTCAGTTTCCTGTGGTTGCTCGTTTTCTACTACACTCACTTCATCACTCTTAGTGTAAGACTCAACATCTGACATTTTACTTGTTTGGTATTAACTCTAATATTTAATTATCTTTAAAGCTAAGTAGTTAGCCAATTTAGATATTAGCTTTGAGTTACCTTAAGCTTATACGCAGCTATTGAGCCTTATTTGAATGAAAATCACAAGTGATAATGATATAGGCAAACCACAAAAAAACTTGATACATTTCTTCAACACTTATTACTTGAAAGATATTGTCCTTTAAATGTACTTTGTTACTTAGTCTGCAAATACTTACTGCAGATACCTTAATACACAAATCAATATTAACAACCTTTAACTTCCATTAGAAAGGTAAGTAAATAACATTAACACAGATTATATGAAAAATGCAAATGTCCCATTTTCTTTGTATGGCACTTTAAAGTCTCTTTGTTGCACCTAAATGTACACTAAAACACCTGGACCTTCCAGAAGTAGTGTAGATGGCTGCTACAGATGCACACGCTGCGACGGAGATGTCCCGTGCCCTCCATGGATCGCTGCCATCTGGCGCCGTTTTACTCGTCTACTCATGCGGAGCAGTCGAGTTCTCACTGTGGCTCCCTCCAGTAAAAGACACGAGGCTGAGGTCTTGATTAAATACGGGGTTTATTCTTGTGGGACCTATTCCAACCCGTGAGAACTGGGTTGTAAGACAAAACATATATAAAAGGTAAACAATAAATAAATATGGAATATATGCATGTCATCACTGTTAATGCCGCTAAATAAAACAATAAACGGCACACATATCCCACACAGCATGTAGCACAAGCTAGTGCATAGCATACATACATATAACCTGCAGCTCAACCACACACATTTAGACAAACAACCAGCACAAAAACGTACCTCGTAGGCTGCTAGTCATCTGATATCTTTATCTTCTATCGGCTGATATCTTTAACTGCATTTTTCCCTTAGATTCCTTAGATTTTCTTTACATTCTGCGTTGCTCTGCAGTTGCGACTATCAAGTGCGTCGATTAAACAAACAGGTGTAACACAAAACACCGCAGATTAGTTCCGCCCCTATTAATGTTGCACATAAAAGGTAGGAACCAAAAATACAACGTGGAACAAAATAAACAACAGAGAGTGAAGACAGTTACAATCATGCTGTTGGGTTGTCTCACTGCAAGAACCACTTTTACCATATCTTTTACAGACAATATGTGGAGACAAATGGTAGCAATTCTCACAATGTAAAATAATAATTACATTGAAATGTGAAAGCTGACAAAATAATCATGTTGCTGGTAAAATCGAAATGTAACTTTTTGTAAGGAAGGAACAGTCAATTTCCCTGATGTCAGTATTTAGTCATGTTTAATGGCATGTATATCAGTGTATTATAGTTGTTACTTCATCTATTTAAACCAGAACGTTTCTCGATTCTTTGTACAGTATGAAAGGAGTCTTTGTACATTTCACTCCATGCTGAAGTTCACTGATTTCAGGAATCTCGGTCTGTCTCTCGTGTTCAGCATCCTCTGGTCTGTCTGCACCACCTGGAAACTTTAAACAAACAGATATATATGATGATGATGATAGTAACGTAACAATGTGTTGGACACAGACTTTTTTTTACATGCAAACGTAATGTGATAATCTTTTTGTTATCCTTAAAAAAAGTGCTGATAAGATACAGCCCTTACTGTATCTTATCAGTTGGATTGTGTATTATTGTCCTTTTGGGGTCCTTTTTATTTTACTGTTATTTTGGAATTGTTTTTCATGAGACAGTCAATTTAAATATTTGTCCTATGCCATATTCACATTCATTTGTAACACACACGTAAGGGTAAAAGACAAACATCTTTAACAAATGTAATGCAATGAATAAGCTTAATTGTCACAGAAGCACACATAACGTCATATCTAATATTTAAACAAATCATTTCCTTGTCCCTAAAGCATTGACTACGCTATTGTTCGTCCTTACATGCAGGCATTAAGTTACATGTTCACGTTCTGCTGCCACAATAAGTCGGTTTCTCCAGTGTACTGATAATAAAATGCAAGTAAGTATTGGTAATAATATTAAATAATTAATAAAAAGACCAGTAAGAAATAAAGTGCTTGAAATTCACTTACCGAAGAAACTGCATTAATGAACGGTCTGTTAGAACCGCAGAGCCATACGATAAGTGCGATATTTCAATGAAGAATACTCCACCAGGCATCAACACAACAAACACGTCCGAGTTCAAGTTGTGTTTTCTGTATCAGCTGAGCCCCTGTAGCAGCCTGGAGCTAATAAAGCTAACGGGGCTAACGGAGCTAGCAGAGAGACCACTAGCAGTTTGCTACTTCCGTTTAATTACAATGATTTCCGTTACAGCAAGAATCCCCCTCACACCTCTTATTATACATCCATGCCGCACCGAGGCTTCGGAACATGTGTCGAGTAATCCCCGAAGCTTCTTGTGAAGCTTGTATCGAGGCTTGTATCGTTTTGGGCCAGTGACGTCATCGATGACAAATGAAGCCTCGCTGCCTGTCAATACCACGTGACTGCTTCAGGACGCGATTCAGATCGGTTGAACCGTTGAACCACAATGCTCATAATACCCATGGATGTATAATAAGAACCATATTACCCCTCCTGTACCTGGGCCCGGTGACACGATGGAATTAAAAGAGCTCAGACCCTCACTTATATAGAGGTCGGAACATGTCATAAGTATAAATAGATACAAGCATAAATACATGTAGGAATAATAACATGAATGAATAAATACAGGAATAAATATGGTCCAGTGTTTTCATGAGATTCAGTGTGTGTGCTGTGGCTCAGCTGGCCAAAGCAGTTGAGTCACGACCGCAGCGTCCCTGGTTCAACGACTGGTCAATAAGTATTTTTTGTTGTTTATAAAAGCTACAGCTAAATGAGATAATGTAGTTAATAAATGTATTCTTTGATATGGTTTAGCCTTTCTCAGTCTACAACATGGTTAAGTTTATGAATATTATTAAGGAATACAAATCCCTCTTTACAATGTTTACCAGCCTCCTTAGGCTTGTCAATCACAATCATTCAACTGGAATGAAAACAATATTGTTAACATGAAAATATGATTTCATGTTCGTTGTTTAGAGTTATTCTAAGGCTTTACTCATTGGGAACTCGGTATGAGATAAAGCACACTGTTGATGTCCAATCTGCCTGTTTTACACACTTTGACCAACATTTGTTTGTGGTTTGTTTGTGGGTTTGTGTTCAAATGAAGCCTCATGAGATGAACCCTTTTGCGAACCAATTGGCTGGAAAGCTTCAAAGCTTCATAAGGCTTCATCTCGCCATCAATACACATAGGGTCCTTCTCAGGTCGATTAAATGGAATCCTTGCGTCCCTCACTTGCGTCGTTTCCCTTGAAGTAACATTTTACAGCAGAAAGTTTAATACAGTGTATTTTTGGTATATTCATTTTTATGTCACCTGATATAGGATGTGTGTTACATTTGAATGGACAAAGTACATTTTTTCCTCTTAATTATAGAGAGGTTTTTTATATATTCCTGAAACAATGTCCCCTTGTTAGTAAAAATTGATTAGCGCAATAGTCTTTTCTTCCACTTTTGTGTGTAATCAAAAGGGTGTTTTTTTGGCTATTTGTGAGTAGGTAAGATATAGTATAACCTGTGATTTCTGCCTTGAGTGAAAAGATTACCCATTAAGTATTTTTCAGAAAGTCTTGTTGCAGTTCCCAGATATCAGGAGAGTCTCTTTGTTAATCATCAATGGTCTTTGCAATTAACAGGGGAACTCCAAGAGAGATCTTTCTCAGATATAATGCAGTTAAAGTAATGATTAATTTCCTGCAAAGTCCAAAGGGAGCCCGAGGGTATGGGATCCGGTAACTTTTGTTTAGTTGGCTGATCCAGGGGAGGTCATGGGACAAGGACGGTTAAAACCTATCCAAGCATAGCTTTCAGAGAGGAAAAGCAGGTGATATTTGTGTGGGGGGCTGCATAATGAAATGAGTGTGCGTTAAAACCTGCGGCATTGTTCTAACTATTTGGAGAACATGGCTATATATATGCTGGAAGTCCTTGTTTGCACACAGCTCAGGCCTCTGGAATGCTGCATGGTGGAATGTGTGTGTTCATTGTAGTGGCTATATATATGCTGGATATCCTTATTTGCACACAGCTCAAGCCTCTGGAATGCTGCATATGTGTGTGTTCATTGTAGTGGCTATATATATATGCTGGACATCCTTGTTTATACACACACACACACACACACACACACACACACACACACACACACACACACACACACACACACACACACACACACACACACACACACACACACACACACACACACACACACACACACACACACACACACACACACACACACACACACACACACTGTAAGGAGAGGGAGCGAATCAGACAGAGTCAACAACTGCTGACTCATTGCCTAGGGTCCCGCCCAGAAGTGAAACTGGCCAATGGAGAACTACCAGCTCACGGTCTAGGGCTCGCCCAGAAGTGAAATCGCCAATAACAAATAGCTGAGGAGGAGTAACTGCCACAACTCCTCCCACAGAATTTGTATTGTTGTTCTATTACCATTAAAACAGATTATTGTTTAACCCTGTATCTGGTGCTTTGAATTCCTTCTTTTATGAAATCTGACCAGCTCATCAACGAACACGCGGAGCCGAGGTGGGTTTCAGACCACACTCAGACTCCAACACCCTGCGTTTAGTCCCTCCCACCAGGGAAGCATGGAGAGACGCAAGGAAACCACGAGAATCAGGGAAATTAGTTTTAAGAGCAATGGGACGTCCTTTCCTCCGGAGCGTCACGTGAAGCGACGTCCGTTTGTGATGACACCGCACAGCTGTTCGTCTGAAAGCAGCCAGCTCTGTCCCCGTTATTTTCACAAATACCCCCGCCTCTGTTAGTACACATTTACTGACACAAACATTTGTATCATCTGTTGTTGACCCAAATACATTAAATAAAATAAGAACTCATTCTCAAAAAAGATAAACACCATTCTTAAAATGTATAAACGAAAAAAAGCGATCATGACATTTTTTCCAATAAATGAATAAAACATTTTTTGACCACTTTGTTGTTCAGATATATCACATATTTGTAACTAAATGATACATTAATTTAAACAAAACACAGACTGAGGAGTGACTCTCGTGAGTTTCATGTATTTTCTTCACTCTGCTGGGAAACTGCTCTCATGTCAAGAAGCATCTGATCCTTCCATGCACTGCATCGTCCAATCAGTGAGCAATACACAGTAAGTGGGCGGGGGGAGTGTCTGTGGATTTAATCGGAGGATGGTCTGGTGATTCCTCGATTATCGCTCCTCCATTATCGCTCCTCGCTCCTCGATCCTCCGGCAGAAATAAGTGCCATGGGACGGTACTCAAGATGGCGCAGACAAATCAACTTCCGGTGATAGCGAGGAAAGGAAAATAATCGACCTGAGAAGGACCCGGTGAAACACATTCCCTAATGAGAACCTTTCAGTAAAATGTTTTTCAGGAGTGTGAGGTTTTCAGTAGTGAATGTGAGGTTAATTTATAGTTGCATGTGTGAGGTTTAATGTTCAGTTGTGTATGTGAGGTGTTATAGTGAATGTGAAAGTATTTCAATAGTGTGTGTGTGAGGTTAATTTTCAGTTGTGTGTGTGTCACAATCCTAGTTTTCTGTCACAATCTTAGTTGTCTGTCTTGTCATGATTTTATGTTGAAATTCTGGTCTCCTTAGAGGTTTCTCAATACTCTAATTCCCCCTCCTCGACTCCTCGGTCCTCCGGTTGTGACCCGGAAATGGATTTCAGCGCGCCATGTTGAAGGACATCTCATTTCTCTAAATGCACACCGAGGACCGAGCATCGAGCATCGAGGAGGCTCTCTGGAGGAGTTCTAACCGAGGAGACACTGATGGGTCCTCCACGGCTCCTCCGTGGATGCATTTCTGGGAACGGTGGAGGCGTTATGCACGGCCGGACTTATCTCAGCCAATGACAGCTCTGCATGCATCCCCTGGAAATTATTTTAGTAACTGCTTGAACTGCGATGCGATGTTTACAGTGAGAACAGCTGTGAGGTCCGTGCAGAAAGCAGAGCAGTGTGTAAAATATATATCACTCAGTATAACAGGCCTACATTACTCTCTGTATTTGTATGCTTTAGTTTAGTAGATACCTACAAACAAATAGTCGATATTTTTCGAAGACCATTTAGTGCTTCACATAATAAAATACACAACGGCTGTAGCCTCATTATGCTTTAGGAGCTGTAGGTGTGTGTTGTACAGTATGTAGGTGTGTATTGTACAGTGCATAGATGCGGCGGACAGACGAGTCTCAGTTGGTTTGGTGCCTATGCTTACTTTTAATACTTGTAAATACAACTTTTGGCCCGTAATTTTAATTCCCCATTTCAGCGACCAGAGAGAGGGGGGGGGATATACAGTGTTGGGACTAACGCGTTACTGTAACCCAACTACCATTTGCGGTAACTAATAACGTTACTAGTTACCTATTCCCATTCAGTAACGCCGTTATAGTTAGTGTGATTTAAATGGGTGCGTTACTGCGTTACATTATGTGATCCAACTGAACCGAATCTCCCTGCGGATGTAACTTATACCTCATTCACACCAACGGTGTTTCGGGGCCGAGCTGGAGCTTGAAAAGCACCAGGTTTTCCTCTTCACACCGCAGCGGAGCAGCCTCTTAGCTCCGGAATCCGGTTCGTTTCAAGCACCAAAAAATTGTCCGGCCAGAGCAAAAGCACCACATACGTCACGCTTACGTCGAGGCGGGGGCAGGATCAACTCCTGAACAACAACAAGAAGCCCGCGTTTTATCAAGTTTGTACAAAACGATGGATAAACTTAACAAGCAGCAGTGGTCCACTGAAGAGACCAGCTACCTACTGGGAATCTGGTCTTTTCCGAAGAGGTACAGAGGAAGCTGGAGGGGAGCACGCGGTCCAAAGCAATTCTCCAACAATTGCAGAAAGAGATGGCAACCGCTGGTTTTTACCGTACCGTGGAACAGATTGGCAACAAATTAAAAAAAAGTCAAGAAGGACTATCGAGACCAAAAGCGAGACCTCGGACGGAGTGGTAGCGGTCGTCCGAAAACAAGTCCACATTATGACATGCTAGACTCGGTCCTCGGGGACAGACCGACGAGTGGTTTTGGATCCACCGTGAACTCACTTTCTCCACGTCGATGATGTTGCAGGACGAGTCGCTGAATGTGCAGAGCTCATTTGATGCCGGTGAGTTATGCATTAGCCATTTGTTTTATTTGTGACTTTTTGTTTTACAACATAAACTAAACCATGTAGCTATCGACAGACCTGGTAATAAAGCTAAAGTTGACCTACTACAGCTACCGGATGTGTGCATCCAAACCAATAATAGCGCTAGCATGCTAATGCTAACAATCAGTGGCGAGCCGTCAGGGCCCTCTAGGCCCTCTGTGAGGGCCTAAGATATTAAAAATAAATAAAAAAAAATTAATATTTTTTTGTTGTTAAATTTTTCATTAGTTTTACCAAAATAACTTTATTTAATTGTATTTAAAATAACATTTCAAAATAAATAAATCCTTCGAATCTGCCTGTTCAGTTTCTGTTGGAATGTGAAGGGTTAAATGCCGTCTCTGCGAGTTATTGTGAAGACGGGAGAGCTTGTTGGTCCCTCTCTACATTCACAGAGGGCCAGCTATAGTAACTCAACGAGAGAGTAATGTCAAATGACAGTACAATTGACCAATCATATCTTCCCTCTAAATGGGCGGGTTTTATTTTCGCGGACTTTATGACAAGTTCCGCCCGCTGTGAAGTCTATGCAAGTGGTGCAGTGACGCGTCCTAAAACCCGGAAATAAGCTGCGCTCGGATTCCCTCGACAAAAGAGCAATGGGATTTTGGAAAATAGCTTGAAATAAGGTCTGTGGAAAACGAACCCGTTAGATAAATGCACGTTTTGTTCAGCCGGATAATATCCACATGTCTACCCTACTTTTATTATAAATCTAATCGATAGATTTATGATTAGCATAAGTTCGTTCAGGATGGCTCACTTCAGTGATAGTGATGACATCGTTTGCAAAATTATTAACCGAGTCATTTTCAAGATTGAGTTACAATGATAAACTGGAGTGGCAAAGGATCAGCTGCATGACCCGCCATCAAGTGCTTCATCCAAAAGGACAGGAGGATGGACTCTATGTTTAAGTGATTTGATCATCATAGGCCTAAGTCATTTTCAATGTGGGACGCCGTGCCGACTTAATTCATTTGTAATTGTTACTTGGCTGTGGGTGCCCTGTCATGATAGGTGTTTATATAAATGGTGTTGTTTTGTGTGGTAGAGGGTCGCTGTCATTGATGCGTTTTGCACCCCGGGCCGCTGTTTTGATATTCCGCTGAAGTATACGGTGTGACGTAATAACTATTATTTTTTTTCGGGGGGGGTCAGAGGGCCTAGGTATAAAAGTCACGGCTCGCCACTGCTAACAATAATAAACAAAGGTATCCCCATGGCAAAGACATCTAACGCCTCCAATGTATCTTCTTTCTTCTCAATAACTAGTTATGATTCATTGTGTTTATATTGTGTTTACAGAAATATCTGGTTTGGAGTGTACTGTGTCGGAACCACCACTGCCGTCGGCGTGTAGCTCGCCAATGCGGAAGCAAGAATCTCCTTTTCCCACAAGCAGCTCTTCCCAGGAATCTCTGGTGAACCTAATCCAGCCAGTGGGCCGACACAAACAGGGTAAGGTTTACAGTGGTCATAATAGTAATACTGTTCCCTGTTGCCATGTGCATTTATCATGGCATAGTCATTGTAGTAGTTGTTCAAGTTATACAACTGCAGCCATAAGAACAATACAACATTTCATTACACAGTATATAATATACATCTCATAAAATGCCATGAATACAGTGTTGACTTTATTTTTCCCTTTTTGTAGTTAAAAGGAAGCAGGATTTATCATCTGGCCTTCTGGAGTATCTGGAGAAAAGTGAGGACAGGGAGGAAAGGCTTCAGGAGCAGGGCCAGGCGTTGCTTAAGGCGAGACACCCCAGGTGAATAGGGTAATTTTTTTAACTGATAAAAGTATCAGCTAGAAATTTCTCTAGTTAATTACTTACAATAAGGCAATTGTCTTTTGTATTACAAGTTTTCTGAAATAGCATGTTTAAATATGCAAATTACCCATTATCTCATTAAATATGCACATATTTTAACACATTTCAGGAATCGAAATCTGAACTTTAGATAAAGCCAGGTTCAAAATTCTTGTTTCATTTTGTAGTCATATTAGTATCTAAGGCTTTTACAGAAGGGATATTGGATATCTCTCTTTACCACTCCATAAATCAGAAAATACTGTCAACAGCCCTAAAATATCAATTTTCGCCATGTTTTTAGGTATAAAATGTTGTATAATTCAGGCTATGAATGATATATGAACAAACCCTTCTGTAAAAACCTTCATAATATTGATAGGAATATAACTGGAAGGTGTGGTGTCTCTACGTGCTACTGAAGTTGACATTTCGAACTCAGAGTAGGAGAAAAGACGACCTTTAAAGATTGCAGTGAGGCGCTAGCTAAACCCTCCTGTTCTTTGGATGATAGCTTGCGCCTCGACGCACTCCGTGAAGGTATTTCATGTTCGGGGTCATTTGTTTTTTGTATAACCTTGCTTCGTGCAAATGACAATTGTTGTCGTCTTCTCTGTGAACGTTTTTTTCGCCGTTCTTTTGTCATTTTGAGATTTCAATTTCGAGCGGAAAGCTAACCAGGAAGTGTTTTAGCACACCACGTGACGCATCTGAACGAATCACGTTGTCAGAAATTGACACCAGCCAATGAGATTTTGTTTCTTGGTTTAAGACCCCTTTGTGCTTTCACGATTGGTTGCTGATACAAAGGAAATGACCATATTTGGATCCGATGAGATTGTGCAGGAGAGACACAGCTTTCCAGCGATATCTCTGTTGACATGGTGCACACAGCGGCCGCGGTACTTTATGTTACGTTAGAATGCTAACTTTTGGTGAATTTAGGAGAAATCTACAGACGCAAATAGACAAACTATAGTAAAATAAACACTTAAATGTGTATTTTGTACGTTTTCCTTCCAAAAGCCTGAAAGAAAACATGTTATAGAATCAAAATAGCACAAAATCTCAAAATTGACCAGTACTTGAAAAACGATGTTTTTGCCTGCCGTGTCTCGCCTTAAGGAGCAGGGCCAGGCGATGCTTCAGGAGGTGCATGTGGCCAATGCTGAGTTCCTACAAGTTTCCACCAGAATCGAGCAGAACGGCCACTCAATGCTTGGCATGGTAGACAGGCTTGTGAAGGTGTTGGAAGCCAACAACAAAAGCTGACCATATTTTTGTATGTAAATAGTTCATACCTGTTTTGTATACACATTATTATTATAGTATATTCGCCACACTTTTTGGTGAATTATTGTCCATACATGTCTTTGATTTGTACAATAAACAAAATTCAAAAGTCATGTCTGATCCATTGATTTTATTGAAAAAACGGATAGGCATGTGTATTTGAGTTAAGAATATAGTCTAAACCGTTTGGGTATTGTTGCGGCAGAAGATGGTTTTTACAACCCACCTCTGCCCAGCGTGTCGTTTTGGCGAGCTGCTTGAAATCATAACAGTAGGGAAAATCAGAAAACACCAGGATACCAGTTAAACAATAATCTGTTTTAATTATAAAAGGTAATACAATGCAATACAATTCAATATAATTAGGAGCGCCCCTGCTCTAGTTTCTCGTGCTGGTGGGATTCTTCGGTCTTCGCAGCAGGAGGAAAAAGAGAATGAACTAAATTCAAACCCAGCTTTTATACCCAAAAATCACCGGAGGAGCCGAGTCAGTCTATCTCATTGGAAGATGTAAAAGATGTCAGCGCGAGCCAGCCAGGATAATAAACAAGTGTCTCTGAGATGGTAATAAAATGTATCTGGCGTCCGTTATCTCACTTTCCTGCATAGACTTTCACACACACACTTTCCTGCACATTCCAGAGGCCTGAGCTGTATCCCTTTGTTCACAAAGATAATACATATTAATACTCTCATATTTCCAGCTTCTGGTTACACAGACTGCTTATTATGAATACAAAGTAATTAAACACACACATATACTATTCAAGATATGTTGACTTCCCTGAAACATGACATACTGGAGATCTTAAGCAGAAGGAACTCTCATCCAACTCTCACCCTGCCATCTATACCTCCCCCACAGAGCAATAAAACCTGTTCACTCCAAGCACCCCAGAATGTTTGAGCAAGTTTTAGTCCTCACATTTATGAAAGGATAAAACAGAGAAACCAATACAAAACACAAACACAGGTATTGTTTAAACAGTATTCACTTAACTGCTACTATTGATAATTTCCAGAGAAACTCAAGGGGCCTCTTTTAACCTCTTAAGCCCTGAGCCTGTTTTTCAGGTTTCAGGCTCGAAAATGCCACTAACACAACAAAGACTATATCTTCACTTCTAAAAGGGGTAAATTAATAATGTTTTCTCTCAAAGCAAGGTTACATCTGTGAGTTGGATGTAGAAGTGTCAGAATCAATATAGATGTTTTTATTTTAAAGTAAATTCAGATGGAACATAGTAAAAACATGTAAATTCTAATGTCCGCCTAAAAAACCACCCTTGAATGATGGGTTAGTAGACTAAAAGCTTTAGGAATCCAAACTATAACATATAATAAGTACCCTGTATCAAGATTGATGCAAAACAAGTTAAATTTGACCTTTTTAGAGAGATTTAGAAAAATAAGGTCCAGGCGGACTCACCTCTGGGTAATTTGGGAACCATCAGTTCCATTTGAACTTTTTCACTGTAAAAATCATTTTATTACTTTGAATTTTCACTATAGGTATTCATTCCATCCAAATACAACTGTTGTGAAAAAAATAAAAAATAAAAGCATACTCTGTTATCCTCTTAGGCAAGGCAAGGCAAGTTTATTTATATAGCACTTATAGGCCCCACGGACCGAAATCGCGTCATTTGCAGGAAACAACGTCTAAGGAACCTTAATATTTAATAAACTATGAATATTTTATATCCATATAACGGGAAAAAACTCATTTAACTGATCTTTTTCATTTATTTTTTCAAAAAAAACACAATGCTAACCGTGAGCATCTGAATTAGCCCCGAGCGAAAAATGCTAACCTATTACTGCACCGAAAATCACTCCTAGCTCCCTTATTACTTATCCTAGCTGCACATCCAACACATCGTTTTTGATCGTAAAGACACAGAATCTAACGGTGCCCACCTCAACACTGAAAGATACAAACTTGCGACGTTATCAACAAAAACGTACATCAAAACAAGTGGAGCTAGGTACTAGCATGCGCTAGGCTAATGGCTTACCTTCCTCTTTGCCTGGTCTAAACTGGTCTTCAATGGCATTAAAACGATAAAAACGATGATGTAGTTAATCCATAGGTTAATATCCAATGTGGCTGTGTCCCCTTTGAAATGTTTTGATAATCTATAAGCAATAAAACTGCAATTCCGTTATCTGCTGTCCGCTCTGTGCTCCGTGTGCTCTGGGTTCTGCTGCAATGCCTGCTGTTACGTAGTAAACAATAAATTAAGCCGGCTGCGTAAAGTACTTAAACTGGCTGGCATTCTTTATACTTTACGCAGGACCATATCTCTGGAACCCATTGGTCGATTCGTGTGATTTACACCTTTTTCTTAACCATCAGAACCAATAGAATCGATGGGCAGTTCCCAAATCAACGTAAAAATTACCATAGCGGACGTAATAGAGAAGCGAACAAAGCATATCTAAAAGTGCACGCCTGGACGGCGAAACTTTATACCCAGTATATTGCCATAAATATGATGAAGGATTATCAGTCAAAATGTCTATGTGACACAAAGACATTGGATTAACCTTGAGCGGCGTTTTTATTCCGGTGAACACAACTTTTGATCACAAATCAAAAAAGGTAAGACGAAATTATTGTAATATTTTTTAAACCGGATGTTGTTTACTTTCTCTTTTCTGGCTGATAGCTCCGCAATTCGGGGTCCTACAGTGATGATATTACATGTGTGGAATCTGTGGAGTCTCAGCTTTAAATCGTATATCTTGTTTGTGCAGTTACGATAAGTAATAAGGGCATTTCTACCGTGAGTGCTGTGCAAAATCCGTTAGCATTAGTTAGCATTTTTTCGCTCCATGCTAATTCAAAGGCTTGGTATTACTCTTGTGTTTCTTTTAGCTAAAAATGGTTCACATTGTCAGTTAGCGGAGTTTCTTAGCGTTAAAAGGGTATGGAACATTAATAGTTTCATAAATGTTAAGAAGCCCTGAGACATAGTCTCGTAAAAAAACTGTGGGGGGGGTCCACTGGGGGGACCCTCGGGCTTAAGAAGTTAATATCTGGAAGTTGCAACAAGACTTTCTGCCATTTCAAATGTAACACACTTCCCAAATATCAGATGATAATAATCTGCAGTATGCACTTTTTTTATAAGAATATAGTCTAAACCACAGAAATTACAGAAAAGCTGCAGATAGAGCCATAAGTAAGGAATGCAACTGATTTAATGTGTAATCTTTTTATAGGCAACAATTTAAGCTTTGTTAGTTCCAGGTTTAATATTACTCAGATGTGAATCATGTGTGCAATCCTTATCATTTAAAGTGCCCATAAAATGATGTTTGAAATGTAAATGTATACTTGTAATGTCTTCCTAGGAGAAGGCCCACACACAGATTGACACACATTTAAATACAGGGCATTCACTTATGATATGACATACTGTATTATATATGAGCCCTATCAATACAGGCTAATATGATGTTTTTTATTCTGATAACAGTATAGAAGCATCAGTATAAACAAGCTACATTGATAGGGATCCTTTTTTTTATTTCCTGTCAAATTAATTAATATAGTTTTTAGTAAGAATATACTATTTTGATAAAGGTTAATAAGATTGAGTATTGCCAATAATTAAATCAACATGTTCCACTGTTTTGTAGATGAACAGCAGTCATTGTTATTATGGATATATAATAAGGACTGCCGTTAACAATGGTTATATGATTTTGGGGAGGCCAGGACTGTATGATAATGTTCTATATTATTTGTAGTTCTTTTCAATCAATCAATCAATCAATGTTTATTTATATAGCCCAATATCACAAATGTTACATTTGTCTCAGTGGACTTCACAGTTTGTACAAAATATCAGTATGACAATACGACACCCTCTGTCCTTAGACCCTCACATCGTACAAGGAAAAACTTCCGAAGAAAACCCACAGTTTTAAAGGGAAAAATGGGAGAAACCTCAGGGAGAGCAACAGAGGAGGGATCCCTCTCCCAGGACGGACAGACGTGCAATAGATGCCGTGTGTAAATTGAAAAGATAATACATTTGCAACATAGGTAGTCCAAATGTTTGGAAATGCATGTGTGTATAATAGGAAGATGAATCCACGAGGATATCCATCCAGGACCTATGATCCAGGACCACAACCACGACTCAAGATCCAGTGCTCGCGATGCAGGACACAGGACCGCAGGATCATCCATGACTCCGGATCCCAGCGTATATAGACACCAAAAAGAAAGAAATTTGGGGAAGCTGGGTTAATCGGAACATGAGAGTACACAGGTATAGACAGAGAGAAGGAAGAAGTAAGTTGTCCCCCGACAAACTAAGCCTATATCAGCAAAACTAGGGGCTGAATATAATCAGCCCTAACTATAAGCTTTATCAAAAAGGAAGGTCTTAAGCGCACTCTTAAAAACGGATAGGGTGTCTGCCGCCCGAACACAAACTGGAAGCTGATTCCACAAATGTGGAGCTTGATAAGAAAAGGCTCTGGCTCCCATTGTACTTTTAGAGACTCTAGGAACAACCAACAACCCTGCATTCTTGGAACGCAATGCCCTAGTAGGACAGTAGGGTATAATGAGTTCTTTAAGGTAAGATGTCGCCTGCCCATTAAGGGCTTTGTAGGCGAGAAGAATAATTTTAAATTCTATCCTGTGTTCTATAGGGAGCCAGTGTAAGGCAGCCAGAGTAATGTGGTCCCTTCTGGTTAGTACACGAGCTGCAGAATTTTGAATCAGCTGAAGCGACTTGACTGACTTCTTGGTACACCCTGATAATAAAGAGTTACAATAATCCAGCCATGAAGTAACAAATGCATGGACTAGTTTCTCTGCATCGTTTTGAGGCAAGATATGCCTGATTTTTGCAATGTTACATAGATGGAAGTAGGCGGTCCTTGAAATTGATTTTATGTGGGCGTTAAAGGATAAATCCTGATCAAATATAACACCAAGATTCCTTACAGTCTCACTGGAGGCCAAATTAATGCCATCCATAGTTAGTATATCTTTAGATAATTTGTTTCGTAGATTCTTCGGGCCAAGTACAATAACTTCAGTTTTGGTCGTGTTTAACATCAAAAAGTTTAAGGTCATCCACGTTTTTAAGTCCTTGAGGCAGTCTTGAATTTTATTTAGATGATTAATTTCATCAGGCTTGATTGCTAAATGTAGTTGAGTATCATCCGCATAACAATGAAAATTTACAGAATGATTCCTTATAATATTGCCTAACGGAAGCATATATAATGTGAACAAAATAGGTCCGAGCACTGAGCCCTGTGGCCCTCCATGGCTAACTTTGGTTTATGTGGAAGATTCATCATTGACACGTACAAACTGAGAGCGTTCAGATAGATAGGACCTAAACCAGCCTAAAGCAGTTCCCTGTATGCCAACTAAGTGCTCTAGTCTTTGCAATAAGATATCATGATCGATAGTATCAAATGCAGCACTGAGATCGAGCAAAACAAGAATAGAGACAAGTCCCTTGTCAGAGGCTATTAGAATGTCATTTGTGACTTTAACCAGAGCTGTCTCTGTGCTATGATGTGTTCTAAAGCCAGACTGAAAATATTCAAATAAATCATTGTTTTTTAAGTAATCACACAGCTGTTTTGCGACTGCTTTCTCAAGAATTTTTGAGAGGAATGGAAGATTAGAAATAGGTCTATAATTGGCTAAGACCTCTGGATCGAGGTTGTGCTTTTTAAGAAGCGGTTTTATCACTGCTACTTTGAATGATTGTGGAACATAGCCTGATAATAAAGACATATTCATAATATTTAATAAAGAAGTGCTAATTAATGGAAAAACTTCCTTCAACAGCTTAGTTGGAATTGGGTCTAACATACACGTTGATGGTTTAGAAGAGAGAATCATTGAATTTAATTGTTCAAGGTTTATGGCTGAAAAGCATTCTAGTTTACTATCTAGTGTAATATTAGAACTTACGTTTCCGGGAGCTGTTGATAACACTATACTGGTCAAAGGCAAGAGGTCATTAATTTCGTTTCTAAGAGTAACAATTTTATCGTTAAAAAAGCACATAAAATCATTACTACTGAGTGCTATGGGAATAGAAGGCTCAATCGAGCTATGGCTCTCTGTCAGCCTGGCTACAGTGCTGAAAAGAAATCTTGCATTATTCTTATTCTCATCTATTAATGAAGAGTAGTAGGCTGCTCTCGCTTTACGCAGTGCTTTCTTATATTCATTGAGAGTAATATGCCAAATTAAACGAGATTCTTCAAGTTTAGTGGAACGCCATATCCTTTCAAGTTGTCTCGACTTTTGCTTTATTTTGCGGGTTTCGGCATTATGCCATGGAGCTAATATATGTTGTTTTATTTTCTTCTTTTTCAAAGGAGCAACAGAGTCTAATTTTATTCGCAGCGCATCTGTAGCACTATCAACAACATGATCAATTTGGGGTGGTGTACATTTTGTATAAGTTTCCTCCCCTACATGCAGACATGCTATCGAGTTAAGTATTGGTGGAATCTCTTCCTTAAATTTGGCTATAGCACTAACAGATAGGTTTCTGCTGCAGGAGCTTTTGACTAATGCTTTGTAGTCTAGTAACAGTACTTCAAAAGTTACTAAGAAATGGTCGGATAAAGCAGGATTATGCGGTTCGACTAATAGTTGCTCAATTTCAATACCATAAGTCAGAACAAGGTTGAGAGTGTGATTATAGCAGTGGGTTGGTTTATTTACACTCTGACAAAAACCAACAGCATCTAATATAGAGTTAAATGCAACAGTAAGGCTATTTTTATCATCGTCAACATGAATATTAAAGTCACCTAAGATAATTACTTTATCTGTTTTAAGTACCAAAGTTGATAAAAACTCAGAGAATTCTGATAAGAATTCTGAATAAGGACCTGGTGCACGGTACACTGTAACAAATAAGATTGGCTGCAAAGTTTTCCAGGTCGGATGTGTAAGACTAAAAACAAGGCTTTCAAAGGAGGTATAATTTAATTTTGGTTTAGTATTGATAAGTAAACTTGAGTCAAAGATTGCTGCAACTCCACCTCCTCGGCCCACGCCTCGGGCAATATGAGTATTGATATGGCTGGGTGGAGTGGCCTCATTTATGCTGACATATTCTTCATGTCTCAACCAAGTTTCAGTGAGACAGCATATATCAATATTATAATTTGATATTAAATAATTTACCAATATTGCTTTAGATGCTAGAGATCTTATGTTTAAGAGACCACATTTAATATTCCTGTTTTGTTGCACTGTAGTAGTTGTTACATTTACTTTTATTAGGTTATTATGTATGACACCTCTATTAGGTTTTACCTTAAATTGTCCTAGGGCAGACACACACACCACTAATATTGGGTATTGTATTGGGTTCGGGATTCCTATGGATGACTGCCTAGGAGAGAGCGCAGAGAAGCGTGTAAAACTGCGACTCCGCCTCCTGGTCTCAACTCCAGTTTGTCATGGATTAAGTCCACAAAGCCCTGAAATGTTTGCCGAAATGAGATCTGCACCATCCAAAGTAGGATGAATGCCGTCTCTCTTAATCAGACCAGGTTTTCCCCAGAAGGCTGTCCAATTATTTACGAAGCCCACATTGTTTGCTGGGCACCACCAAGACAACCAGCGCTGAAATGATTACATGCGGCTATACACGTCATCATTGATCAGATTGGGGAGATTGTTACTTTTGTCAAGTTTCAATTGTATTCATAACTCGATTATGTGCTTTTTATAGTTTTTTTCATTTGATTTTACAATATAGTCTAAACCAGTGGTTCTCAACTGGTCAGGCCTTGGGACCCACTTTTTACTTGGTCAATACATCGCGACCCAACATTTTGAAGCACTCAAATCTATTCAACAAAAAATCGTGCTGCAATATATATACGCTTTTCAGCATACAATATTAATCAAAGTGACGTACAGTGCATATATCCCTTCTATCCCTTCACAGAACTAAAGTATGCTTTTAAAAAAGGTTTAATGAGATGATGGAATCAAAGCTGAACTATATAAAAAGGCACGCATGCTGAAAACCCAACCCCAGCAGGGGGGTCTGGGGGGATTCTCCCCCAGGAGATTTTTAGAAATACGGACATAAACTACGCATTCTGGTACACTGAGAAGAAAATAAATAAATCTATTACTACCCGACATATTAATAATATTTTATGCCATTGTTTGTTTTTCACTTTGTTAAGTAAAGAGGAGATAGTCTGTGTGACTTACTTTAAATTGTGGGTAAGGGTAGATAGCTCCCATTGTTCTGTGACCTGTCAGTCATCAAACCGGGGGTCATATTTCATTATGTGTTAATTTATATCTGAAGTTGTACCCATGGATGTATAAAGAAGAGTTCTACCGCAAAGTTATTCTCCGTGGGGACTTCCGGCAACAATCTTGATTCTGATTGGCCAGAAGACTCGAAAAAACATCAGCAAAGATATTTTATTGAGAAGATGATCACTACGTGACAGTAGTTTTCAAAAACGTTTATGGTCTCCGGTACTTCCAGTCCAACGCCGACTGCATGCACAGCGTTAGAAAAACGGGCCTTCAAAATAAAAGTTTGACTTTTCCCCCCAAAAATAGGCATATAGGCAACAATTTAAGCTTTGTTAGTTCCAGGTTTAATATGTGCAATAAGTTCACCAGTCCGGCCCTCGACTAGTACCCATTTATTTTTATTTTGACCCACTGTGTATTTGAGTTAAGAATATAGTCTAAACCGTTTGGGTATGCACTTTTTTTATAAGAATATAGTTCATACCTGTTTGTATCTAGATGCTGTGATTTGTATACAAAATAAACACACTTCAAGTCTGATCCAGTGATTTTATTGTAAAAAAAAGAGGCATGATACAAAATAGATCAGGTTTAACTGCAGTAATATTATTCGACAAAGCAAAACCAAAACGAGTAGCGCTTCAACACAATCGGCCATTGTTGTCGGTGTCAGCTGTGAGGGTTTTCCGCGCGGCTTTATGAAGCAGGCACGCAAACGGTTACGTCACGATGCAAACGATGACGCAGCACCAGTCGGACTCTGGACGGTGTGAAAAGAGCCTCCGCTAAACCGAAGAACCGGTTCTGAACCTGAAAAGCTCTAGCACGGAGCTTGAACCGGAGTTGCGTTGGTGTGAATGAGGTAATACCATAGACTGTATATATAAATGGACGTAGGGTCCGTGACGTCACCCATAGGATTCTGCAGAGTTGCCGAGAAGCCCTTAGTAGGCGGAGTCGGCCACTAACGGCTCGACAGTGACGTCAGAGTTCAACTCCCGCCTGTTCCAGCCTGCTCCAAATAAGGGCAAAGAGGCGGGACCTCCTGCCACCGAGCTGGAAGTTCCAGAGCTACCTGAAGCTACCAAGCTAAGCTAACATGCTCCCCATCTGCACACTGCGGTGGCATTTTACGTTTCTAAGGTAAGCGGACATGAAACTATTCAGCAAAACTATAAATAATAATCAAAGTTATTGAGTTTTTAGCATAATACTTTAGAATCTTAAAATCCCTTAATGTTTGTATGCAATTGTGCTAAATTCAACACTGGAATCAAGCAAATATTAATATGTTTGCATGACATTAGTTATTTATATTTTGATATCACTTAACTATACGTCTAATACATTTAAGTCAAGCTAAGGTACATGTGATGGTAGCTAGTTAGTGCTCTTACCTGTGAGGCCTCCTCCAAACAGCATAATAACCAGACTGTATCATTAAAACTAAGTACCAGTTCTAGATCCTTGACTTTAGACAAACAATTCAAAAGACAACATTTATTTAAAGACCAATCTTTATTTGAATGTGCCTCTTAACCTGAGATATTAGTTATACAGTAATAGTATTGACAATCTAAAAAAAACTGAGCAACTCAACAGTCAACTTTATGTTTCTTATTGTCTAAAGCATTTATTATTTTCATTTTCCCCTCTCATATTCAGTGTGGACGGATTGAGACAGCATGGTGTCCAGAGAGCAGCAGAGACTTCAGGGAGAAACCTCCGTGTGATGGACGTCCTGTCTGTTGGTTTGGAGAGGACTGAGGGTCTTTCAGCGAGGAGGACCAGGCCTGATGGAGGAGCCCATGCTGGGCATAGCTGATACCAACTGCACAGGCCTAGTCTGTCACGTTATTTGACTAAATGTGTTTTCTTATACATTTAATAGGTTTACACCTTCTGTCCATATGTGCTTTTTATTTAAAACATTTGATTAAGTTTTGGTTCACATTTCAATAAATTGTATTTGCACTCCTTTTGTCCATTATTCTTACTGAAAATGTTAGATTACACATTCACATCTGACTGAAGATTGGCCCCATTTATTTGTGATGTTGCAAACTCTGCGGTACAAGGCACAAGCGATGTGAAGCTCATAAAGTGAGGCAAATAGAAATAATCAGCGGATGGAGTGTAGATGTGGAAATAGGTGCATTCGATCAGCTGACTGTTTTCACAATAAAAGTAGTTTCTTAGTGAATGTCCTGTACTGGTCCTAAAATCTCATAACATCAGCTTTTAATGTTCCTCTTGGATGTTCTTCTTGACCCTCAGAGAAGGAGAAGATGTCGTGTCTTTCAGGCATGTCCTTTCCTAACAAAAATGACAGGAAACATAAAACACTTGCAGAACAAGTGTGTTATTTATGAAAGCGGTGTGTTTGTGTGTTTCGGGGCTGTAGATATAATTATTTTGTAATTGTAATGTTTTTTTTTTATTTCAACAGTGAGCTACAAAGACAATCAGATTATGAATGAACAGTATGAAGTTCATCAACATTGAAATATATGTTATTATCAAAATAATATTGAACTGTTATCAACACGTAGTGCAACTGTAGAAGCTTGCTCTGTTGTCTCACTGAAAGAATAACTTTTACCACGTTTTTACAGACAATATTGAGAGATAAATAGTAGCAGTTCTCACTATGTGTTAAATATCTTTGCCTTCAATACATTAAATTAGAAAGCTGACAAAGTCATATTGCTTGTTAACATCTAAATTTAACTTTTTGCATGGAAAAACCCCTCAACTTAACTGATGTGTAGGTGATCTAGTATTTAGTATTGTTTAATGGAATGTATATCAGTGTATTCAAGTCAATACTTCATTCATTTAAACCAATATCTTTCTTGATTCTTTGTACAGTATGAAAAAAAGAGTATTTGTACCTGTGCTGAAGTTCACTGCTGTGAGGAGTCCAGTTCTGTCTCTCACTCTCTGGTCCAGCCTGTCTGCATCACCTGGACACCTTAAACAAACAGATATATATATATATATATGTAAAGTACCATGTGTACAAACAATATAACTGATTATCTTCTGTTGGACATGTTCAATTCAATTCAATTCAAAACCTATATTTATCCAGGTAAAATCCCATTGAGATCAATGATCTCTTTTTCAAGGGAGACCTGCAGCAGTAGGTTCCACAAGAAGACATAAAAACATAAACAACAGAACAACAAAAGGACATCATACAGCAAAATGTACAGGGATTACAATTTACATATGTAACCACATGTACAGGTACTAACAGCATCTGATTGTGTAGCATCCAACCGAGCTTTAAAAACATGTAATGGTACTAGCTTGGTAATTTTCCATTCTTTTTGCAGACTGTTCCATGTTAGTGGAGCTGCACATCTAAAAGCTTTCTTCCCTAAGACAGTCCTAGCACTTGGCACATTTAATAAAACCACAGCATGCGATCTCAGGCAATAAGTACTTTCAATTCGCAGAGAGATCAGGGAGCAGATATAAGATGGTAGTTTATCCAACATGGCTTTGTAAATGAAAAAGTACCAGTGACTGAGCCGCCGTACAGTAAGTGATGGCATAACCGCCTTGGTATACAGGGTACAGTGATGCGTAAGTGCTTTACAATTTGTCAAAAATCTCAGTGCACTGTGATACGCAGCATCTAACTTGCTCAGGTAATTGGCAGGTGCATTCATATATAACAAATCACCATAGTCCATAGTGATGTTGGATTGTGTATTGTCCGAGTCAGGGTCCTTTTTATTTTACTGTAACTTTGGAAGTTGTGTTACCAATGCTTACTGTTTATTTGATACACATTTGGTAATGCAATTAATAATAACAACAAGGTTTGGGTTTGTTCTTCAGATGACTGTGATGTTAACGTGTAAGCTCAATAATGAACTCCAGCTCAACCAACCATATTGTAATATCTAAGTAATCATCTTGAAATATGACATTAATAATTGTAATATACACACATCTTATTGTGAGGTTGATTTCACATACACTACTTTGACGTTAACTTGTCTACATACTTGAGCATAGCCAATTTAAATTAACCTTAGCGATGCATACAGTTCCTACCTACATAATAAAATATCTCTACGTTACAAGGATGACCTTATTTTATCAACCTCAAACAGAAGCCGTTTGTCCTACAGTAGTCTCCCACTTAACACTTGTCTATTTCGTTTTAACCTTTATATATACAGTCTATTACTTTAACTTGGAGGCTACGATTAGCATCGTTAGCACCGATGTAGCTACCACTCGCTACACGCTAACCCAAGCCTTAACATTCATTACGTAGCTGATTAAAATCATTAACACATCAATAAGTACTCGAATTTCACTTACCGCAAAAACCGCATTCATGCACCGTCTGTTTCAACCGCAGAGCGAGTCACAATAGTCCGATATATAAGCATGAAGAACAAACAACCACGGCCGGCTTCAAGTTATGTTTCCTGGATGAACTGACCAGGCAGAGTCCCTGTAGCTAGCTTCACGGAGCAGCTAGCAGAGAGACAAGAAGCTAGCAGCAGCAGTCACTTGACAGAGCCGTCACTCAATGTGACCACGCCCTAATTTATGAAAAAACTGTAAGACCTAATATAAATAAAAGGGTCGTGTTAGAAAACAATTCACTCACAGATTCATAATCATGAAGGTGGAATCTAACTATATCGATAATAATATTTATTGCATCCATGGGTAGAAACATGTTTTTTTCTGATGTAAAGTTGGGCATTTTAACATGGGGGTCTCTGGAAATTGCTCCTTTCTGCAGCCAGTCCCTAGCGGCCCATGTATGAACTGCAGTGTGTGGCACCCGTATTGGCGTCCCAGCTCTTCCCCAGAGTTTTCCGCTTGGGTAATACAGGCGAATACAGCGATGTCCTCTCACAGTACCATGGAAAAGTGAAAGTGACCAGAGAGGAGTGATGATTAGTTAACGGGGTAACATTTCAGGGTAAGCCAATCAGAGACAGAGTTGGGCGGGTCTTGCCTTATGGGGAAAATACACAGACACACAAACACTTGCAAACACATACACGGCAACGCCCACCACCAGCACACACACACACAATGGCAGATGCAAGTATCAGCGAGAGCAGCAGCGCATTTACAACTCGGAGATTACTTATAAGGTTGAAAGCACCTCTTCTTAAGTGTATCCACCATTATTGATTTTGTTTATGCTAAATGGCCAGATGTGAGGTAAATTATTTCACTGTTAGTTTGTTTTTTTGAGGCTGAAAATAGTTTGTTTGTCTTCAGTGTCAGTCTGACAGTTTATTATTTATTATTATTTGTTACTGCCAAAAGAGTGTAGTTCTTGTTTAATTGTTACACTGCCAAAAGAGTGTAGTTGTTGTTAATGTGTACATTGCCAAAAGAGTGTAGTTGTTTTTATTTCATATTGCACTACAAGTGCACTACTGAGAACTTGATTGTTGAGGCTACGATAAAGATGCCTGTCAAAATGTCTAAACATATCTTTTGTGTTTTATAGTTCCACTACATTTCATAATGATAATTGCTACAATGATGGGGGAGTTGTATTTTCTCTTACTGTGCCACAGAACAACACAAAAACTTGTATTTGTATTGTTATTATTTTTAAAGTAAAGTAAAGTAACTTGTTACTAGTTACTTTTATAATTTAGTAACTAGTTACTTTGTTGAGAGCAGTAACTATAACTATTACTGGTTACTTTTTAAAAGTAACTTGCCCAACACTGGGGATATATCTAGTCTCTGATTATGTTACGTTCAGTGGTGACTGGTCATTAGGGGCAGCCCCACCTAGTGTCAGCAGAAAGTATTAAAAATAATGATTACAAAAAAAAGCAACAAAAAAAAAAATATATATATATAAAATATATTTTAAGATCATGTTTAATCATCTGATTCGTCTGTATATTGCTGTTTTAGTCTGTGTTCTTCTAATTAGTGTCTACAGTGTGTGCCTATTGAGCTGTTTAGAGCCATGTGGGACGAAACCCGATCATGCCCCTCCCTCTCACTGTCTAAGTCAATGGTGACTGTAAAAACTACACTGCGCATGCTCAGAGTATTTAATGTGTGTGGCAAAAAAATAATGACCATAGGGGCATTGAGCTGCCATCCCCACCATACGTCATCTCACATAATTCAGAGCTGATTGGCTGCAAGTACATGTGCCGCGAAAAGTGTGGTGTATGAAGAGGAGACGAGAGACGCGTCCTAAAACCAGGAAGTAAGCTGCGCACGGGTTCCCTCCACAAAAAAGCAATGAGATTTCTCCATAGGATTTTAGAAAATAGCTCAAAATAAGATCTGTGGGAAACGTACCTGTTAGATAAATGCACGTTTTGTTCAGCCGGATAATATCCACATGTCTACCCTACTTTTATAATTTTCTAATCATAAATCTATCGACTAGATTTATGATAGACTTTTGAAACTACAAGAAGATAATGAGGTCTTTTACAAAAAAGAGATTTTTGTCCAGAAGGATAGGCAAATGGACTTCATCTTCAAGTCAAGGTAAGACCACCATTTTATTGAAAATGGGATCTTACTACACTAAACAAAAATATAAATGCAACACTTTTGTTTTTGCTCCCATTTTTCATGAGATGAACTCAAAGATCTAAAACATTTTCTATATACACAAAATAACCATTTCTCTCAAATATTGTTCACAAATCTGAAAAAATCTGTGATAGTGAGCACTTCTCCTTTGCCGAGATAATCCATCCCACCTCACAGGTGTGGCATATCAAGATGCTGATTAGACAGCATGATTATTGCACAGGTGTGCCTTAGGCTGGCCACAATAAAAGGCCACTCTGAAATGTGCAGTTTTGCTTTATTGGGGGGGTCTCGGGGGGTCCGAAAACCAGTCAGTATCTGGTGTGACCACCATTTGCCTCACGCAGTGCAACACATCTCCTTCGCATAGAGTTGATCAGGTTGTTGATTGTGGCCTGTGGAATGTTGGTCCACTCCTCTTCAATGGCTGTGCGAAGTTGCTGGATATTGGCAGGAACTGGAACACGCCGATCCAGAGCATCCCAAACATGCTCAATGGGTGACATGTCCGGTGAGTATGCTGGCCATGCAAGAACAGGGATGTTTTCAGCCTCCAGGAATTGTGTACAGATCCTTGCAACATGGGGCCGTGCATTATCATGCTGCATCATGAGGTGATGGTCGTGGATGAATGGCACAACAATGGGCCTCAGGATCTCGTCACGGTATCTCTGTGCATTCACAATGCCATCAATAAAATGCACCTGTGTTCGTCGTCCATAACATACGCCTGCCCATACCATAACCCCACCACCACCATGGGCCACTCGATTCACAACATTGACATCAGAAAACCGCTCACCCACACGACGCCACACACGCTGTCTGCCATCTGCCCTGAACAGTGAAAACCGGGATTCATCCGTGAAGAGAACACCTCTCCAACGTGCCAGACGCCATCGAATGTGAGCATTTGCCCACTCAAGTCGGTTACGATGACGAACCAGAGTCAGGTCGAGACCCCGATGAGGACGACGAGCATGCAGATGAGCTTCCCTGAGACGGTTTCTGACAGTTTGTGCAGAAATTCTTTGGTTATGCAAACCGATTGTCGCAGCAGCTGTCCGAGTGGCTGGTCTCAGACGATCTTGGAGGTGAACATGCTGGATGTGGAGGTCCTGGGCTGGTGTGGTTACACGTGGTCTGCGGTTGTGAGGCCGGTTGGATGTACTGCCAAATTCTCTGAAACGCCCTTTTTGAGAAATGAACATTCAATTCACGGGCAACAGCTCTGGTAGACATTCCTGCTGTCAGCATGCCAATTGCACGCTCCCTCAAAACTTGCGACATCTGTGGCATTGTGCTGTGTGATAAAACTGAACATTTTAGAGTGGCCTTTTATTGTGGCCAGCCTAAGGCACACCTGTGCAATAATCATGCTGTCTAATCAGCATCTTGATATGCCACACCTGTGAGGTGGGATGGATTATCTCGGCAAAGGAGAAGTGCTCACTATCACAGATCTTTTCAGATTTGTGAACAAAAAATGTTTTAGATCTTTGAGTTCATCTCATGAAAAATGGGAGCAAAAACAAAAGTGTTGCATTTATATTTTTGAGAGAACACTTCAATATTTAAACGATAAAATTACTTTTTTGGGGTATCCTTTTGTTGTACTGTCTGTTTAAAATTAATTAAAGCATCAGACAAAAAAGCTTTTCAAATTATTATATTTTGATTTAGGTCAAAATACAATATTTGTAAACCTGAAGAGTCAGTGCCAGTGCCTCACCAGCCATGAACCTCACTGCAGAAGCTGATAGACATCTAAGTTTTTTGTGCCCCACCACTTTTGTACATGTAAAAACGCCACTGGTTACGTTATTATGAGAGTGCTCTCATACTTGTTTGATTGTGAAATTGTATATATTTATATAAATATATGTGTATATGTCCGCTTCTGTAGCCTGTTATTGTCTCATTATTATTGTGAATGAATTAAAAGTAAATATATAAGTCATCATGAACACATCTGTCCATCAGACAGAGGGCTGCTGTGCCTCCGGTCATCATTAATGGACGTCTCTTTAAAATGACCGCTCAGAGGAGAGGAGTTCTCATTCCTCTGCTGCTTCCCCTCCTCTCTTTTCGGTTCCCCTCCTCAGTCCTCCGCTCGCATCTCCTGTGGGCGGGACTAAGTCTCGAGGATAGGAGTCGAGGAGGGGAAATTAGAGTATTGAGGAACCTCTCCTGTGTCTTGTCTTCCTTCCTGTGTTTGCCCTCATGTATCTGATTGTGTTCACCTGTTGCCCTTGTGTTTCTGCCTCCCCTGCCCAGCTGTGTCTTGTCCTGTGATTACCCTTCTTTGTATTTAGTCTTGTCTTCCCCTGTGCTCCTTGTCCGTTCATTGTCTTTCCTGTCACCCTTCATGATTGTCACGGTTAGTTTTGTATGGATGCTACCTCGTGTTACCTACTCTTTGGATTCATGGTTTTGTTTAAGTATTTTTCATTGTCAACAGCTTTATTTGTAACTAAAGCTCGCTTTTTGTTTTGAAACCTGCTTCCCTTTTTAAACTGCATTTGGGTCCTACCTTTTCCTGAATCGTAACAGAGTGAGGTTAATTTTCAGTTGTGTGTGTGCAGGGCTGCCAACACTCACGCATTGAGCGTGAGAGTCACACAATTAACGCATATCTCACGCACTCACGCCACACTTGCCTTTCCTCACGCTAAATTTTCGTCCAAAATAAATGTATATAAATGTGAAAGAACAGCAAACCGAGCGGTCTACGAAATGAGACGGTCTTCTGGCTTAGTTCAGTAAAGTTGGAACGATATTGGGATATTCTGATTTCACGGATCAATAACTCATGAACAAAACGTTATTCAGACGCAAATGACGTCTCCTAAGTACCGTGGTAAGGTTGACAACGAACTACAATCACATTTCGATAAAGGACAAAGCCGTCCTCCGAGCTGGACACGTTACATTGGTCTCTATCCGCAGCCGGAGAAGAAACGAGTGCTCAGGGTCCGTCTGCAAAGTGCAACTCCGAAAAAAGAATACAATAATATGCAATCACTATTATACAGCTTATTACTACCAAACTCACTACACACATCAATAGTCTCCTGTGTGTCATACTACAGAAAGGAATGAGCAAGGAGCATGCCCCCGGACCCCCCTAGAGGAGGTGAGGACCCCCCCCCCACTTATAAAATAGCACTTTACCTCTGCTAACACCTATATGCCATTTTATATGCTGTGAGCTGATTATCGAGCGCCCGGTACATTAATGGGAAACCCTAGTTTGCACATGTTCAATACATTTGTAACACTGTACACATGAACGTTTCTTTTTTCAGTTCACCAAAAAAAAATATTACTCCAAGCTGAACTCAAATGTTGGAAAGAGCCTCTAGTTCAAGGATGCTATGTCATCGAATCCCGCCGAAGGACTGTTCCAATGTACAGGATCCTTGGAATTCTACCGAGGACTGAATCCTTTGTTGCAGGAAATGTTGAGGCTGCTCATGTGCATCCTCGGCGGTCTTAAATGACCCACAATTGTTTGAGCACGGACCAATTTCCACGGACTGGCACGGTGGCATTAATAATGCAGTAAAGATGGGCCTGCACGACAAAGAATAGAGGGCAGTTTCAGTTTACTTGACATTTGTTAATGGTTATTTTTTTCAAATCTGCAATTTGCTTATACGTTTATATTATTAAAAATACAATTTAAATGTGATTACACACTTTCTCCGCATTGATAAGTGTTAGAAGGACTACAAACATGCGCAAACTATATATGCAAAATTTACACTGGAGAAAAGTGTTGCTTGCTTATTGTGCGGGAAGCACAATACCAATATGCCAAGGGTGATTTAAACCATCATGACAACTCACAAACTAACTATGGAGTAATTATGGATGCTTCATTTACTTGATTTACATTAGAGAATAAAACTTGTACGGAAGGCAGGTGGGAAGACTTATTTAACTAGAACATCCTCCTCCTCCGAGCAAACAGACGCCGAAGGTTCTCTTCCTCCATCTCAAAAAATGTATGGATAAAAGACAACAACAAAAACGTGTCCATCTTCGATCTTCGCAAATCAGTTATGAGTCTTCAAACAACTCGTGCTCAATAAGGCGGGGCCTTGCATACGACGTACATCTGCACACTTGCTAGGATGTTCCATTCTTCGTTCTCCGAATGCTAGGAAAGATTCTTGCCTAGCCTCTGAAGGACCTGACTCGGAAGGACATGTTCTACCAAGGAAGCGTCCTCGACTTTGAGAAACAGACAGACAATATCTCTGCATTCAAATGTGAATGATTTAGCATTGCAAGGCGCTATTGTTTGTTGGACTCACAATGAACGGTTTTGAAATTGATATATGTAACCTTTTTTATTCTAGGCCTTCCTCTGCCTTGTCAAAAGCTGGCCCCTACATTACCCACAATGCAACTCTGTTGTTTTACGTTTCAGCTTATGCGGCCTCAAGAAGAGATGAGGAGCGGGCAGCAGAGGTCTCCGCATCCCTAAATATTTTCATTTTCAAACTGTCACTCAAATGATATCACACGATCCTCCCCAACACCTATAAAAGGACCTTTGTGTAAAATCAGTGGCTTTTATTCATATGTGACAGGTAAGAGAAAGCATTCAATCTTTTCTCGGCAAGAAAGCAAAGTGTGCTTCCCAAAATGAAAAACTATTCTTTAAAAATAAATGGCTTGTGTGTATTATTATGAGAATTACTGGACTCCTCTCCTTGAGCCACCACAACTGTAAAGACAGATTTTTCACATTGGTGAATGATGACATATCAGTGAATTATTATTATTTATTTTTATTTTTTTGCACATTAGAGTGTGTAAAGCTTGAATTTAGTGCAAATCATAAAGAGAACCTCCACGTCTCTATTGCACAGCGCTGAGCCACAAGCCAGGCAGCAGCATGTCATTTCTCTCTCAGAGTCAGGCAGGAAAATGGTGTGCCTGTGCAGTTCCATCATCCAAAAAACAATCCGTGGGTTATATTAATGATCCAGTACTTGTATGATGTTTTCGGCTCGAAGGTGAAAAATGAGCACAAACTGCATGACATGTTGCACTGTGCATTAATCATAGCCCTGCCTCTGAGTCGCTTGTTAAACAGGGATACTGTAAATTGGAACTTGTTTTTAAACTACTGGCATTTGTTGGCCATTGTAATGGCTTTTTCGCTTTGGAATTTGTTTAGAACAAGCATCTATGTTCAATTAAAAAAAAAAAAAACTGTCTTCCTGCCCTTAATATATCAGAGCTAAAAATGACTGTCGATGACTTTGCAGTGGGTTAAGTGATGGTGTTAACATCAGTTTCCGACAGGAGCATCCTCATGCTGTTCGGACATGTCCGTGTCAGGTATTGGATTAGCCTCCGCGCCTAGCCCCTTAGACAAGAGTGTGTTTGCTCCCGCTGTAATGCTGTTATCTCCCTTTCTTACCCTCTTCTAATCTGGACACCACAAGTAAGCGCTTCTGACAAGGGCTGTGCACAAATTGAATTTTTCTACCCCTATCCCATTCGATTTATAATTCCCTCTCTCGCCCTACAAACAAACTCAATTTCTGACCCTTTAGACAAAAGGCTCAGATAAAGCAATTAGTTTTGTGATTCCTTGTGAGCTCCTGACTCAGCCGACCTGAGGGGGAGTGTGAAGCACTAAAAGCATCACAAACAGGGGCGATGGCGGTCACTGGCAGACAATTTCAGCTCTGCAGAGATGAACTCGGGAGACACTGGCAACAAAGAGGTAAGACGGTAAATATAACAGGAAAAAAGAAGCCAGACAGTCCTTTCAATATGTCTCACATGCGTCGTCTTTGATCACTGATATTTCCTCTGATTACTTCAAGCTTTCTTACAATGCAGCCATCAGGGTATTCTATTATCCACTGCACTTCCAGACTCCATCTTTTAGTCCTAAAAAGGCAGGCTGATGAAATGCACAAGGTGTGGGTGTTTGAATCTTCTTTGAAGTGAGACACTAGTGTCCAATGAGGCCTGCACATGAAAACATATAAGAGCAGGGAAATATAAAATATGTTCTTCTCCGCTGTCACTCTTAATAAATACTTTGTTATGTACATTTTAATGCCAATACTTGTTTACCTTTCAACTTTATATAGTTTTTACTGATGCTGGATTTTTTCAATATCCTAGTAGTTCAAGCCCCATGGTTTTCATTTGAATTGTTGAGCTCCTCTCCAAATAACACTGAACAGGCAACAACCCTTCTACAGAGCTAGTGAAAAGTAAAAGCAGAGGCTATTTGAACTTTGGACAGTTTTTAAAGTCACCCTGGCCATATCTCCAGAGTAAGAATTCAATTTGGCCAGTGCAGGGGAAAACTGAAAACCGTAAAGGAGGATTTAGAGTGAAATACATGGCATGGGGAGATTCTTTAAGAAATATAGTTATCTCACAGTCTGGCAGGGGAGATACGGGTGAGGCAGAATTTATGAGCTTCTCAGTCATTATCTTCGGGGTGATAGCAAGGTATAATGTATGCAACCTCTTATCACTATAATTGCCTAAAGGAAATAATGTATTTTCCAATCAATTCTGTAGATATGTGTAATCCTTTTGCTATGAGATGATGCAACATTTATTATCGTAACGGTAGGATGAGTGATACTTGTGTCCTGCAGTAATGAAATAAGATGTTTGGTTGTAACAGTATAGTGTTCTGTGCCATAAGACTTTGATATTAGATACTGTTATGTTACTGGCAGCATTGCTTTCTCTACCTGCTCAATGTGCTTTGGGCTTGGATCAGTGTCAATGTGCAGTCCGGTCATCAGGAAACACCACATGCAGACATTGGCAATTGAACCACACATTGAAAACCCTGCTGGTGCTGTGCTATCTGCCCTGGGACAAATGAGAGTCAAAAGGATGGGCGGATGACCATTCTGTTTTCCCATGCCAGAGATCAATGCCTTAACCAGAAATATATCCTGAATAAACCGAGCCAACTTCCAATAATACGCTGAACGGACATATACGCTTTGTCTCAATTCGGATACTTCCATTAGTAGGCCTACAACCCAACGCATGTCTTTCAAAGGGACCACTTGTGCATTGCGTGAATTTTTACAGGGTAGTGTTGTCCTCAATCGCACACAGCTGCTGTTCCTACACTGGAAGTCATGATCCGCGCTGTTAGCTAGCTTGCTAGCAGCAATTGTTACATTACCAAATCAATACAAACTGCTCAATCAACCTAATACAATTAAGGGTGGCTTCTTTTCGGCACCAGTCCATAACTTAAGTAGGGAAAAAAATATACAAACACATGTATAACTTTTATTTGTATCATGCTGTGTATAAGGGAGCAACTGCAATCGCCACAATCGATTACCAAATCATGGTCACTAACCCTGACATGTAAAATAGAGTAACAATCAAAACAGAAACAAAAGACAGAGTTTGGTATCATTATGAAGTCATATGGGAGTTTGTCATTGCATTTATCTTGCCACACAGATTTAACTTTATTAATTTTCCTTTAAAGGTCCCATGTCATGGCCATTTCCACTGATCATAATTCCATTGTTGAGGTCTACTAGAATAGATTTATACAGTGCAATTGTCCAAACTCACATTGGTTTCGCATACAGCATCTCTGTAAAGTATGTGTATTCAGCAGTATTCACTCTCTCCACTAAACGGCTCGTTGCAGCTCTTGCCCCCCCTCCCTGTGAGCCCAGTGTGCTCCGATTGGTCGGGACCAGTCGGGACGTTGTGAATCGCGCTGAGCTCCGTGGAGGTGTGATTTCCTTGTTTAGCGATACACAGCCAAACTCATCCTGAGCAGACACAAAGTCACAGCCGAAGTAAAAACAATAAGTGTGGCTTGATATTGAGTAAGAAAAAGATTGATAAACGCTGTGAGAATGGGTCTGCAGAGAGAATTTCGCCGCGATCCCAACTGTCTGTTATCAGCCTGCAGTCAGGGAGGAGAAATCAGCAGAGCTGCCTGCACTGAGTATGTGAGGAAGTCCGTGGATTGGTCAATTTGGACCAATCAGCGGGGTCTTAACGTAACGGCTCCGCGGACGTAACGTAACGGCTCCACGGATTGGTCCATTTCGTTCCAGGGACGACATGACATCATGATGTACCCGGAAGAATCAAATGGACAGTGACGTATCTCCAACGAGGCGTTTTGGGGAGGTATTCTCTGTGTTAGAGTTTTACTCCCGACAGGGTGTACTTTGAGGGTTTTGACTCTGCACACCATTTACATGCATAAAAAACATCATAACACACAAGGGGATGGGTAATAACCGGAAAAGCATGACATGACCTTTAAGAAAGTTAACACTTAAAACTTACATTGCATAGGACATAGCTTGGTTCAACAATCAACAGATGACTTATTACAGCTCCACCTAACTCCAGTCTGACAAAAGGGCTAATTAGCAGACTAATTGAGAACACCTTTGGGGGTGTGCAGGGTCTTAACAACGTATATATTGATATGCAGATGAATGTTAAAGGCAAATATAGCCTATCCTCTTTCTAGGTAGACTCATAGCTATAGTTTTGTATTATTTGCAAGGACCAACACAAACAATATTTTACTGGTGAGGGAGGCTGAAAAAAACGTATGCTTAGCAGTGATCAACCTTTAGCAAAAAAAAAGACGAAGGACTAATTTTAACCCTAATCCTAAGTAATGTGAAGAATGGCCTTAAACGTTTTTAAAGTGCAATTAGCAAATGATCAATATAACGGTAAAAAAAACTGTTCCTTTTGGGTTATTCATTGGTTGGTCAACCCAATTCTCACCGATGTTACGTTCTTAAGGAGGAAAAGGGGCTTCTGATTGCATTATTTCTGGGGTTGAGAGGGGCATGTGTTGTGTACAGGGAGAGAGCATATGTCTTTAATTAAATTGTATACTCGTTTTACTGTTATTCAACAAAAAAACTCTGTATAGTACCATTAATCTGTTTATTGTGTGCCATTGAGAGGGTACTATTTAAAAATTGAATTTGTTATACATGGGGAAATATGTTTGTGTTTGAAATATATCTCTAGGTGCATACCCTTGCTTTGGCAGCCTATTTTTTGTTTCGATTTAAATATGAATGTGCAATAGTATGTTTAGGCTTTTTGGCAGAAGCAGTACGAATACCATGGGACTTGAGAGCAGCAATATTATTGCCCTCACTGAATTCCAAACAATACAATTGAATTACTTACCAGAGAATGATCTGTATGATATGCTAATGAGTGAAGCTTTGACACCACACCTTTATGGAGTGTGGAGAGTTTGTGAATAAAAGAAAGTCAAATCTGAAGGAAAGTTCCAGTTTGCATGCCGTTTGTGCATGGTCAAATTATCTGAGCTATTTCCATCATCTGACAGAATAAAAAACTCCCTCACCCACTTTAGTCTCTGGCTCCACTGCTCCCTCTCTGAAACTCCATGAAGCATGCCAAGTCCGTGGGTGTTTCTCAATGTCGAGGAAGGCTCCTCCAGAGCCACTATTTCAAAGATGCTACGTCATTGAGTCCCGCCGAAGGACTGTTCCTATGTCCAGGATCCTTGGAATTCTACCGAGGCCGGCGTCCTTCATTGCGGGAAATTTCAAGGCTGCACATGTGTATCCTCCGCGGTCTTAAAATCCCGACAATGCTTTGCGCACGGACCAATTTCCAAAATCTTTGGCGGAAATCACGCTCCATTTAAGGCGGGGCTTCGCATATGACGCACACCTGTTAGCCTGTTCCACCCTTCTTCATTTTCCGAGGCTAGGAAGAATTCTTACCTCGCTTCTGAAGGACCTGACTCAGAAGACATATCCTACCAAGGAAGCGTCCTCGACATTGAGAAACACCCCGTGTCTCTTTGCATTGAGGGCTGGCGCTGTTAGAGTTCACAGCTGCCAAGCTTCACTCTGGGCTTCAAAAGCTCTTCATTTGACCTGTTCCCTTTTAACCCCAGGCTTCATGTCCATCCAGAGATCCCCCCTCATTTTGCTCTAGTCATGTTAGGTCTCTATGGTTTTGTTGGGAGCAAAGGTAACAAGATTTGCCATTCACAGAGATGCAGCTCTGTTCCTAATCCAATTTTATATTTAATCAATGCTCTAAATGGCACATGGAACATCAAAGGCTGATGCTTTCATAGCAGCAATGAGCATATCATTATGTTTTAAGAAAAGAGAGAAACTTAGAGTATGTTTAGCTGAATTCAAGATTTACGTTTCCTTATACTTCAACATCTTTCCTTTTACTTTCTTAAGGAGAGCTCTAAGGTGGCTGACCAATGCAAGTGTACTACAACAGCTCAAGCATGTTCATAGGGTGAAACGCGCTGCAGTTTCAAAAGCGGTCCAAATGTAAAAACACAAGTGCCAAAACACACAAATGAAGATCAATCTTCACCAACTTTACGAAACATGTGCAGTGTTTACTAAACGTAAGTATTTTTTTAAATATCTAGGTAAGCTATGTGAGATCTGCAGGGACGTTTCTAGTGATGTTTCTTCATTTGCTTGTGTTTTGGGCAATTTGTTCTCAAGTCTTTGTTGAAAATGAAAGAAGAAAATGGCTATTGTGGCAGTAGCTTTGCTGTTAAAAGATTGTGGGGTTGTGCAGGATGTCCCATGGCACAGCATAATTCATTGTGATTAATACATTATTATACTGAACCAAATTTTTCAAAAGGCCACTGCCCGGTTTCCCTCCTCTGAAATGAGACAACATTTTTCTCATTCTCTCAACCACATCTAAAAAGGGCTGTATCGTGATCCTGGCAGCGTTTAAGAGCCATTACTTTCACATTCAGCACATGTGCCAAGGTTGTCAGACGGGATAATGAGGTTTTAGCATCCAATGACTCCCTTCAACACTGTTCTATTAGTTATATAAAACAGGCAGGTTATTGTTGTACTGAAAGGCTTGTGTTAACTTTTGGAAATTGAAATTGTTCATTGCATTTAGTAGAAAAATAAATGGGATTGAAGTCCTTCCCTGTTCTCTCTGCATTTCAATTAAACTTAAGTGAGAATGTGAATGCAAAATATGTAATTGATATTTGGCATCCACACTCACCACAAAGGTACACCGACCTCAGCACAGCAGGGATTGGGAAATTACATTAATAACTTCTCTCAAGGGGACCTTAGAACGTGCAGGTGGATGCAGGGGTGGAGATGGGGCTTTTTAAATACCCTATCAACATTTGCAACAGTTGTAGACTAAAAGCACAATGTAAGTTAATTTTACATTTGATGTGAATCTTCTGTTTTTTACTGAAAAGGCAAAAAAAACATAAGAAATGCAGATGGTCCCATTTCCAGAGGTTGGAAGTCGTCATGAGCTCTAAGTCATGGAAAGCAGAGCATGGTTGAGCTCAATGAAGGAAACAAAAAAGCTTTACACACAAAATGCCTTAAATTGGTGTAGAACAGTGCGTGTGCGCACACACACACACACACTGTTTCTACACGGACCACTATTGCGGTAAGCATGTTGTAACTTCCGGTTGTTGTTGTCACCTCCGGGTATCCCGTGTGTCTGTTCTGTTGCTGATAGCTTATTATCTTAACTTAATCGATCGTTTTAAAACTCTTGATCACGGCAACTGCCTGACGTTGTAATCACACGTTACTACAGCTTAAGCACTCACAACTCTCCTTCTCTTAGCGACTGTAACTCCACAGTTGCCTACACTCTTTTCGGGTTTGCTAACGGTAGCTACTTTAGCTTGATAGCTAGCCATGGCTCTTTCCCCACCCTCGGGTGCTATTTCCTGCTCTAACTGTCTCATGTTTGGTTACTTCCCTACCTCCTTTACTGGTACTGATACATGTGTTAAATGTAGTATAGTTGTTAAGTTGGAGGCGGGAATCATAGCCATAGAAGCCCGGCTTCACATCTTAGAAAGTAACTCAGCTACAGTAAAGGCCATGTTAGCCGGTGCGGCTAACTCTCGTCTATTATCAATTCAGGTTAAGAAACTAGTGTTGCTTGCATCCTATTTTAAAAGGCATTTATTTTTATAATCTACTAAAATGCAACAAAAAAAGGGTTTGATTCTATTAATTTTGTCTTTTTTATTGCATTTTGGCAGCAGATTCCTGTGTAGCTTCAGATCTGAGTTGTCTTATTAGTAAGCCTAATTTATACTTTTGTAGCAACACTATTTTTATATAATGGCAAAGAAAGGGTTCAGAGTCTTTTCTTTTTTCCCTGTGTCATATGTGGCAGCACTGTTCAATGTTTCTTGAAAACATTACCCACTGTAGTATGTGACGTGTGAATAAACTCCAACTCTGTATCAACAACACTGTTGTGTAACTTCAGTTAAATACTTGTATGTGTGTAGATTAGAAAGAGGTAAGATAAAGGATAGCAGTATTTTATGAAGTATTAATCGTACAAAGGTCAGTTGTATACAAGTAGAAGTGTGTATTTACCTGGTAGTAGGCTGTCAGTAATGGCTACGCCTCTCTATGTGGACTGGTAGATCTCGGCAGACTGGCAACTTTAAAAGTAGCTCTCGGTTCAAAAAAGGTTGGGCACCCCTGCTCTAGTATTTCAAGTTAGCTTGCTTTTTTACAGGGTTGCCAACTCTCACGCATCTGGCTTGTGACACACGCTTTCACTCTCAATCTCACGCTCTCACGCTGCCCAAACTATTCTCACGCCAAAAATAAGATGAACCGGCGATCGTTTTTGGTTGGTTATTTACGATGTTGAGTTGACAGCTGCTCAAGCTGTCGATCCGCTCCCTCCCCGCCCCCACCACTCTTAACAACGTTAACAGACAGCAGAGCAGTGGGAGCCGGTTGGTCAATCCCCGACCCGTATTGCGCATGCGCAGATCTAAGTCCAGTAGAAATGATAAAAAAGTAAAAGTCTGCTGCTTATTGTTCTACTAGGGCCTAGAGTCAAAGAGTATATGAGAGTGAGTGTGTTAATTAATATATTTGGCAGTTTGGAGTAAGTCTGTAGATTTGTGTGTGTGTGTGTTTCATGTATAGGCCTCTCACGATAATTAATTTAGTTGGATACATTTTCCCGGAAATGATTGCGATAAACGATAATATTGTCGGCACCGTTGTATGACCATTTTAGACCACTGACATAATGATAATATATATAATAATAATTCAAGTACATCCTTTCAAACTGCTAGTCACATCCTCATGTAAATGGCAATTTATCGAGGTCAGAAAAGTTATCGAGTTCATTTTTAAGTGAATGAATTGCTTATCGCGACAGGCACACAATAAAACAGTGGAAACAAACATGTGTTTGACTTTCATTCGTGAATGACACTGTGTGCCCTTTATAGGCTGTGTCCAATATTGTGTATTTGTATATATATCCTATATATATGCTAAGGTCCCGCTGCTGACACGATAGCAGTCATTTCGTGCGCATATGTGTAATTAAACCCATGATATCAAAATCTCACTCCAGCCAGGTACCCAAAGTTGGCAACCCTGCTCTAGTGGTGGAGTTGCAGCAATCTTTGACTCAAGTTTACTTATCAATACTAAACCAAAATTAAATGTATACCTCCTTTGAAAGTCTCGTTTTTAGTCTTACGCATCCGACCTGGAAAACTTTGCAGCCAATCTTATTTGTTACAGTGTACCGTGCACCAGGTCCTTATTCAGAATTCTTATCAGAATTCTCTGAGTTTTTATCAACTTTGGTACTTAAAACAGATAAAGTAATTATCGTAGGTGACTTTAATATTCATGTTGACGATGATAGAAATAGCCTTACTGTTGCATTTAACTCTATATTAGATTCTGTTGGTTTCCGTCAGAGTGTAAATAAACCAACCCACTGCTATAATCACACTCTCGACCTTGTTCTGACTTATGGTATTGAAATTGAGCAACTATTAGTCGAACCGCATAATTCTGCTTTATCCGACCATTTCTTAGTAACTTTTGAAGTACTGCTACTAGACTACAAAGCATTAGTCAAAAGCTCCTGCAGCAGAAACCTATCTGTTAGTGCTATAGCCAAATTTAAGGAAGAGATTCCACCAATACTTAACTCGATAGCATGTCTGCATGTAGGGGAGGAAACTTATACAAAATGTACACCACCCCAAATTGATCATGTTGTTGATAGTGCTCCAGATGCGCTGCGAATAAAATTAGACTCTGTTGCTCCTTTGAAAAAGAAGAAAATAAAACAACATATATTAGCTCCATGGCATAATGCCGAAACCCGCAAAATAAAGCAAAAGTCGAGACAACTTGAAAGGATATGGCGTTCCACTAAACTTGAATAATCTCGTTTAATTTGACATATTACTCTCAATGAATATAAGAAAGCACTGCGTAAAGCGAGAGCAGCCTACTACTCTTCATTAATAGATGAGAATAAGAATAATGCAAGATTTCTTTTCAGCACTGTAGCCAGGCTGACAGAAAGCCATAGCTCGATTGAGCCTTCTGTTCCCATAGCACTCAGTAGTAATGATTTTATGTGCTTTTTTAACGATAAAATTGTTACTCTTACAAACAAAATGAATGACCTCTTGCCTTTGACCAGTATAGTGTTATCAACAGCTCCCGGAAACGTAAGTTCTACTATTACACTAGATAGTAAACTAGAATGCTTTTCAGCCATAAACCTTGAACAATTCAATTCAATGATTCTCTCTTCTAAACCATCAACGTGTATCTTAGACCCAATTCCAACTAAGCTATTGAAGGAAGTTTTTCCATTAATTAGCACTTCTTTATTAAATATTATGAATATGTCTTTATTATCAGGATATGTTCCACAATCATTCAAAGTAGCAGTGATAAAACCGCTTCTTAAAAAGCACAACCTCGATCCAGAGGTTTTAGCCAACTATAGACCTATTTCTAATCTTCCGTTGCTCTCAAAAATTCTTGAGAATGCAGTCGCAAAACAGTTGTGTGATTACTTAAAAAACAATGATTTATTTGAAGATTTTCAGTCTGGCTTTAGAACACATCATAGCACAGAGACAGCTCTGGTTAAAGTCACAAATGACATTATAATAGCCTCATACAAGGGACTTGTCTCTATTCTTGTTTTGCTCGATCTCAGTGCTGCATTTGATACTATCGACCATGATATCCTATTGCAAAGACGAGAGCACTTAGTTGGCATACAGGGAACTGCTTTAGGCTGGTTTAGGTCCTATCTATCTGAACGCTCTCAGTTTGTACGTGTCAACGATGAATCTTCCACGCAAACCAAAGCTAGCCATGGAGTGCCACAGGCATGGGCGTCGCAGCCATTATATGAGGGTGGGACAAGTCCCCCCCACTTTTTGAAATGATTAGTTTAGACCCCCCCACTTTTACCATGTGGAAAGTCCGTGAATCGGTCCATCCACTCGCCGCACTTTGTAGAGCGCTGTGTCAGTGCTTCATATCAAATCCATTCCACTTGCTTATTGAGAGAATGCCCAAATCAATGAAACTCCATACCATGTTTTCACTGCTACTTTGCACCAAGGCAGATTCTCACATAGCGCGCGCATGTTTAAGGAGTGTTGTCATAATTGGACAGCTCAGATCTGTTGTATGAAGCGATGCCGGTAGCGGAGGTAAGGCACACACACCAAATGTTCAGGACATTGTTAATACAGCGAAAATCAAAGCTAACGATCTCTTGGTTTGATATGTTTTCTCCCCCAGACAACATGGACATAAGAACATTGTTTTCAAAGAAGAGGAAAGTAAGTCATCAGCTGGTAGCAGTTAATCAGTTAACAGTGATGGCGGCGGCGGCGTCTCACTTCTGGAGAGGAGTTTCGTCTTTATGTCATGATAGAGAGATACAAATACTGAATAGTTTAGATGAGAAAAGGCATCGAAATGCCAAGTTACTAGTGTAAGCATTGGGTTGAGAGGTCATGTGTTGTGAGCATGCGCAGTCTGTCCTGGTGTGGTGAAGAAGAGCGTGGTGTGACTGTACAATAATAAACGGAGGCGCTATCTGGGACGCTCCAAAAAGTACTAAGTTCCTGAGTTTTTGTTACACAGAAGTATCATTGAAGCCTTAACACCTCGGACATTACACTAGTATTTATCATGTAAACAGGGAACATGAATAACCCGATCTCTCTGTGCTCATGTAAACACCATGATGTCCATGTAGACGCAGTCAGTGTGTTTTACTGGAGCCTCAGTTCGATAAGAGATTTTCTGAGTTCTTTAACTTCGGTACTCTCTCTCAAAATGGTAATGTGCATCATGTTTTAATTATACTTCTTATCATTCAGAAGCTTTTTGTGTGTGTTTATGTCAGTGGTGAACCGTGTCTATCACAACTGGACCTTCGGTAGACTAGACACCAGTGGCGAGCCGTGACTTTTATACCTTGGCCCCCCCCCCCTTCCCTCGAAAAAAAGAAGAGATATTACGTCACAGAGTATACTTCAGCGGAATATCAAAACAGCGGCCCGGGGTGCAAAACGCATCAATGACAGCGACCCTCTACCACACAAAACAACATCATTTATATAAACACCTATCATGAAAGGGCACCCACAGTCAAGTAACAATTGCAAATGAATTAAGTCGGCACGGCGGCCCACATTGAAAATGACTTAGGCCTACCTTTGATGATCAAATCACTTAAACACAAAGTCCATCCTCCTGTCCTTTTGGATGAAGCACTTGCGGGTCATTCAGCTGATCCTTTGCTACTCCAGTTTATCATTGTAACTCAATCTTGAAAATGACTCCGTTAATTATTTGGCAACGATGTCATCACTATCACTGAAGTGAGCCATCATGAACAAACTTATGCTAATTATAAATCTATCGATCATAAATCTAGGGTAGACATGTGGATATTATCCGGCTGAACAAAACATGCATTTATCTAACTATAGCGGGCCCTCTGTTAGATAAATGCACGTTTTGTTCAGCCGGATAATATCCACATGTCTACCCTAGGTTCCACAGACCTTATTTCGAGCTATTTTTCAAAACCCTATGGAGAAATCCCATTGCTTTCAGTCGAGGGAATCCGAGCGCAGCTTACTTCCGGGTTTTAGGACGCGTCACTGCTCCACTTGCATAGACCTCACAGCGGGCGGAACTTGTCATAAAGGCCGCGAAAATAAAGCCCGCCCATTTAGAGGGAAGATATGATTGGTCAATTGTACTGTCATTTGACATTACTCTCTCGTTGAGTTACTATAGCGGGCCCTCTGTGAATGTAGAGAGGGACCAACAAGCCCTCCCGTCTTCACATAACTCGTATAGACGGCATTTAACCCTTCACATTCCAATAGAAACTGAACAGGCAGATTCGAAGGATTTATTTCTTTGGAAATATTATTTTAAATACAATTAAATCAAGTTATTTTGGTAAAACTAATGAAAAATGTAACAACAAAAAAAATGTTTTTTTTTTTTAATGTTTTCAAATATTATTTTTTAGAATATCTTAGGCCTTCACAGAGGGCCTAGAGGGCCCTGACGGCTCGCCACTGCTAGACACACACCCCCCGCCACTGCCCCTCCCCCTCCGCGGCATTATAATATCCGTCTTTTCACTGAATTGTCGTCTTGAATAGGGTACTCACAACAATTCCGCAACAACTTCATCTTCAGGTGAAGATGAAGTTGTAGAAGATGAACAGGCTGTTGCACTTGTCATTTCAACATTAAAAACAATAAAACGCCATGAATTGCTTCGTCGCACTCATCTAGATCCTCTGTCTCGAGCCAGTTAACTAGCGGGCCTTCTAGAGTACCCTGGAACCGAGGGAAACTCTGAAAGAATACGCCCATTGGCTACACATCAATATATGATTGGTTGGTCAAACTGTCAGTCCAAACGTACGCTCTCATTCAGTGCAACGGCCAGGGCATTCTATAAAGGATGTAGAATACCTTGGTTGAAGGATATTCTACCCAGAGACCCAGAGCAAGATCTGATTGGTTGCTTTCTTTTCTAACACAAAACCACTGAAATGTGTAGTGCATGGTCCGAGAAGGACAAACAAATCAACGTAACACTGTAATATTACAGATGAACAACACAGATACCATTCTCATTTATTCATTTTATTACATTTTATTTATATAATTAAATCGATTTTTTGTTTGTTTTATCTGAGTGTTCCAGGGTATTCTCTGAATACCTTGACGGCCCTGACGGTTCGCCACTGGTTTATGTTTTACTGAATGCTTATAGGCTATTTCCATCCCAGTATTCAGTTAACTATTTATTTTCTGTGCACATTACATAGACTAGCTAATATTCTACCTACTGCTTGGGACTTTGAGTCTTCAAAATGTCCAATGTCACAGACTGGGACTTACTTTAGAGTCAGTTGTATTTACATTCAGTATGACTTGTTATGATTCAATGTGAAAGAGTATACTGCTCAATAAATAATGATCACTTCACCACCTCTCTTGACATCTAGGCGCTTGAGAGTGAGTCAGAGGCAGAACACAGGGACAGTGGAGAGAGGTCCGGTGCTGAGGTGAGTGATGAAAGGGAAATTACAGTTTAGAGTAAATTGTGATGTGGACTCTCATCCCAGAATGTTAAGGAAATCAGTGGGGATATTGAAAAGGAAACAGTTCAGTCAAGGGGCATCATATGACCAATATAGACAGAAGAGCAACAATTATTTGAACATTTAAGTCAATGATACCATTCCTAGGTGAACTTAACATCTGTATGGAGTCAGATCAGTCTGAATATTAATAAATGCTCACAGAAGGATTCACAAATGTATTTTGCGATTTATATATAAATGACTCCACAACAATATCTCTCAATGCACTCACAAATATTTATTGTTGTATATAAATGTACAAAAAATGGGCATTTAAACTGCTTTTTATTAATTCAAAGACGGCTCTGAATTAATAATCAAATATGTTTCCTTTCTTTACTACTGGATGAAATTACAAAATATACCCATCATTTTCCTCATGCTAGTATAGCCACATAAAAGTATCAAACCACCTGTTAAAACGCACCAGAATACAGGAAATCTATTTTTTTTTTCGTGGTGGTGGACCCCCACACCGCCCGTTAAAAATGTCTCCCCCACATTCAGGATGCTTCCTACGCCCATGGCCACAGGGCTCAGTGCTCGGACCTATTTTGTTCACATTATATATGCTTCCGTTAGGCAATAAGGAATCATTCTGTAAATTTTCATTGGTATGCGGATGATACTCAACTATATTTATCAATCAAGTCTGATTAAATTAATCATCTAAATAAAATTCAAGACTGCCTCAAGGACTTAAAAACGTGGATGACCTTAAACTTTTTGATGTTAAACACGACCAAAACTTAGTTATTGTACTCGGTCCGAAGAATCTACGAAACAAACTATCTAAAGATATACTAACTATGGATGGTATTAATTTGGCCTCCAGTGAGACTGTAAGGAATCTTGGTGTTATATTTGATCAGGATTTATCCTTTAACGCCCACATCAAATCAATTTCAAGGACCGCCTACTTCCATCTACGTAACATTGCAAAAATCAGGCATATCTTGCCTCAAAACAATGCAGAGAAACTAGTCCATGCATTTGTTACTTCAAGGCTGGATTATTGTAACTCCTTATTATCAGGGTGTACAAAGAAGTCAGTTAACCTCTTAAGCCTGAGGGTCCCCCCAGTGGACCCCTCCCACCGTTTTTTTACGAGACTATGTCTCCGGGCTTCTTAACATTTATGAAACTATTAATGTTCCATACCCTTTTAACGGTAAGAAACTCAGCTAACTGACAATATGAACTATTTGTAGCTAAAAGAAACACAAGAGTAATACCAAGCCTTTGAATTAGCATGGAGCGAAAAAATGCTAACTAATGCTAACGGACTTTTGCACAGCACTCACGGTAGAAATGCCCTTATTACTTATCGTAACTGCACAAACAAGATATCCGATTAAAGCTGATACGCCACAGATTCCACACATGTAATGTCATCACTGTACGATCCCGAATTCCTGGAGCTATCAGCCAGAAAAGAGAAAGTAAACAACATCCGGGCAGTGTGAAAAAAGCCGGAGCTAAACCGAAGAACCGGTTCTGAACCTGAAAAGCTCTAGCACAGAGCTTGAACCGGAGTTGCGTTGGTGTGAATGAGGTATTATTGTTTACTACGTAAGGAAGCAGGAATTGCAGGACCCAGAACGCACGGAGCAGAGCGGACAGCAGATAACGGAATTGCAGTTTTATTGCTTATAGATTATCAGAACATTTCAAAGGGAACACAGCCACATTGGATATTAACCTATAGATTAACTACATCATCGTTGTTATTGTTTTAATGGCATTGAAGACCAGTTTAGACCAGACAAAGACGAAGGTAAGCCATGTTAGCGTTGTGGGCTACCTAGCGCCACTTGTTTTGATGTACGTTTTTGTTGATAACGTCGCAAGTTTGTATCTTTCAGTGTTGAGGTGGGCACCGTTAGATTCTGTGTCTTTACGATCATAAACGATGTGTTGGATGTGCAGCTAGGATACGTAATAAGGGAGCTAGGAGTGATTTTCGGTGCAGTAATAGGTTAGCATTTTTCGCTCAGGGCTAATTCAGAGGCTCACTGTTAGCATTGTGTTTTTTTTGAAAAACAAAATGAAAAAGATCAGTTAAATGAGTTTGTTCCCGTTATATGGATATAAAATATTCATAGTTTATTAAATATTAAGGTTCCTTAGACGTTGTTTCCTGCAAATCACGCGATTTCGGCCCCTGGAACCGAGTATGTTTTTTTTGGGTTTTTTCCCCCAACAGTTGTATTTGGATGGAATGAATATCTATAGTGATAATTCAAAGTAATAAAATGATTTTTACAGTGAAAAAGGTCAAATGAAACTGATGGTTCCCAAATTACCCAGAGGTGAGTCCGCCTGGACTTTAATTTTCTAAACCTCTCTAAAAAGATCAAATTTCACTTGTTTTGCATCAATCTTGATACAGGGTACTTATTATATGTTATAGTTTGGATTCCTAAAGCTTTTAGTCTACTAACCCATCATTCAAGGGTGGTTTTCACTATAAGTAATGTTTTTATTTTAGGCGGACATTAGAATTTACATGTTTTAACTATGTTCCATCTGAATTTACTTTAAAATAAAAACATCTATATTGATTCTGACACTTCTACATCCAACTCACAGATGTAACCTTGCTTTGAGAGAAAACATTATTAATTTACCCCTTTTAGAAGTGAAGATATAGTCTTTGTTGTGTTAGTGGCATTTTCGAGCCTGAAACCTGAAAAACAGGCTCAGGGCTTAAGAGGTTAAGTCGCTTCAGCTGATTCAAAATGCTGCAGCTGGTGTACTAACCAGAGTTAGGAAAAGGGACCACATTACTCCTGTTCTGGCTGCCTTACACTGGCTCCCGATAGAACACAGGATAGAATTTAAAATTCTTCTTTTCGCCTACAAAGCCCTTAATGGGCAGGCGCCATCTTACCTTAACCTCCTTACTATTTAATAAACTATGAATATTTTATATCCATATAACGGGAAAAAACTCATTTAACTGATCTTTTTCATTTATTTTTTCAAAAAAAACACACAATGCTAACAGTGAGCATCTGAATTAGCCCCGAGCGAAAAATGCTAACCTATTACTGCACCGAAAATCACTCCTAGCTCCCTTATTACTTATCCTAGCTGCACATCCAACACATCGTTTATGATCGTAAAGACACAGAATCTAACGGCGCTCACCTCAACACTGAAAGATACAAACTCGCGACGTTATCAACAAAAACGTACATCAAAACAAGTGGTGCTAGGTACTAGCATGCGCTAGGCTAATGGCTTACCTTCCTCTTTGTCTGGTCTAAACTGGTCTTCAATGGCATTAAAACGATAAAAACGATGATGTAGTTAATCCATAGGTTAATATCCAATGTGGCTGTCTCCCCTTTGAAATGTTCTGATAATCTATAAGCAATAAAACTGCAATTCCGTTATCTGCTGTCCGCTCTGTTCTCCGTGTGCTCAGTGTGCTCTGGGTTCTGCTGTAATGCCTGCTTGTTAGTAGTAAACAATTAATTAAGCCGGCTGCGTAAAGTACTTAAACTGGCTGGCATTCTTTATACTTTACGCAGGACCATATCTCTGGAACCCATTGGTCGATTCGTGTGATTTACACCTTTTTCTTAACCATCAGAACCAATAGAATCGATGGGCAGTTCCCAAATCAACGTAAACATTACCATAGCGGACGTAATAGAGAAGCGAACAAAGCATATCTGAAAGTGCACGCCTGGACAGCAAAACTTTATACCCAGTATATTGCCATAAATATGATGAAGGATTATCAGTCAACATTTCTACGTGACACAAAGACATTGTATTAACCTTGAGCGGCGTTTTTATTCCGGTGAACACAACTTTTGATCACAAATCAAAAAAGGTAAAACGAAATTATTGTAATATTTTTTAAACCGGATGTTGTTTACTTTCTCTTTTCTGGCTGATAGCTCCGCAATTTGGGGGCGTACAGTGATGATATTACATGTGTGGAATCTGTCTCAGCTTTAATCGGATATCTTGTTTGTGCAGTTAAGATAGTAATAAGGGCATTTCTACCGTGAGTGCTGTGCAAAATTCCGTTAGCATTAGTTAGCATTTTTTCTCTCTATGCTAATTCAAAGGCTTGGTATTACTCTTGTGTTTCTTTTAGCTAAAAATGGTTCACATCATCAGTTAGCTGAGTTTCTTACCGTTAAAAGGGTATGGAACATTAATAGTTTCATAAATGTTAAGAAGCCCTGAGACATAGTCTCATAAAAAAACGGTGGGGGGGTTCCACTGGGGGGACCCTCGGGCTTAAGAGGTTAAATAACTCATTATACCCTACTGTCCTACTATCAATCAATCAATCAATGTTTATTTATATAGCCCAATATCACAAATGTTACATTTGTCTCAGTGGACTTCACAGTTTGTACAGAATATCAGTATGACAATCAGTGGCGTAGCCACCATAGGGCCACCCAGTTTACTCATTGGCCCACCCTGAGAAAGCTTCGGTGTGATTTTTTAAAAAATTTAGTTTTTGTATTTGTATTAATTATTTTATTATTATTATAAAAAAATGTATTCACCCATTGAGAATATCCAAGAATTCAGTGAAATTCAAGTGAACAAATATCGAGTTTAATTAATGTTGTATGTGCTTTATCCTCTGAACCGAACTCATTTACGGTAAAAACTGATTGTTGGTTCCGGCACGTGCCATAATAACGTGAGAGGCAGAGAGCTACCTGCAAAATAAATGATGGCTCAAAGTTCACTAATGAACTTTGTTTTTTTTTTAAAAGCCAGACTCCAAGAAGAGTCCTCACTGCCCTCATCTAGCAGCGATCTATATGATCATTTTCTGATAACGATGAAATAGCCCCGCCTCCCTCTCCCCACCTTTCCTGCTGCTGGGCTGTCAGAAGAAAAAAAAATGTTAACGGAAACTCTGCTGCATGGTTCCCTCGTCCCTTGAAAGAGGCGGAGAGGTGGGTGATTTTCATCTGCTGGTGGACAGTCCGGAGAGATATACACAGGGTTGGGTTGTAACGGAATACATGTAACGGCTGTTAGAAATTAAAATCAATGTTTTATGGCATAATTTAGTTTAAACATACCGTCAGTAAAAATGCTGTTTTATTCTGAAAAACCAGAAGTTCTCGCGCACAATCTCTGATGTCAAGCTTTTATTCTGAAAATCCTTCATCTCCGGTTAGCATTTAGCATGTAATATTCCTTTCCCTGTAGAGGTGAAAATAGAAGTGAAATGAGTGTTGCATACTGAAACCTACTGATTTTTACACTACATCTATAGACGTCGAGATATTATTATTGCTGAATATTAAATGAAGGTACAGTTTATTTTAATACGTTTTGTTTACAGACGTGGGTAGCATTATGATAACATCCGGAACTACCAGAAATGATAACTGCCGTGAAGTATTTCCAGTATTATTAAAGTAACGAATTACAGCAGTTAAAATGCAATAAATGAAAAGTGATGAAAGAGAATATGAGGAGAAAAGGCGTGTTTAGTTATGAATTGAATGTACAATGGCTGAGTCCTCTGTTATGCGCAACAACGGACATTGAAGACGAGTGGAGGGCAGAACCCCAGCAGCGCCAACCGGCACACCAGGCCATCGGAGGATACTTAAACAGCTGATGTTCTGTTTCTTGCCCTCTTTCCTTGACTCCCGGCGCCCGAGAACACAGCTGTTTTCTCACATTACCGCACCATTTTAATTAAAGTACCCATTTGAACCTTATTCGAGAGACTCCATTGGTCTCATTTATCCTAAGCTTCTCTCCTCGACGCGAGAATAACGAACAAAGCTAATACGGCGTTACGTAATCAGAATACAAAAAACAAGTGGCTGGCGTTACATTTGAAAAACGAGTAATCTGATTACAGTTACTTTCGTACGCCGGGACCCGGAGTCATGGATGATCCTGTTGCTGCGGTCTTGAGTCGTGGCTGTGGTCCTGGATCATAAGTCCTGGATCATAAGTCCTGGATGGATATCCTCGTGGATTCATCTTCCTATTATACACACATGCATTTCCAAACATTTGGACTACCTATGTTGCAAATGTATTATCTTTTCAATTTACACACGGCATCTATTGTACGTCTGTCCGTCCTGGGAGAGGGATCCCTCCTCTGTTGCTCTCCCTGAGGTTTCTCCCATTTTTACCTTTAAATTGTGGGTTTTCTCCGGAAGGTTTTCCTTGTACGATGTGTGGGTCTAAGGACAGAGGGTGTCATATTGTCATACTGATATTCTGTACAAACTGTGAAGTCCACTGAGACAAATGTAACATTTGTGATATTGGGCTATATAAATAAACATTGATTGATTGATTGAATTACAAGTAAATCCGGCAGGACGAAGCAGAGAATAACTTTCCAAAAGAACAGTGACTTACATAAGACCAGGGGCCTCATTTATAAAGCTTTGCATGGGAAGGTGGCTTACGTAGGACAAAGCAAATAAATACGCACATAAATATTCCGATTTATAAAACACTGCGCACGCACGTCCTACGCCGGTTTCCCTTTATAAATCACAATCAACTCGAAATGCGGCGCAGCTTTTGCGGGCTTCACGTAACGCCCATATTTGCCTATAAATAGTCAAAGAAACGCCCCGTATTAATATTCATTCTGACTGACTGCATGAAGAAGATCGCAGGAAATGACGACAGAACAGCTAAAAAATAAATGTCACATCGTGTCAGATTTTGGTTCTTCTGGGGAGGTGGATACAAATCATATTGTTTGGTGGATGCAGTTTGAACCAGAGTAGCAGCATGGAGGTCGGATCGTCACCAACATAAATAAGTAAGTGGTCCGAAAGAAGTTAATGACAAAGAAAATACACATTACCTTCCTCAGGCAGTTTGTCAGTGTGTTGGTGCCGGGGACAGGAGACCCCCCCCCCCTTGATGAGAAACTGTAAGAAATGATCGGGGAATCCCTCCGGAGTGGAGACATGATGACTGGATCTGAATTTTTTGGGTGGTTTGTATTCCAGCTGTTGATCAGCTGTGCGCAGCGTCTCCACTGCAGCCTGTGCATCTCAACCCACCCGCAGCAACTCTATATCCACCAGTTAAAGGAAATAAAACAAATGTGTTGTGTTATATTAGATGTACAATTTACCAAATATGGTGTTCTTCGTTTCCATACCTCCTGTTTTACGAGCGACTTATCAAGTATTGGCAAATGGCAAAAAACATGATTAAACATGATAGTATAAACCAGGGGTGGGGAACCTTTTTCCTCTCAAGGGCCATTTCAATTTTTTCAACATCCTCCGAGGGCCGTACAAATTATTGACCTCTGCTTAGAGATACTAAAATCACAGCCCATTCATTTGGCCATTCTTTCATGCTGTGCAAAGAAAAAGCAACCTCTTAATCCAGATATCTTGCCATGACTCGCGCATGTATGCACGTCCACGGTTGTGGCATGACCACCAAAACAGAAAGATATAGACACAAGATGTGTGCAAATGTATTTAGTTTCCTATCCAGTCTGCAATGTTCAAAACAACAGATAAAGCCAGAAATCTAGGTGTAGTCATGGACTCTGACCTGAGTTTCAACAGTCACATTAAAACAGTTACTAAATCAGCCTACTATCACCTAAAGAATATATCTAGGATTAAAAGACTAATGTCACAGCAGGATTTGGAAAAACTTGTCCATGCTTTTATCTTCAGTAGACTGGACTACTGTAATGGTGTCTTCACAGGTCTCACTAAAAAATCTATTAGAAAGCTGCAGCTGATTCAGAACGCTGCTGCTCGAGTCCTCACTAACACTAAGAAAGTGGATCACATCACTCCTGTTCTGAAGTCTTTACACTGGCTTCCTGTGTGTCAAAGAATAGATTTCTAAATACTGCTGCTGGTTTATAAAGCACTGAATGGTTTAGGCCTAAAATACATTTCTGACCTACTGCTAAATTATGAACCATCCAGATCTCTCCGGTCTTCAGGGACTGGTCAGCTTTCTGTCCCCAGAGTCAGAACTAAACATGGAAAAGCGGCGTTCAGTTATTATGCTCCAAATATCTGGAACAAACTCCCAGAAAACTGCAGATCCGCTGCAACTCTGACTACTTTTAAATCCAGGCTGAAGACTTTTCTTTTTGCCGCTGCTTTTAGTTGAACTATTTACATCTTAAACTGCACTGTAACTTTTATCCATGTATTTTTTCTTTTAATGTTTATTTTATAATCTTTTCTTTTTAATGACTGATTTTAAATGCCATTTTCTTAATGTCTTTCGTTTTTTGTAAAGCACTTTGAATTGCCTTGTGTTGAAAGGTGCTATATAAATAAACTTGCCCTGCCTTGCCTTGCCTATCCATGTGAACATGATTTAAGTGAGGGGGGGACCTAACCTCCTCTTGGGGGGTCCTGACCTCCTTCAGGGGGGGTCCGGGGGCATGCTCCCCCGGGAAGAGATTTTTTTTTTTTAAATGTTGACGTTAAAACCATCAATCTGGTGCCCTTTGAGATCTATGGATACATCTCTCAACATCCATATGAAACAGAACTGTAAACAGATTTTCTTTTTCTTTATATTTTACAAATCACTCTCCTTTCAAACTGTATTCTTGTTTATTAATAACTTTTTTTTACTGTCATATATTACATTACATTGCATTTAGCTGACGCTTTTATCCAAAGCGACTTACAATAAGTACAATCGACCAGGAAGACACAACCTTGAAGAAAAAAGAATCATATAAGTACTATCAGGTTTCATAGAGCCAAACATTTCAAGTGCTACTCAACTGGCAATAGATAAGCCAGTCCTTTATTAGTATATAAGTGCTCTGTTAGCAGTTCATTGTTAGTAATTCTATCGCTCGAAGTGGAGTCGAAAGAGATGAGTTTTCAGTCTGCGCCGGAAGGTGTGTAAGCTTTCTGCTGTCCTGATGTCAATGGGGAGCTCATTCCACCATTTTGGAGCCAGGATAGCAAACCCACGTGTTTTTGCTGATGGGAACTTGGGTCCCCCTCGCAGCGAGTCGTTTGGCTGATGCAGAGCGTAGTGCACGCGCTGGGGTATACAGTTTAACCATGTCCTGGATGTAGGAAGGGCCAGATCCATTCGCAGCATGGTACGCAAGTACCATTGTCTTGAAGTGGATTCTAGCAGTTACCGGAAGCCAGTGAAGGGAGCGGAGGAGCGGCGTGGTATGGGAAAATTTAGGAAGGTTGAAGACCAGACGAGCCGCTGCATTCTGGATGAGCTGCAGAGGTCGGATGGCACATGAAGGTAGACCAGCCAGGAGGGAGTTGCAGTAGTCTAGGCGTGAGGTGACGAGAGCCTGGACCAGAACCTGCGTGGCTTTCTGGGTCAGCTGGGGACGTATCTTCCTGATGTTGTAAAGCGTGTATCTGCAGCAACGGGTTGTAGCAGCGATGTTTGCAGTGAAGGACAGGTTGTTATCTAGGGTCACACCCAGATTCCTTGCAGTCTGAGTCGGGGAAACAACAGAGGTGCCGATGTTGATCGTCAGGTCAAGAGTGGGACAATCTTTTCCCGGAAGGAAAAGCAGTTCAGTCTTGCCAAGGTTGAGCTTGAGGTGATGAGCAGACATCCACTGAGAGATGTCAGCTAGACAAGCAGAGATGCGTGCGACGACCTGGGTCTCTGAGCGGGGAAAGGACAGAATTAATTGGGTGTCATCAGCGTAGCAGTGGTATGAAAAACCATGCGGGCTAATGACTGATCCGAGCGAGTTTGTGTACAGGGAGAAGAGGAGGGGACCAAGAACAGATCCCTGAGGGACCCCTGTAGTTAATTGACAAGGGTCGGACTCGGACCCTCTCCAAGTTACCCTGTAGGTACGGTCTTTGAGGTATGAGGTGAGGAGGGAAAGTGCAGAGCCTGAAACTCCAAGTTCTTGGAGAGTGCGAAGGAGGATCTGATGGTTCACCATGTCGAATGCAGCAGACAGGTCCAACAGGATGATGACAGAGGAGAGGGATGCTGCTTTGGCAGTGTGCAGTTCCTCAGTGACAGCAATGAGAGCAGTTTCTGTGGAGTGACCTGCCTTGAAACCAGACTGGTGCGGATCCAGAAGGTTGTTCTGATGGAGATAACAGGAGAGTTGTTTAAAGACGGCACGTTCAAGTGTTTTAGACAGGAATGGGAGGAGAGAGACAGGCCTGTAGTTTATAACATCAGACGGGTTGAGAGTGGGTTTCTTTAGGAGAGGGTTTACTCTTGCCTCCTTAAGACTATTTGGAAAGTGACCAGAAGTTAGAGAAGTGTTGATGAAATGGGTGAGAAACGGTAGAATATCAGGAGCGATAGTCTGAAGGAGGTTTGAAGGGATAGGGTCCAGAGGACAGGTGGTAGGGCGGGCAGAGGTAATGAGGGTAAGAACCTCACTTGGAGAGAGAGGGGAAAAGGAGGTTAGTGTGTGGGTGGAAGGAGGGTCTGGTGAGTAAAGGTGAGTCAGAAAAAGAAGAGCGAATATCATCAACCTTTTTTTCAAAGTGGTTAACAAAGTCGCTTGACAGAAGTGAGGAGGGGGGAGGGGCTTTGGGAGGGTCCAAGAGGGTGGTATAGTATTTTATACAAGTTTTTCCTTTATTTTCCTGTTTTTTTATAACTATAATGATCATATAAAGATGTGCCTTTACCTCGCTGGTTGTAGAAAAAGCTTCTTATACTCGTTAGCATAGCTAGCTAACCAGATGCAAATAACTAGTGATGTTATGTATTGCGCCGAGGCTTCGGAGCGTGTGTCGAGTAATCCCCGAAGCTTTTTGTGAGGCTTGTATAGTTTTGGGCCAGTGACGTCATCGATGACAAACGAAGCCTCGCTGCCTGTCGATACCACGTGACTGCTTCAGGAAGCGATTCAGATCGGTTGAACCACAACGCTCATACTACCCATGGATGTAACCGGGCCCGGTGACACGATGGAATTAAGAGAGCTCAGACCCTCACTTATATAGAGGTCGTAACATGTCATAAGTATAAATAGATACAAGCATAAATAAATGTAGGAATAAAAACATGAATAAATATGGTCCAGTGTTGTCAGGGTGATTCAGTGTGTGTGCTGTGGCTCAGCTGGAAAGCAGTTGACTCTGGTCCCTGGTTCAACGACTGAACAATACGTATTTTTTGTTGTTTATAAAAGCTACAGCTAAATGAGATAATGTAGTTAATAAATGTATTCTTTGATATGGTTTAGCCTTTCTCAGGCTACAACATGGTTAAGTTTATGAATATTATTAAGGAATACAAATCCCTCTTTGCAATGTTTACCAGTCTCCTTAGGCTTTTCAATCACAATCATTCAACTGGAATAAAAACAATATTGTTAACATGAAAATATGATTTAATGTTCGATGTTTAGAGTTATTCTAAGCCTTAGAATAACTCTTATTATTATATTGTTATTTGGTTATTATTTATTTCACAAATAGTGTTATTTATTTCCTGACTTTTTTTTCTGTGAAGATCCCGGAAAGGGTTATTAATATTTGGTTATGTGTGGCTTTCTAGAAAACAATAAATGTTTACGTTTAGGCACCCCTGCGATCGTCACACTTTTTCTGGAAAAAGTTTGGGGACCCCTGTTCTAAGGCTTTACTCATTGGGAACTCGGTATGAGATAGAGCACACTGTTGAGATGTCCAATCTGCCTGCTTTACACACTTTGACCAACAGGGGGTTTGTGTTCAAACGAAGCCCATGATGAAGCCTCATAAGATGAACCCTTTTGCGAACCAATTGGTTGGAAAGCTTCAAAGCTTCATAAGGCTTTATCTCGCCATCACTACTAATAACAACAAAGATATTGACTGTATGATCAGTATAACAGATGAGCAGATCGCCACTGGGCTTACAACTAAAGGCACAGCCACGCAAAAACTGCGGCATGTGTACGGCTCCTTATGGGTACTGACATTTATGAAGCACCCGAGCGGCGTTCTGGTGCTCTCCGGCAGCACTTTCAGATGAGACATATATCACGTGATGACACGTTAGGCTTGTGTTGTGTTCAAGGACCCTGACCTTGGCCAGGAAAAACAGGCACTCGCTTTTTAAATTATTTTGCGGTCTAGATTTCTTTAATTATTTTTGTTTGCGTGTGTTTATAAATTACCCCGAGGGCCATATCAAATGGTCACGCGGGCCGTATACGGCCTGGGGGCCGGAGGTTCCCCACCCCTGGTATAATGCTCGTATCTATACAACCTAGAGAAAAGCAAAACGGCGTCAGTTTAAAGTAATTCTGTCCTTCTGTTTATAGCATCATTTGAGAATACATTTCATAACAAGAGAACAAAATCGAGGGGTGATCAATAACATTTCCGTATTTATTTATTTCTCCAAGTTATGTTTTTGTGTGCACTGAGGAGTCTCAAACCGGCGTTTGTTTAATCATTTGAAGATTGGCTTTAATCCATTTTTGAAAATCAATTCTTCATATTATGATACATGAGAGGTAATATTTTAATTGATGGTATTATTTGTACATATTTCTCTCCATTCATCCTTCTGCCAACGGTGTCGCAGTTTCTCGTCTCTCCCGTTTTTGTGCGTACCGCGTAGGCATGGGTCAGAGTGTCCGTGGATGACCGCACATTTTGCCGTCAAGTTTGTTTTTTATAAATCGCAAAGATTGCTTAGAAATTGGCGTACGCCATCTTTTGAGCGCACGCCACGTTTTTTAAATGAGGCCCCAGGACTTAAATACAATCAGGAATAAACACATAGACAAGACATAGCTGGAGAGGGCAAGCTAAAAATAAAAGTGCAGCAGGTGAAAATAATCAGGGTGTGGCAGATAATCACACAGGTGGGGAATCACAAAGACAGGAACTATCACAGGGTTTAACATTTTTTTCAAAATAAAACAGGAAACACAAAGACAGATCATGATACACTGAGTCGTAATGTGGAAACAACATTGACACTACAATAAAGATATGTTGTCTTTTATTCCTCAAGCGTTCAAAGCAAATACGTATAAAGTTGTTTCTTAGTTGTAGTTAGATTTTGGGGCATTTGTGTACATTTTCTCTGTGGGAAACCGTTTCACAATTTTCTCGAAGGTGGGTCAAATAACTTTAACGTGATGCTGACAGACAAACTAGACACAATCAGCGAATACATTCTAGACCTTCTGTTTTTGAAACGTCATGTGAAAAAGTATGTTGATGATGTTTTGGCGCTATGTAAATAACAATTTATTTGGCTTGATTTGACAAACAGACAGACAAAACAAGCCAACAAAATAACGGGGGGCTACGTATTGTATCCCTAGTTATAGAAGCACAGGCGGAGACCTCTACTGGACTCTATGCGTACTACTCTCATCAATGATACGCGAGCGTTCACACAGAAGTTGTATAAACGTAGCCGGCCAATCAGGGCGAGCCTACCTGAATGCACGCGCATATAAGGCAGCTATAGTCCTCCAGCCCCGTATGGGGCTTACTGAGCACCATGTTTCCCGGGTCCCTAGGGAGCATGGGAAACCATAAGTGCATTATGTCCAGGGGGGGTCAGATACAGCTTACTGACCCACATAGGCATGTGAAATGCACTCGCACAGCCATCCTGTCAGGCGTTTCTTGGACAGAGCTTTATCGGCCACACCATCCCCAAAGCACAGAAACGGCTGTTCAGTGCGCCCTACATAACATGCCAGCGCACAAACTGGGCACAGAATAAAGCCGTCTAACCGTATAGCCCTCGACCTGAACAAACTCCTTAGGTTCTTGGGAACAAAGGAGGGGTTCGGTCTGAGTGTCGGCCCGCTACGGTCACCCCGAATCAAAAGGCAACTCGGGTGCACCGAAACAGCGGTCAGCTCGCACACTCTCTTGGCCGAAGTTAAGGCAAGCAGCAAAGCTGTTTTCAATGATAGCGCCTTCAGGGAGGAGAGCTCCAGAGGCTCAAATGGTTCTGTGACCAAAGCCTCGAGCACCAACAGCAGATCCCATTGCGGGGTGGAGACATGCATCACTGGGCGCTGTCTCCTGACCCCCTACAAAAAACGTGCCATAAGCTGTTGACTAAAGACTGACCTGACGCCAAATGCCCGACAATGAGAAGTCCTCGACATCTTCCTCCCCGGCAAACGGAGCCATCCGCCCCGCGGAATGGTGAACGTGAATGGTGAACGTGAATGGCACCGCCTCGGCTATATCCTGGTCGCCCAAACACTCGAAGCAGAGGTGGGGGGGATCGGCGCCCGCTATTAAGCCAGGGCACGAAGGACAGGCCCGTGTCTCTAGAAGTGGCGACTCCATGAAGGTATGATAACTTATTTTCTTCTTCTTTCAAACGTTTTACTTTTCTCTGTCAGGTGTTGTCCTGCTCGCTAAAGAGAAAAGGATGACAGTCAGCAGGTGTAGCTGCCTTATATGCGTGTGCATTCAGGTAGGCTCGCCCTGATTGGCCGGCTACGTTTATACAACTTCAGTGTGTGAACGCTCACGTATCATTGATGAGAGTAGTACCCATAGTCCAGTAGAGGGCGGAGCCTGTGTGAGATAGAACCTCCTTAGTGAATGTTGGACAATGTAGGAGTAGGGGGATAGGCTTGCAGTAAATGCTGGCAAGGTTTCATTTGTGGTCCTTTTTGTATTCCTGCAAACACATTTATAGAGTGGGGATTGCAGATCTGAGTTAATCCGTTTTATTTTGAGTAACTCTTAGCTTCTATTTGTGTGTAGAGTATTTGTGACAGTGCCTTAGACAGGTCTTTACGTTGATCTGAGTAATGTTTCGAGCCCAGATGTGCGCCTAGAATGCTGATTCTCCACTCAGACATTTAAGGTTTAAATCTTCTGTGCAATGGCTCACCTTGAAACAGACATTGTGCACTGCATAAATGGAGGTTAGCAATCGAGACAGGACATGAATTTGTGATGCGATGTAAAGTCATTTGAATTCAACATTGCATCATGAAGGCTTGAAGCTAAAAGAGCATTTCCTGCACCGAATCAGCCATCATAAACACAGATTGCCTGTAGTGAGTTCTGTACTACATGTTTTATCAAATATAAGAGCTGATTCTAGGTCTCTTTTGGGAGCATAGACCTGCCCCTGGCCTCTGTAGACTGAGTGCTGAGATTAGAGATTGGGAGAGTGTAGAACCAGATAGACGCATTTCAGCCTGAGTGACTTTACTATTGGGAGCTATAAGGCAGGAGTGTATGATTAGGGCTGACTTTATCTTAAACATACAGTGGCATCAATAGGAAAGAAGAAACTCGGGAGAAGTGAGTCTTGTTATTGTTGCACAAGATAGTCCAGAGTTGAGTTGAAGTTAAAATGACTGTAGATAGAGTTCACTGTCATCAAAAGGCTTGACGTAGGCAGACTGTACTTCAGTGAACTTCCAAGGGATGCAATTACATTTGCTGAGAAAACCGGTTGATACCAGTTCATAAACAGCAAGTATGCTGAATCCAGCTCTATTTCTTAAACCGAAAACATCCGTGGAAGATAAGAGAAAAAGCATTCTGCCCAGACAAACAGTCTGGAGAGAAAAACAGATTTAACTGCAAGATTTGGAGCTTGGGAATTACTGTAGTATTAAGAAACATTAAAAATAAAGACTATTATATTATTGAAAAAGCTCCCTGATATGAGATGATACATATCAACCAAAACAGGTGTTTAGATGCAATGAATGTTTGGGATTGTGCTCAAGGCTCTAATTTGTCCTTAAATATGTATTTTTAAATGGCAAATGAGTCCAATTTAGAGAAATATTAAACTGTCATCCCTGAGCATTCACATACAATAATACAATGATGATGCAACTACTGTACAATTTGAACACTGTGTCCATCAATTGATTGTGGGAGCTTGTCTTTGCTTCTATAATCAAAGAAGACCAGCATGTTGATCTTCATTTTGCCTTGTAATTGCTTGGACTGTATGCAAATGGTTTTGGCACGCCACTTTTACATTGCTTGTCATGCCTCCATTAATCTCATATCAATGAGATATGATTGTTGTTGGTACTGGATAAGACTGATGGGTGCTCCGTACTCAATCATCAGATGACGTTTGTTAATTCCCCAGAACGTATAAAAGTTAGCGCTGAGCTTCAGTCTGCAATGTTCAAAACAACAGATAAAGACAGAAATCTAGGTGTAGTCATGGACTCTGACCTGAGTTTCAACAGTCACATTAAAACAGTTACTAAATCAGCCTACTATCACCTAAAGAATATATATAGGATTAAAAGACTAATGTCACAGCAGGATTTGGAAAAACTTGTCCATGCTTTTATCTTCAGTAGACTGGACTACTGTAATGGTGTCTTCACAGGTCTCACTAAAAATCTATTAGAAAGCTGCAGCTGATTCAGAACGCCGCTGCTCGAGACCTCACTAACAATAAGAAAGTGGATCACATCACTCCAGTTCTGAAGTCTTTACACTGGCTTCCTGTGTGTCAAAGAATAGATTTCAAAATACTGCTGCTGGTTTATAAAGCACTGAATGGTTTAGGCCCAAAATACATTTCTGACCTCCTGCTAAATTATGAACCATCCAGATCTCTCAGGTCTTCAGGGACTGGTCAGCTTTCTGTCCCCAGAGTCAGAACTAAACATGGTAGGGGTGTAACGGTTCACAGAAGTCACGGTTCGGTTCGTACCTCGGTTTGGGGGTCACGGTTCGGTACGGTTTCGGTATAACAAGGAAAAGCAAAGAAAAGTCACAAATGTATAATTTTTTTTGCTGTTATTTATTTTTAACAGTCGTGCAAGTTTTGGTATGAAAATAAGGAACTCTAACATTTGGAATCATTAACTGTATTACACAGTTAAAAACAAACCACAAACAGTAACACACACACACTCAGATGGCCATATTATTTATATTGGCTGATGTCAAACAAAAAGGTTCAATAGCTTGGTTTCACTTGACGTCACACCGCTGCGTTCCTTTGGCGCGAAATTCCATTGGAGGTCAGGAAGTAATTTTCTACAGAGGATCTAGCTGCTGTTACCATTGTGAAAATGCCGGTGTGTTGTGTAGTTTACGGTTGTTCCAATCGATCCGGCCGAGAGAAAAACAAGAGGTTTTACCGAGTGCCGAAGGTTGTCGTCCATAAAGCTGAGCAATTTAAGAAGCTAACCGAAGAACGCCGGAAAAAAATGGCTTTCAAACCTACATCTGCGGTCGGGAGGAGGAGAGTCGTCTAATTCACGTGTCTGCAACGACCACTTCATCAGAGGTATTAGCTAACTTGGTTTTTGTGGCTTTGTTTATGTATTATTGGGTTGTGGTTAAATGCTTATTTACTTAGTAATACTGATCATGTTTAAGTTACCTGTAGTCTAATATGGACTTTGTTGGGACTTTTTAGGGTGCCCTAGCGCTTTGGGTGACGTTGAGTCGGTAGACTGGGCTCCCACTGTTAGCCTCGGTTACCACCGATTATATATACAGTCTATGCGAAACAACGTCGCCGACGCGGTAACCATAGTACCTACATGTAATCATAACACACATACTACACATATATATATATATACACACACAGAACACTCACAGGCCAGTTAATGCTGAAGGCAAGGCGACAGCCGTAACACTGCCTTACATGAGTCCATATAGCTAAAGTTAGCTAGCTAGATGTCTCCTAATAATGCTACTTAGAGGTAAGAAGGTATAGGTAGTTAACACTCACCCGGGCAAAAACAAGGCGACATTTGTTTAATGCCTTTTTGGTGCCGAGGTCATTCACCCATCCACACACGAAGTAGTTGAAAGCTTCCAGGCTTTTATACGCTTTCATTTGGCTAGCCGTGTAGTAGGAGGTATGAAGGACGAGGTAGCTGGTGATATCCATCGCCTCGACAGCGGGCAAATCTGATAAATCACGAGAAAAGTCGCTCTTTTTCAGCTGATACGTATCGTATCCGATGTGTGCTGTGATTTTTTTCACGATATCTGCGGTGTGCAGGTTCATTTAATTGTTTGACATAGTCGGTGTCCTCCATGATTCCTGCGTTGATGAATGATTGCGTTTTCACTTCCTGACCTGCACTTGAATTTCGCGCGTCGTAGAAGTCACGTGACTGAAACCAAGCTATAAGCTGTACAACTAAAAAGAATGTCTTGAAAATATTAAAATAAATAATAAGAAAGTGTTTCAATCACAATCAATAAAAGGTAATACAGAACTGTATAACATCTCCTGATGTCAAAATATAAAATAAATACAATAATATAAAACAAAAATAAAATCTGTACCTTTAGGAGCAATGTCTAACATGTGTAATTAACTTGTGAGTGTGTGAGGCCATTATGCCTAAATAAAGGTACTCAAGCTTTACTCTATTTTCAAGTTGTTCTTCAGAAAGATGAGTTTGTCTACGTTGTCAGTAGTGAGGGCAGATCTGTTGGCGGTAACTATGTCACCTGCCGTCGAGAAAACCCTCTCGCTGGGGACTGAGACTGACTCGGATGTGATTAAGCATGTTTGACGTGTTACCACTAGCATACCGCACCGCTATCTAACAACGCCGACACACCGTCCTCGTCCGATCCACAACTCACACCCCATCATTGTTGTAGTCCACAGGGAACCCGAAATGTTCCCACACACCTGATTTAAAAGAAGCAGGTGGGTCTTCTAGCTGTGTGTTGTGTGAACTCGCCATAGATACTAACTTTTCTTCTTCATATATTGTGTTTGTTGTGTTTTGTTCTTGTTCTTCATTTGTTATTTACGGGCGGCTGGCTTTTAGGCGCAATACCGCCCCCTGGATTATATATAGTGTAATACTGCCCTGAGTGACAGACTTTTTTCCCACTCGTAAAAAAAGGCGTATTCGCCGTGTGACTGCGTGTGCCGAACCGTGACGGTACGGGACGAATACGGATACCGTTACACCCCTAAAACATGGTAAAGCAGCGTTCAGTTATTATGCTCCAAATATCTGGAACAAACTCCCAGAAACCTGCAGGTCCGCTGCAACTCTTACTACTTTTAAATCCAGGCTGAAGACTTTTCTTTTTGTCGCTGCTTTTAATTGAACTATTCATATCTTAGACTGCACTGTAACTTTTATCCATGTATTTTTTCTTTTAATGTTTATTTTATTCGCTTTTCTTTTTAATGATTTTAAATGCCATTTTCTTAATGTCTTTCATTTTTTGTAAAGCACTTTGAATGGCCTTGGGTTGAAAAGTGCTATATAAATTTGCCTTGCCTTGGTTGTGAAAATGAAGGTGTTTGGGCATTGTTTCCGTGCTAACCAATTAGCACTGTAGTTGTGGCTGAGAATGCAATGTGCGAGCTGTTGGCAGTATACAAACATGTTATGGGCGCTGTAGGTCAATACTGATGTACATTAGTATCACACTGGACAGAGTGGAGAACAGAGAACCTGCAGGTGACATTAAAATGAATATACCAGAAATACGCTGTATTGAACTTTTCTGCTATAACACGTTACTTCAGCGCTCACACAGGGACATAAATGTATGAATTAAGTGCAAGCTCTGCAAGCTACTTGAGACAATCAACGCAATACTGCTGTTAAATTTAGTCTTTAAAACTTTTTTAGGATAGCTTAAAGTGATGTTGTAAAATAACAACAGGGTTAACTAATGTAGCATTATCTTCTAACTGCAAAATGTCCAATGCTGCTACAGTTCATATAGCATTCCAGAGACATACTTTACCATTGCATCCACCTGAAGGTCATGAGTTCATATTCCCAGAGGAATGCATGAGAAGTGAAACGGAAGTGAGGGACCCAAACAAACTATTAAGAAGGCAAATCTGAGATTTCATTTAACTCCAGCTCTCGACACAGGTTCGGAAAAGCCCCATGAGCTTCTCGTTGTAGAGTGAAAATGGAACGCACAGGCTATTTGTTGTTTGTTTATATCACGCAGTCTGTTCTTCTTCTCTCGGTTATCACGCAGTCTGTCTTCCGGTTGTTGCCTCTTTTTAATGACGAATACACACTACCGCCACCTGCTGGTAAGGAGAGTTATTGCCACTCACACATGCGCAGTTCGTACATGCTTCTTGGCCGTCGGCTAAAGTCTTTGTGGTGTGTTCCAGTGCGACACATGGCCAAAACGCAGAGACGCGAGGCGATGCAACAGTCGGGGTCCGTCTGTGTCAGTTCTTTGTTGTCAGATTGGTGTGTCCGGGCCTTAAGACGTTTCTCCCGTTTTTGCTCCATAAAGCTCTGTGTTGTGATGTCTGTATTTGCTTCCCATGTCGCGAGTTCTGATCGCTCAGTGATGATACTAATACCCCTAGAATCTGTGGAATCTCAGCTTGCTAGCAAAGCTTGTTTGTGCAGATTCGATAAGTAATAAAGTATTTATACCTAGAGTTCTGTGCTAAGTGCGTTAGCATTTTTTCGCTCAGGGCTCATTTAGACGCTTCTTGTGAGATTTGTGTTTTGTTTTAGTAAAAATGGTTCATATCGTCAGTTAGCTGAGTCTCTTCCCGTTAAGTAGGTATGACACACCGTTTCGTGCAGGGGCTGTGGGGCTTAACAGGTTAACTGGGCTCTGCTCACTTCAAAACAGATTCGATTTTTAATGTGCAGCTATATGTGCAAGTACATTATGAACAAACGATTATCACATTTTGAGTAAGACATTAAAACATCATAAAAAGGTTCATTATAGATTCAAAAATGTTGATTGAATTGATGGCCCATTATGTTGCTTTTGTCCTTAGAGCCATCTGGTAGTGTTTAAATTACTGCAAAAGAAAATTCACCCCTGTTATTCATCTCCACAACCTAGTATTGCTTACCATGGGAAAAATAATCTGCAAGCTTGGCTTCTATTTGCTCTTGCAGATGTTTCTGGTCCCCTACTATGTTAAGGACACATTTCCAGTAGCCTGAGCCAATCACAGTAGTTATCTGATATTGGACGCGCTTGAGACGAAGACAATAGGAAGGGGTGCCATTGAGGTGTTTTCCAGGAATAACTATGAAAACTGCAGCTGACATGGAACTTTCTGTTTAAAGCGCAATAACGTTGAAACGTTGGATTAAGGATAGCTAAACTTCCACAGTAAAGAAAATAGGTTAAATGACAGAGCGCTGGATGTCAGAGAAATCAACAGAAGAAGACAGACAGGAAGTAAACAGCAGAAGAAGACAGACAGGAAGTAAACACTAAAGGGAACAGCAGAAGAAGACTGACAGGAAGTAAACACTAAAGGGAACACTGTTGGGGTCTGACAGCGTATATGAAAAATGGTTAATGGAAAATAGAATGTGAACAGACTTAGACAGCTATAGAAAACAATCAGTGCTGCCTTCATTTTAAGTTAGGTTTCTGTTGCGAGTAAGCAATTGAAGAAAGAGCCTAAGGAGTGCGTTCAGGTCGAGGGTTATTCAGTTGGGGGTTTTTAGTCTTCCACCCCATAGTGGGACCAGGAAAGCTAAATTACACCTCCTCTGCCCGGTGCACACGTTAGCATGTTATGTAGAGCGCACAGCTACCCTGAGACGCACTGAACAGCTGTGTGTGTGCTTCGGGGGCGGGTTGACTGGAAAAGCTCTGTCCAAGAAACGCCTGGCAGGCTGGCTTTGCGGAGGCATTGCACACGCCTACGAGCAGGCAGGGAGAGCCTGTCCCACGGGGGTCCGTGCACACTCCACACGAGCTGTGGCTGCGTCGACAGCTTTATTCAACGGTGTGAGTGTGGAGGATATATGCACGGCGACGTCTTGGTCAATGCCAGGTCCCTTCATAAAGTTTTATCTCTTGGATATGTCTGGCTCTCTCTGGCTAAAGGGCTCCCCTCGCCTGCCTGGGGGCAGGAGGGGGAGAGCCCTCCATACTATAGTCCATACACACTCTGCACAGGGTCAGTGTCTGAGTGTGGGGACATAGGGGGTAGGGCTGCACGATATTGAAAAAAACTGACATTGCGTTTTTTTGTTCCCCTGCGATATATATTGCGTTTTTTTCAACCTGTTAAGCCCCAAGGTCCCGGCGGGTACTTTACATTTTTTTTCACGACACTGTGTCTCAGGGGATCTTAATATTTAAGAACCTATTAATGTGTTGTACCAGATTAACGGAAATAATCTCAGCTAACTGACGATACAAACCATTTTTACCAAAACAAAACACAAGTCTCATAAGAAGCATCTAAATGACCCCTGAGCGAAAAATGCTAACGCACTTTGGCACAGAACTCAAGATAAAAGTACCCTTATTACTTATCGTAGCTGCACATACAAGATATCCGATTAAAGCTGAGGTTCCACAGATTATTTAGGTATATAGTATCATCACTGAGTCATCCGAACTCGCGACAGGGGAAGCAAACACAGACATCACAACACGTACCTTTTACGGAGCTTCTAGGGAGATCGTCTTACCGTAGCTGTCAATCTGATCAAAAGACTTGTTCAATGGCATTAAAACGAGAAAGAACGCCGGTGAATCGATTGATTTTGCAAGTCGTAACATTACACACTACGATACGATGAGTGGTGGCATGCCACAAAACTTTGGTTTGCCGTCCGCCATTAAAACAAACGAAGAAGAAGAACGCCAGGTGAAGCTGGCTCCTTTATTAATCAATTATCCGGACATGTATACTATAGCCAATATTATCTTGCTAAGAATATTGAATGTACTGAATGTGGGCTCATGAAACGTTCGACAAATATGAGTCCATGCACTTAGACAACACAACAGGCTGTTTAACTCAACAACAAGAAGGTCAACTTAAAACACACCAGTTCATTTCGTTTTTCAATTTAGTCTTTTTAGTGTGTTCAGTATGTTAGGTCATCTAGAAACCTCTCTGTTGGGTCCCCTTGTATCTTTGTGTCTTTACATCCATAATTCAGATGTACAGGGATGAGAATGTGATGTCTTCAATAAAGTATGTATATAGAGAGAGGAGAATGGGCGCCAAAACTAGAAGAGCACTTTTAAGGCACAACATCTTTCTCTTTGTGAATCTGGTAAATATTCATTCCTACATTTGAGTTTTATGAGTATTTTTCTTCCCTTGAATAAACCCCATGTAGGACATCTGCAGGGTCATTTGAGCAGGTAAACGAGGGGCCATTTAGCCGCTTTGATACACCGCGTTTGTCGATTACCTTAAAGGTCCCATGTCATGGCCATTTCTACTGATCATATTTCCATTGTTGAGGTCTACTAGAATAGATTTATATTGTGCAATTTTTCAAAATCACATTGGTTTCTCATATAGCATCTCTGTATAGTATGTGTATTCACCAGTTATTCACTCTCTGTCCTAAACGGCTTGTTTGAGCTCCTGCCCCCCCTTCCCTGTGAGCCCAGTGTGCTCTTGATTTGTCGGGAAGTTGCGAGGCTCGTTGTGAGGCTCATTGCTGCTCGCCGCTGCTGCGAGGAGCGGACAGGTTTCCGGGTCGGCGATACAGCGAGAACAAGCGAAACTCATCCTGAGCACACACAAACACTTGAAGTAAAAACAATAAGTGTGGCTTGATATTGAGTAAGAAAAAGGTTTATAACGCTGTGGGAATGGGTCTGCGGAGAGCATTTCTCCGCGATCCCAACTGGTCTATTACCAGCGTTCAGGGAGCTCTATGCAAGTCAATGGTGACTCCCTGTTAGTTAGCCAAGGGATCCTGGTGTGTGAGGTGCTCCGCGGATTGGTCCATTTGGGCCAATCCGGTAATTTGTTGTTGATTTGGATGTTCACACGTCACAGAACCCAGGAAGCAAACAATGGGAAATCTTCAAAGAGGCGTTTTGGGGCAGCAGAGACAGGTCTTTTCTGTGTTAGAGTTTTACTCGCTACAGGGTGTACTTTGAGTTTTTTTTACTGCAGACCGTTTACATGCATAAAAACCTTCATAACACACAAGGGGATGGGTAATAACTGGAAAAGCATGACATGGGCCCTCTAAAATATAATTACATTGTCGATCTTGTAATGGAATCAACCGGCAGCACTGGGAGAAACAACATGTAAAACACGATAAACTAGGTAGTTGGACCATCAGCAGAGCACACCTGTGTGTTGCTGATGTGAGAAAGAGACTTGTACATTACATTACATGTCACTTGTTAGACGCTTTTATCCAAAGCGACTTACATACTCAATACTGTGGGAAATCCCCACAGGAGCAATTTGGGGTTTAGTGTCTTGCCCAGGGACACAACGACATGCTGATTGCAGTGGGGTTTGAACCTGTGCTCCCCTGATCCGAACACCAACGCACTAATCCCCTGCACCACACGACTCCTTGTAGACATCATGTGTCTTCCAGCTCGATACACATGCTATTGAATTGGACTATCGCATGCAACCTTGCATATACAGCAACAATGCATTTGTCTTTGGTGCATTGCTCAGAAAAACAATTCATTTAGGAGACATTTTATTTATTTGCTGATGATATTTTTCCACTTGAGTTACTGTAGGCTGATACACTAAATCAGAGTTTTAATACATCCAGTTAGAGGACTAATAGACCCTAACTTGCTTTTTTACTGAAAGTGTGAGATTGTTATTTGGTAATTATCTATGATTAGCAGAAATCAACTTTTATTGTTTAGTCGTATAATGGAAGACCCAAAAAAAGGCATTGTTGTTTAGTGAAATTAGAATGGTATTTTTCTTGAGAGCCGTCATAACCCGGCTCTTAGGCCATGACAATGGGAACACACACATTGGGTGCTGGTAAATTAAAGTATTTATTAAATTAATTGAATAAAGAAAGAAAAATCAACCAAAATGACGTGCGCGGGTGTGTGTCAGTAACAACAGTTCTATTTCGTCCCTACTGACCGCCAGAGGCGGTGCTTTAAGCAGTGGATATGTCCATCGCGCACATGCGCAGCTCGAGTACCAATAACAACAAAGTCACCTGTGACCAAGGGCGCCGGAAGCAGGGGGGCCAGGGGGCCATTGGCCTCCCCACTTTACAGCCCTGCCCCACATTTTCGCAGCAGCCGATATCGCGGAACACTGTACACATCCCGTTTCAATAATTCCCCTCTACTCTAAAGTCGCATCTAAAAAGAACGCGATCTGATCTAGCTGTGTATATTTTGTTATTTTTGATTATTATATTCAATCTCATTAGCTACAGGCATTTTTGAAGCTTGTAAAGGGAAGATGACAGCTCTCACTCGCCACTCTGCTCTTCCACTCCCTCTGGCTGAAATTATGAATGTAAGCGTATAGTAATCATAGATAACACGGCAGGGTCTGTTACAGTTTGTTTTCATCTGATTTCAATTAAACAAAGTCTTGGCTTTCAGAATATTAAACTTGTTTCGGCAAATTCAGATGATAAATACAACTTTGAAGCTTGTAACGGCATAATTACAAGCGGAGAACGGAGTAACTTTACGTCACAGCAGGCATAACAACAGCCGGTGTTTCTCGTGAGTGTTTTCCCCGGGAAACAAACACAATACACACAAACGCAAAAATACACAAACACACGTATACACTAACTCGCGAGCTCCCCCAAGATCAGTAATAATCCAAACGAAAATATCGTCAGAGGATCTGTTCCTTTCATCTTCTCACTGCGCGAGAGTAACGTGGCTACATTCTTGTAGCCTACAGCGTTCGGTTGGAACGTTTGATCTAAAGGATTTCTCTGCATACAGCTGGCTGCGTGCAGCTTCGCGACTGATCCAGTCGGAGCCGCGGGCTTGCTCGTCCTCCAGGAGCCGCATTTTCGGCTCAGTTGAGGCTCCTTCCGCAAGATGAGGCCTCCTCCGCAAGGTGAGGCCCAATGCAGTCTTCGTGCTCGGCCTGTAGGGAGGGATGGCCCTGGCCGCAGGTCAGATTCGAACCCCGGGCCACCCACAATCTAGAATATTTAATACAACGAAATGAGGACACAAGCACAAACTCCGTCAGTTACCAAAAAAAATAAAGATGTACACTGTAAACCCAAACGTTCAAAATAATTAAATAGATGAATTAGTGTAAAAAAGTTCTACTAACTTCAATATTTTCAGTTCCTGTGACTGTTCTTCCTTTTTGAGTTAATTAAACTGATAATCTTTGATTAACTTGAACTATTTGGCGGATTAAGTAAGCTTCACTTAAACATATAAATTGAACTGTACTAATTTCTAATGTAAGTAAGTAAGGTGGATCTTCGCTCTTAATTTTCGGTGGTAATCAGCATCAATGGTCTCACTGTAAGTGCAATATTCATATTTCTTCACTTTTTCTGTTATTTAAATATTTTGAGATTAAACATGTGAAAGAGAGTGTTGATGTTAGCCAGATACACACATGTTAGCTAACATTAGCCAGAGGTTGCGTCAGCAGATTCACAGAAACGAATTATTTGCAAAGTTACTGTATAAAACAAAACAGCTTTATTTTAAATACTTTATTTATCCCGGGGGAAATTAGATTTTGTCACAGTAGCAAACAATAGCAATGAGAAAAACACACAATTCTCTCTTTTAATTTCAAATTTGTGTGAGACTTGGTGGTATTGCTTTTTCAATATATAATAAGGTACTGTGTAGTTATGTGTGTTTTTATTTAAATTTGTATTACCTTTGTACTACTTTTACAAGTAACCCTTACCTTGCTATCTGACCTCAGAAAAAAAATAATGATTTGTAGAATCTTCTAGTTCATGACTAGGATATACTTTGTGCTGGACCTGCAGTACTAAATTGAACAAGAGAGATGATTTGTCAAAATAAAAAAAAACTCAAATTGAAACAATCATAAAAATAGGTTTGACAAAATAATTAAACTGATATTTGTAGACTCAATGGAATAGTTTGTGATTATTATCTCTCTTTTATTCATTTAGGAAGAGTTCGAGCCAGAGCTTGGAGATGTTGCAGTGGCCCTCCTTACAGTCATCAGTGACAATGGCACAAGTGCGTGCAATACCAGCCTGTGACCATCTCTGTTGTCATTAAAAATGACATTGTGGTCAGCCTCCCCAGACTTGCAGATGCATTCCTGGTAATGTTTGGACTAATTTATGCACTACACCTCAGCTATCCCAAAGGACTGACAAACACTTTCGAGTTTACTCAGAAGGTTTTACTTGGTCTGGAAGATGGTAAATTGTCGCCCAAGTTGCATACCCTCAAGAATGACTTGATGATACATGTGTAGTTTTTTGTTCTCAAGTTACTCAACTGTGATTGTGAGTGCTCTATAAATGTACACTTGTACATAATACAAGTGTTTCTTCTTCAACAAATACAAATCTGCTCAAAGATTGTAGGTCAAACTCTATGAATCAGCCTACCATCATTACAAAGTGAGGCTGGCCAACAACATTGTCTCTGATCCCATCAATGTCCTGTAAAGTGAATATAAATGGTTACCATAATCAGATATACTGATTACCTCCATTTAATAAGGTTGGACTGAAGCAATACATGGTTCTTTGAAGGGTCTTGACTATAACTCTTGGATTTAAATGGTTAGTTAAATTCAGTTAAATTCAGTTTTTGTATTCACATGCTCTTGAAATCTCTTATTAAAAAAGTGGTCTAGATTTGATAAGAGTTTCCATAAAGTGGAAGCAACAGTTTGACTGAAATGATTGAGCAGGTGGAAGTGTCGCCGCTGGCTGTATTCTTTGATTTGCCAGCCAAGAAGCAGTCAATTGTTTTCAGAGATCAATGATATTCAACTGACGCCTGATTAGTTTGCCAACAAGGTGCGATCAAGTTTGATGGACAGAATGAGATTAGTTTCCTGCGCTCCAAACACTTGGCAGCCTTAATCACGATGATCAAGTAAATGCAAGAAAGTTTCGTTAGGCTCTGTCGGTAGTGGCGGTCCTTGAAACTTCTCAATGTGTGTTTATGATTTTAGTCCAAAAAAAGTGTCAGTATTTGTATTCCTGTTCCTGTAGTCAATCAGTTTGGAAGAGTACCTCCAATTACTATCCCATGATTGACATCTCAATTATGGATGACACTCCATAGGATACAGTGGATGATCAACAATTTGTGTCTGTCAGCTCTTCATTTATCCGTGCCGTTCCAACCTGTCTGGATATTGTTGACTGTCTTCATACGGTTATGTTACTAAAGATATGTTTGCAACCTGTTGTTAAATGTGTATCGTAGATAATTCAAAGTAACATTCCACTTAGGGCTGCATTACGTGTAGGAAGAATATACCAAAATAACTTGGACCAGAGATTGCATTCTGTTAGATCGGTTCAACTGTGGCATGCATTGGCCTGGAGAGGTGGACTTTTTGAAGAATAGGCTAATAAAGTTTGTTCCTACGTGGCACTAAATCACCAAATTCCCTCACTGATAATATTTTAAAGCGAGACACTTAAGGCAAACCTTTTTGTTTTCATGGTAACTTTTGAGGGTTTCTTATCTTACATAACTGTCTTCTTTCAGAGTATTGAAAAGAAAAAATCCAATTTTGTTTTTTTTATTGTACTAATTTGTGTCTGTACGTTACTAATCTCTAATCGACAAAGAGTGAGCAGTAAATAATGCCTCATATGCTTACGACATAGCCCACTAACACATTGAAATACAATAGAAACGTGGTGTTAATGTTGCTGATCCACTAGGAAATCATCATGGTGCAATCTTTTCTTTGCCCTATTCACTTGTATTACCTTGCAATTGTTTGTTTAACAATATAGTAACAAATCATTGTCAAATATATTAGATACTTGTTGTACCCTGTAGTGGAAGGTTGACTTTTGACACCCTAAAGGTCACGGAAAGTGTCCTTAGGGATCTGATCAATCAGATAATGTAAGATAAAATAAAGTATGGCAGCATAAAGGATGACTGACATTCTAATGAGCTCAATCTTTGGAATGCACATTGGTCAGTACTGTGTAGAGAATGTTACAGACAAGAGAAGATCATTCCTCCATTATCTATATAAGTTGTTCTTGAGAGAGTTTAGGTGGACTAGAGCCGATTCCTGCTGACATTGAACGAGAGGCGGGGTACATCGTGGATAGGTCGCCAGTCAATCTCAGGGCTGACACATAGAGAGAGACAACCATTCACCGTCAATTACTCCCATTTAGATTAGCCAATTAACCTTAGCTGCACATTTTTGGGACCGTGGAAGGAAAACGAAGAAAACCCTTGCAGGCACCGGAGGAAATGTACAGTTCCAACCAATACATCACAGTGAAAATCTGACCTAAAGATAAATATTCTAAGCTCAAAAATAAACAATAGATAATACGTCTTCTGTTTCCTAACAGTAACTGTGGAGAAATCCTGTAATATTTGATTTTCCATGTCCTTCATTATACTGTCCAGAGAGGATTGCATGTCATGGCTGTGCCCCTGGCTTCAACATCTTAATTTGCATTCTTTGGCCTTGCCTTCTGCATCGCTGATTGGACGGTACAGAAAATCCCCCTTAAAGGACAACATCTGGTGACTTGGCTTTCTCAGAGTTGGTGACATGGGGGCGATTTTTAAGTTGTACATTGGGGAGGTGAATGACAAAGTATTTGTTTGAATCTGTACTTATTTCTTTAGTATCATGACCATCTTTAAAAAACTATTTCTAACCATCGTTTAGGGGTAGTATTTCTAACCAGTGCTTGTTGGCTCATCAGCTGATAAATATTGTTGGCAGTTTTCATTCAGATGCTGTGTGCCCCCCCCCCCCCCCCCCCCCCCCCCCCCCCCCCGACGGAGAGAGAGCAGTTTGCAGGGTTGCACAACTGGTCCCTGATGTCTTTATCTTAACACTAATTCAATGCGCCCTTCTACATTCTACATCTTTTTATTCTGCTCATGTAACTCTCTTTTCATCCATTTCTGCCTTTCTTTTCCTGAAGCCGGTCTGACCCCCAACCCAATCTGTTCCTCTTGACTCTGTCTTCCTTGTCTCAAGGTCTCATTTCTGAGCCAAGGTGGAAGTCATAATGAAGCCAACACCATTCCATCGAGCAATGTCTTTATAATATCTAATTTGATATTTGCAAATAAATATATATTCCTGTGAGTTCTCAAGGGACTCTTGTTAAATTTATATTGTACTTTGTATAAGAAAGATGTTAGAACTGATAGTCGTGAATGGAAGCAAAGAAAGAATGTAATAATTGGAATTTCAAATGTGTGAATACTATTAGTCAGGCTTCATTCAGTCCAGGTTAAATTTAACCGCTCAAATACAATGAATCCTTGTTGCTTTTCTTTGCTTCCACAATGGTGAATTGGAACTCACACAAGTGTACAGTAATTTAACTTTATATATAAATACATAAGGCAATTTTGTTCCATTAGTGTGGGATGCTGAAAGGCAGTTGTAATCCAGGCTGAAGACTTTCCTTTTTGCAGCTGCTTCCAATTGAACTGTTTTTTTTTTTTTATCTTACAATGCACTGTAACTTGTATTCATGTATATCAGGGGTGCCCAACCTTTTTTGAACCGAGAGCTACTTTTAAAGTTGCCAGTCTGCCGAGATCTACCAGTCCGAATAGAGAGGCGTAGCCATTACTGACAGCCTACTACCAGGTAAATACACACTACTTGTATAAAACTGACCTTTGTACGATTAATACTCCATAAAATACTGCAGATCCTTTATCTTACCTCTTTCTAATCTACACACATACAAGTATTTAACTGAAGTTACACAACAGTGTTGTTGATACAGAGTTGGAGTTTATTCACACGTCACTACAGTGGGTAATGTTTTCAAGAAGCATTGAACAGTGCTGCCACATATGACACAGGACAAAAAGAAAAGACTCTGAACCCTTTCTTTGCCATTAAAATTAGGCTTACTAATAAGACAACTCAGATCTGAAGCTACACAGGAATCTGCTGCCAAAGTGCAATAAAAAAGACAAAATTAATAGAATCAAACCCTTTTTTTGTTGCATTTTAGTAGATTATAAAAAGAAATGCCTTTTTAAATAGGATGCAAGCAACACTAGTTTCTTAACCTGAATTGATAATAGACTATAATCAATTTAAGTTTGCATTCTTATACCATTTTGTACAATAATTATAATGAATAAGTTCAAACAAACTAAAACTTACAGCTGATTAATAACGGTATCCAACTTGAGTTTGTATTATATCAAAAACCTGTTGAAATGCTACTGTTATTTTTACTGTCCCCCAAAAGCGCGTCGGCATCCTCCAGGAATGCTTCTTTCACAACTTCGCCATCTTTGAAAGACTTCATGTGTTTCGCAAGAACGTGACTGACACGATAAGATGCTCTGGTAGCAGCCTTGCTCTTGTTGTTGGGCCTGGTGAAAATGGACTGCTGTGCATTTAGCTGTCCTTTCAGGCCCCTCCCCTTTTGGGAGCGTCGGGCAGAATTAGGAGGGGATTCCGTCTCGTAGCGTTTGTGCACTGTTTTGAAATGCCGCTCCTAAATTACCCTTCTTCGATAAAGCCACGCTCGCATTGCAGATGAGAGACAGATGGACTTTGAATTGGAATAGATACAAAAATAATCATCCTCCCACTCGCAGTGAAAATTATATATTTTGGGCTTTTTTGCTTCTCCCATAATTGCGGTCTTGTGTGTGTGCGGACTGTCACTCCTGTTGACACGGACAACGTCAGCGAAATAGTGCCCACTGCCCACCAGCCACGCCCCGACACATGGGGTCACGCCGGCCAATCACAAAGCTTTGGTGCGTTCAAGTGCATTATTCTGGCACGGGAAGATTATGTTATAGGACATTAACGATATAACAGAATATTGTTGTTCTATTTTTAGACACATCTCGCGATCGACTGGGAATCTCCCTGCGATCGACCGGTCGATCGCGATCGACTGGTTGGGCACCCCTGATGTATATTATGCCTGTGTTATTCTATATAAGCTTGATTTATGTTTATTTTATTCTCTTTGCTTTTTAATGACTGTTTTCAAGTGACATTTTGAATGACTGTTTTTAAATGCCGTTTTAAACTACTGTGTTTAAATGCCATTTTCTAATTTGTTCCCGCTGCACTCTTAATGTTTTTTTTCTTCATTTTTGAGAAGCACATATAATTGCCTGGTGTTTAAATGTGCTATATAATTAAAGTTGCCTTGCTTTGCCGGGGCCAAGCGAAACTGACATATAATACTATTTCCTAGTAACATATTATTTTAATTAATTAAAATGTTGAGGAATCTTTATACAGTATGCGCTACTTTTGTAAAGAACCAACACTACATATGTGCAACATAACACTGTGAGGCGAACCCCTAACCCTAATATTGTGCGACCAAATGAGCATAATTGCGTTTTTTTTTACTACTGAGTGCATTACAAATGCTCTTTACAGACATTTCCAGCCCGCCACATTTAAACACTTGTGAAGACTGCCCTCTACAACCAAAGTGTAAAATGTCGGCCACTTAGCACCACCAATGGAGCATATATGGGTTAATGGCCTTAAGGGCACCGCAGCAGTGGGCATGAGCCAGGGGAAAGTGCTAATCTTTAACTCAACGCTTTTCCAACCTTGAGCCTTGCTAGATGGCCACGACTGAGCTTTCCTTCACACCAGCGTGCTAATGTATTTCTGGGATTCCAAGTTTGTACAGTGAAGTCTTTGAGAGTATAGCAGGTATCCTCAGGAGGCCTCCTGAGCTCCTGCAAAAATGTTGATACGGCACACAGCTGGTGTAGCGGCAAAACAATCATTCGACACCGCAGAGAACAGAGTTTAGTTCCAGGCGGTAGTACCTCCAGTTTGGTAATTAATAATAAGTGAATGAGCACCAAAATTGCACTGCCCCACCTGATCTGCATAAACACAAGCTTGGAAGTAAAACTGTTCCCATCTCCACACAAGAGGGTTTGTTTGGAGCTTGGCAATGGAAAATGAAGAAAGGGGCAAGCCAAGTTCAGAGTATTTGTAATGTTTTTGTGTGATAAGAAAGATGGAAACCAAAATGTGAAAGTTAATATCATAACAATGGCATATTTTGAATTTGATTAATGGGGACAGAAAATCGAGAAATGACACACACTTGCAGTTTTTCATTAGGATACAAAAAAAAAGAATAGCTGTAGGCAGGGCCGGCCCTGACCAATTTGCTGCCCTAGGCAAGATTTTAGCTGTTTAGCTTTTTTGGGAGTTTGATTTATTTTAAATTAACACAAATACAAAATGAAAACCTATAATTGCACACTAAAACCATTATTTCAAAAAAAGAACTATTTCACATAAACCTCTGGTTTTTACTTGGGCTGCAGCGGTTCAACTTGATTTTGGGGGGGGTGCGCCATAGTTTATGGACGCTGTACGCAATATAGGCGTATAAGATGTACTTTGTTGATCCAAAATCGGGAAATTGCGTTGTTATGAAATAAATTATTATTATTTTTAATTTCGAATTACTTTTTTTTTCTTCAATTTTCGGCGCCCCCCATTGATTGATGCACCCTTAGCATTCGCCTATACTGCCTATGCCAAGGGCCGGCCCTGGCTGTAGGGATTACAATGTCGGCCTGTCAACTACAAAGAGAGACAAGAGCCTCATCCCAATACCCCTCCTCGACTCCTCTCTTCCCCTCCTCCGGGACTTGACCCGGAAATCGATCAAGACACGCCATTTTGAAGGACGTCCCAATAGCTAAAATGCACACGGAGGAGTCGAGGAGGAGTGAGGGAGGAGGAGTGAGGGAGGAGGGGTGCGAGAGGAGACGAAAGGGAGGATACACAAGAGCAGACTACGCGGAAGTGTTTTCACTATATACTCGCGTATAAAAGCCCCGCCCCCACCTTCACAGCTGGTCGATTTCAACAGAGGAAAACGGAGAACTGGAAGATGAGTGGAAAAGTGCTCACAGCTCCGTGGGAATCAGTGCTTGAATTGGGCCGGTACCAGGCTTGGATTTTTGTCATTTTAGGGGCAAGGCCATTTGGCCTTTGGTGTCACGCATTTTTTCAGGGCACAAAGGCCATTGAGGGAAACATTTGGATTTGGAGCTTACAAATAAATAACTTCACTTTCTATAAGAAAAACACACGAATGACATGGAAAACAAATCACTTTTTTAATATCAATAATGTCAAACATTATATCATCATATAGGCCTATGCCTCCTTAGTATTACCGTATATAAAATTAAATACTCTACTTTGAATAATTAGTGTTTGGTATTTTTTCCATCTACTACTTCTCCCATTCACAAATCCAAAAATCTAAAATTCTATTAATATGTAACATTACATTACATGTCACTTGTTAGACGCTTTTATCCAAAGCGACTTACATACTCAATACTGTGGGCAATCCCCACAGGAGCAATTTGGGGTGAAGTGTCTCAGGGACACAACGACATGCTGACTGCAGTGGGGGTTGAACCTGTACCACTGCACCACACGCCTCCCTAACAAATATATTCCATTTCAGAGCAGAAGAAACAGCCTTCAAGGGTCAAACTCTGCACATACATCATTTAGCAGTGCACAGTGAAGCTCCAACATTCAACTGTATGAACAAGCAATACTTTGAAATGCAAAAATGTGTGTGTGTGTGAGTGTGTGTGTGTGTGTGAGTCTCTTTAATCAACTCCTCACAGCTCCTCATATCTGTTCAGAAACTAGACAAAAGTTAAACAAGTACAAACCACAGACTGTCTGTGTCATGGCGAATACAGTTGCTGCTTTAATTCTGTCTTTAGGACGTTGTTGTGAGTTTGGACGGAGCAGCTACAGGTTAGTTTAGCCTGATCTTATCGAGATCGCTCCATTCAGAGAACACGCATGTTAAAAGTGTTTCGCCTGCCGTCTTGTCTGCACACTTGTCAAAGCATGGTTTTTAGTTACTTCGGCATCATTTTGAAATTTGAGGCTTTCACATTACTATAATTATATTTTTATTTCAATGTAGGCTACATTTTACACCAAAACGGAACACAAAAGCAGGACCAACCATCATACATTGAATTCCTTGACTAACAAGAGAAAGATTCATTAATTTAAAGAAATATTTAACAACAAATGGGCCGGTTCTAAGGGGTTATTCAGTTAAGCCCGATGAGAGGGGATACAGCTGTGCACATGTCATCACTAACAGACGTCGTTTAAAAGTGACGTTTGAGTGAACGAGGACATCCCAATGAATACCTGAAGACTCCTCTGTCCTCGTGTCTCTCGCTCGCATCTTACGGAGGCGGAGCTAAGATGCAAGGAAGGGACGCGAGTGAGGGAAAGGAGGAGTCGAGGAGGGGTTTTGAGATGAGGCTAAGGAATATAGAAGGGGTAATGGAAAACTCACAACAGCAGGAAGTCAAGGACTCGAGGAAACGAGGAAGGAATTAATTACAAAATAAAACAAAGTGCATGACTGTGACTTAACAAATAAACAATGAAACATAACTAAACATTAAAACCTAAATGTAAACATGGACCGTACACCAAACATGAAACATACAACATAAACCTGATAAAAAACTAAACATGACATAAATAAACAAAACCCTGACAATATTAACTAGTGTTCTGTCAGCAAGATGAAGACTGTTTGTCATTATAAATAATTTGGAATGTTTCCTATGAATATAGTGTTTAATATTGTAAAATATGTTAGTACATACATTTCACAGAATAAATCAGATATGAGAGACATCAGATCCTCCTGAAGACTGACTGGCAAAGAGAATCAGTAATGAATCCATCTAAAATGACCTTGAAGCCTGCAGCCTGGAACTGATGTTTTAAACATCTAGACCCTAACTGACATGGCCCTGTTTTGTTTGAAGTTCTCCCGCCTGCTGTTAAAACAACCATATGTGCGGCTCAGCGCTGTAGGACACGTTCCTGGCTGGCTGACAGAAAGGCTTTAGCATGTCAAACAAAATGTAGAATCACCTGTATGGTCACTCGAATGATTTCATGTACAGTGCACAAGGGAAGAAGTAGATCTAACATAGCACAGGGCATCAAATAGGCATTGGGCTGCTTTAGGTTTTAGTAGTTAGACTTAAGACAATCTTTAATAAATGGTAAGTTATGATTCATTCACAAATGTCTCACTCTTATAAGCTCTGTGACTCAAACTCTGGTTAGGACCAGATAACCACTCTCTTCATTACTTCAAAGGGGCCTTCTCATATCGCTGTCGGAGATAAGTGAACCCTATATCGGTTTGTTCTTATATGAACACAACTCAAACCAATAAAAGGAACAATACCATTTATGTCTCATTTCATTGGGTTATAAATGTTCTTATTTTTCTGTTTTGGTGGCTAATAAACTAGAAGTCTATATTCAAGTTATCAACCAGTGAATTTGCTTATCATTAGACAAAAAATAATTAGCTAGGCAGTTATCTAGCCAGCTAGCTAGCGCAACGCCTCTTTTCCTGCCGCGAGGACAGCAGTTTATTGGTGGTAAACGGTCGGCAGTTCCGTTGTTTCCTAGTAGCAGGAAGTGATGGATGGGACGCCTTCCACTGGATACCAGCCTGCTGTTGCTCTTTGACTGTAACCAGTGTAGCATGAACAGGTTGGAATTAGAAAAGCTAGCTAGCTAACTAACCAGCTATTACATGAGTACATTTTTTTTAATTGAATGATTCATCCACACACTCACCACGACTTGAAAACAATTTATACACTAGTTTTGCCATTTAAAAGTGGCTTAGCAAAGGTCTACGTCTGTGTGTTTATCACATTCATATTTTGTATATCACACAGACATGTGGGCTGGGACTTTAATATGCATGCCTACACACACATACACACAAGGTCAAATTAATAGGTTATCTCACACAGGCTCCACCCTCTACTGGACTCTATGGGTGCTACTCTCTATCATGCTGTGCGTGCTTTCACCTACTGAGTTACGTAGCCGGCCAATCGGGGCGAGCCTACCTGAATGCGCGCGCAGGCCTACAGTATATAAGGCTGCTACGTCCTCCGCCCGTCATCCTTTTTCTCTTCAGCGAGCAAACAACTGAACAGTGAACGAACGAAAGAAGAGAAATAAACGATGGACTCACCACTACTGGAAGCTCGACCATGCCCCACCTGCCCTGGCTTGATCGCGGGCGCTGATCTGCATCGGTTCTGCTTCGAGTGTCTGGGGGCCGATCACGCTGTGGAGGGTGGCGGACATTCCCCGTCCTGCAGTGCCTGTCGGGCGCTCCCGGGGCTCCAGTGGCTGGCATGGCGGGGTTGCTGAGGGTGCAGGGCCACTCGGACACGGCGTGTCCCGGTGTGACCCCTTTCGATGAGAGCCTTGCGGCCCATCTTCTCCCCCAGGCAGCAGGTTGGGCGGAGGGGAGAAGACCCCTGCCCCGCTGCCTCGTGACCGTGAGGCGCTAGAGTGTCTAGACAAGATATTCCGGCTAGGGGCACAGATGGCCGTGGCGGCCAACAATCTGGGCGTGTTGGGGGTGTCCTTGATTACCCCTCAACCGGAAGCCCTCGCCTCCCCGTCGCAGGAAGATCGGGGCGATTATGTGGACCGCTGCATCTGGAAGATCAACAATCTGGTTCACGGTGTGGAGGCCGCAGCTGGCCGCGTGATGTCCCTGGCCACAGTGGGGTCACGCCATGTGTGGTCACAGCGCTATCAAGGAAGGACCGTGGCAATCTCCTGGGAGCCCCCATATCCACGGAAGGGCTCCTTGGGTCCGTTACCACGGTCACACAGCGCTTTCACCACTTAGGAGGAAATAAAGGAGCTCAACCGGATGCTGCCGCTGGCTCTCCCTCAGCGGGGCGAGCGCGGACCTATGGTAAGAAGGAGAGACAGGCGCAGGTCCGGAGCACCCATAGCTCCCGCTGCTTTTACTTCTACGCAGGCTCTCTCCACCCAGGACGCCTCCTCCCTTTATGGTCCCGCTGTGTGTTTTACAAGCTTCAATAAAATAAATTATTGCATGTATCCCAGTTTGAGAGTCATTCCTTTCCACAATCTCACACTTCACTATAATGCCTGTACAGATTCCCCTCTCGCCGCCCCAGTTGTAATTCCAGTACAGGAAGCAACCAGCGGGCGCGCGCATGTGATAAACCGCAGGAAGCGCTATCAAAGCGCTATGCGGGTACAGGGGCATTATGAATGGCGTGAGGTTGTTAGAGGACACATCGCGCCTAGTGTAAAAGCTCAGTTTAATGCCTCTTTCTCTCTTAGAGATTCAGGCCCTGTTGCAGAAACAGGCGGTGTCTGTTGTGCACTCAAGACAGAGAGAAGGGGCACTATTCCCTGTACTTCCTGGTTCCCAAGAAGACAGGAGAATTCAGGCCCATTCTGGATCTTCGATGCCTGAACCGGCACATTGCATGCAAGAAGTTCCATATGTTAACTATGAAACTATGGGACTGGTGCAGCCAGGCGATTGGTTCACAACCACCGACCTGAAGGACGCTTACTTTCATGTCAAAATTGCTCCAAAGCACAGAAAGTATTTGCGTTTTGCCTTCCAGGGGGTAGCCTACGAGTACAACAGACTGACGTTTGGCTACTCCCTATCCCCATGCACGTTCAGCAAATGTGTGGCCACGGGGCTGCAACCGCTGCGCGACCATGGCATGAGGGTGTTATTTTATCTGGACAACCTCATAGTCATGGCCAGGTCCAGTGAATGGGCAATGTTTCACACAGCCCAATTGATCCTACACCTAACCAAGTTGGGTTTTGCGGTCAATTGGAAGAAGAGCTCCCCCATACCTCACCAGCAGGTAGAATATCTGGGGGTGATGCTCGATGCAGGCAGGCTACGTGCCACCCTGACAGAAAGCAGACAGGCATTCCTGCTGCGGGCAGTCTGCGTCAGGGGGCGACGGTGACAGCTTTGACCATCATGCAGACTTTGGGTCTCATGATGGCTGCTCACTCCGTAGTGCCACTCGGACTGCTGCATGCACGTCGCATGCAGAGGTGGTTTATCGGCCTTCGTTTAGATCCCAAGAGGCACAAACAACGTCTGGTGACCATCCCCCCCTCAGTAGAGAGCAACCTCCGATTCTGGGGGTCCCCAGAGAATCTGCGGAGGGGAGCTCCACTGGGGCAAGTGACCTCCTATATCACAGTCTTAACAGACACTTCAGTGACAGGATGGGGGTGGACATGCCTAGAGAGAGCTGTAGGTGGTTGCTGGCCTCTGACAGGGGCTCGGCACAGCAACCTCCTGGAGCTGTAAGCAGTGATGCTGGTCCTACAGCACTTCAAACCCTTAATACAGGGCAAACATGTGCTAGTGAGGAGCGACAACCGCACCACAGTGACGTACATCAACAGGCAGGGCGGAGTCCGCTCAAGAGCCTTGTTTACCGCAGCAGAGAATCTGTGGTTGTGGGCTTCACAGATTGTGTTGTCTCTAAGGGCCCTGCACATCCCGGAACGGGGGGGGGGCGACCTCATGTCAAGAGGCGGACCCCTGCCAGACGAGTGGAGGCGTCACCCGGAGGTGGTGAAGCAGGTCTGGACTTAGTTCAGAAGGGCAGAGGTGGACCTGTTCACCAATCGTTGCAAAAGCCACTGTGCCCTGTGGTTCTCCCTGGCCCGGTGGGACAATCCGCCCCTTGGGGGTGGACGCATTTGCACACGAGCCATGGCCAAGAAAGCTGCTTTACGCCTTTCCACCGCTGCACCTTATCCCCCCCCTCCTGGAGAGGGTGAGGCGGGAAAAGCTGTCAGTCACCCTAGTGACCCCAGGTCGCCGCCTGGCGCCGTGGTACGCGGAGGTAACACAGATGATGGTGGGCCAGCCCTGGGTGATTCCTCAGGCCTGTAAGTGGGCGGGATTCCGGCGATGGTGTTCAATGTCTCCACCTCACTTAAACATAAAGAGTACATACATTGTTATATGATATTTTGTTGACTAGAAAGTTAAAGTACTGCCAAATGTGAATAATACACTGTCGTTTAAAGGGCTGCCCGCGACTAAAACATGTGCTCGTCGAACCGCAGTCGTCAATTCAGGCGATTAGTCGACTAATCTGCGCACGCTTATGATATATCATTATTATTATTATCCTGCCATGAGGGATTTGGAGGCAGGTCAGCCTTCAGTCAGCCGATTATGGCACGGTTTTTGCAGGGGGTCAGGAGGCAGCGCCCAGTGGCACGCCTCCTCCCCGCAATGGGACCTGCCGTTGGTGCTCGAGGCTCTGGTCACAGAACCATTTGAGCCTCTGGAGCTCTCCTCCCTGAAAGCACTGTCATGGAAGACAGCATTGCTACTTGCCTTGGGCCAAAAGAGTGTCCGAGCTGACCGTTCTGTCGGTGCACCCCTCCTTTGCTCCTAAGAGCCTAAGGAGTTTGTTCAGGTCAAGGGCTATAAAGTTAGGTGGCTTTAATCTTCCACCCCATATCGGGGCCAGGGAGGCTAAATTGCACCTCCTCTGCCCAGTGTGTGCACTAGCATGTTATGTAGAGTACACTGCTGCCATTAGAGGCACTGAACAGCTGTTTGTGTGCTTTGGGGATGGTGTGGCTGGAAAAGCTCTCTCCAAGAAGCGCCTAACAGGATGGCTATGCGAGTGCATTATACATGCCTAGCAGGGAGAGCCCTCCCCACTGGGGTCCGTGCACATTCTACACGGGCTGTGGCTGTGTCTCCTGGACATGTCTGGCTCCTTCTCGTTGTCTGTGCTTGCCGGGGCAACACATGACTGGTGAGAGGGAGAGGGAGGGGGGGGGGGGGGATATCGGCCAGTAGGTATCTGACCCCCCTTGGGAGAGCCTTCCTCACTATTGTCCATGCCCACTCTACACGGAGCGTGTGTGAGTGTGGGGGACGTGTTGCACTTATGTTTTCCCATGCTCCTGAGGGACCTGGGCAACATGGTACGCGGTAGGCTCCATACGGAGTCTCCACACAATTTTTTCCATGCACACTCTACACGAGGTAAGCGTGTGTGAGTGTGCCTTATCCAAGCTGCGGCCCCGACTTCTCCACGGTTACAACCGGATGGGAGGAAGTGGGGATGCAGTGGATGTTAGCCAAAAGCCGGTCAGGGACGGTGTGGTGGGTCGATGCGTTTATACATCGGGAACCTGTGTGAGATATAACGGGGGGTTACGTATTGTAACCCTAGTTATATAAGCACAGGCGGAGCCCTCTACCTGGGGGCCCTGTCTTTCCTAGGCCGCTCGCTGAAGAGGGTGTAGGATGACGGGCGGAGGGCGTAGCCGCCTGATATACTGTGGGCCTGCACGCGCATTCAGGTAGGCTCGCCCCGATTGGCCGGCTACGTTTACGTAACTCAGTAGGTGAAAGCACGCACAGCATGATAGAGAGTAGTACCCATAGAGTCCAGTAGAGGGCTCCGCCTGTACAATAAGTAACCCCCCGATTCATTAGGCAGCCTTACTCACTGGTTATGGGTCATATGGGGACTACACTCAATGTCTTCACTGAGTAATTACTCAAATTCAATATGCGCTCAGTAAACAGAAAACCAACAAATAAATAGTAAAGTATCAAAATATTCATACTGACAATGAAGGATGAGGAAAAATAATAAGATAATTTGCCTCAAGAAGCATTATTCTTCCCCCTCTATATAAATGTGTTTATCACTTTAAAAAACACACCATTTCTTCACACTTTTAAGACTTTTAAAGAATGTCCATTGTTGAGATCTCCATATTAGGTTGCATACTTAGTTAGAACAGTATGGGCTCAGAACAGTCTCATAATACACACATGCACACAGAAGGATTCACACTTGTATTTCCGGATCCACACTTGTGTTTTTCAATGCACACACAAATGTGTTCCGTTTCATATACATGTAAATAAAATCAAAATACAGAAAAAGGTTTTACATATGTATTTTTGATCCTCACATATTTGTTTTCCGTTTAAAACCTCTGCACCTGCAAACACAAACCGCTCTCTGTGCATGGATCGCTGTGCATCCGTGTGTGGGTTTTTTGAGACTCCCCTGACGGTCAGCCGATTCGTACTTGTAATTTTTTCTATCTATAGCCAATCAGATGTCTCCTCCATTCTAAGCCAATCACATGAGCGCACCCCCACAAGGGTATGATTTATTGCGTTCATGACACTTCATATACGCATTTTGCGCTGTCCGGTCAGCTCGCTAAACAGAGGGCGGAGCATCAGGTGATCATGCAGAGCTGCGTGTCTCCGTCAGACTCAGCAGCTGATCTGATCTCTCTCTCGCGTCCGGTTATACTTTACTCGCGTTTGTTACCTTTTTACTAACGGTATCTCGGCACCGAAACCATAGTTTCGGTTACACACCGGTGGTTTCTGACTTGACTCGTTGTCAGCCGGTAACCAGCTGCCCAGACATTTCGAGGGGAAAAGGGATGCAAACGGGGCGTTCGGGTGCCGTGGGAAGAACCTCCGTTTATTCACGTTCTTCAGACTAATCAGTTACATTGACACTGTATTGCATAGGCCTACATACAGACTAGTTACTTTTCCCGTTCTGACCACTTTCTCTATACTTTTGTCTCTCTCTTCATAACTCCGCACTTCGCCTTGGCCATCACATTTTATACACACACACTCCAAAAACCCACAACCCCTTGTGGCTGCTACTCTTAAAGTGACAGGCCAAGCCTGTAACACGTTTATGTCCATATCGATCAGATCCAGCTGTCCTGATCGGCCTTTATAGAGAGCACCGATCAAACTATTAAGAGTGAATATCGGCCGATAATGACCGGCGGGCCCCCCCCCGTTGACAGTTCACTGTCTAGCACTGGCTTCGTAGTGCACTGATCGATTAGGCTAAGGCTAATCAACCCGTGGCTGCTCCCTCCACACTCACAACAACTTCATACAGACATAAATAAAGCAGCTGTATTCGCTATACAGGAAGCACACATTTAAAACGGTTTTGCCTGCCGTTTTTGTGTACACAAGCATTCATCAATGGTTCGGAAAGTTGCGCTGTACCTTAATAATATAAAGGCTTGTATTTGCGTTCATTTCCTGTTCGGAAAGTGGCAATGTATTGAGAGTGGAGGTGTCCTGAGATTAGCGCCTGCAGGCAGGCTCCATGGACCTGTCAGCTCCGGACAGCGCAAAATGCATACAAGAAGCGCTACATCATGAACGCAATAAATCTACCCTCGTGGGGGCGCGCTCATGTGATTGGCTTAGAATTGAGGAGACATCTGATTGGCTATAGATAGAAAAAATTACAAGTACGAATCGGCTGACCGTCAGGGGAGTCTCAAAAAACCCACAGCGATCCGTGCACAGAAAGCGGTTTGTGTTTGCAGGTTCAGGGGATTTAAACGGAAAACAAATATGTGAGGATCAAAAATACATATGTAAAACTTTTTTCTGTATTTATATTTTATTTACATGTATATGAAACGGAACACATTTGTGTGTGCATTGAAAAACACAAGTGTGGATCCGGAAATACAAGTGTGAATCCTTTTGCGGATCATGAAATACAAGTGTGAATCCTTCTGTGTGCATGTGTGTATTATGAGACTGTTCTGAGCCCATAGAACAGGGGGGGGGGGGGGGCCTTGACTTGTTGGGGGGGCCTTGACTTGTTGGAGACATACTAAGGCCCCAAAAATGTGTTTATGCCATAGAATAGGTCCGGACATGTCCCGTCCTGCACATCAGAGGCCGTGCCCAGTTTCCACAAATATGGGTATGGAGGATGTAAGAGCCATTTAGGCACATTATTTTATGGTAATGAATTATGGTTTTGTGAGCCAATTGAATATTATTGAATTTAACTTAATCAATCAATCAATCAATCAATCAATGTTTATTTATATAGCCCAATATCACAAATGTTACATTTGTCTCAGTGGTCTTCACAGTTTGTACAGAATATCAGTATGACAATACGACACCCTCTGTCCTTAGACCCTCACATCGTACAAGGAAAAACTTCCGGAGAAAACCTACAGTTTAAAGGGGAAAATGGGAGAAACCTCAGGGAGAGCAACAGAGGAGGGATCCCTCTCCCAGGACGGACAGACGTGCAATAGATGCCGTGTGTAAATTGAAAAGATAATACATTTGCAACATAGGTAGTCCAAATGTTTGGAAATGCATGTGTGTATAATAGGAAGATGAATCCACGAGGATATCCATCCAGGACCTATGATCCAGGACCACAGCCACGACTCAAGATCCAGGGCTCGCGATCCAGGACACAGGACCGCAGGATCATCCATGACTCCGGATCCCGGCGTATATAGACACCAAAAAGAAAGACATTTGGGGAAGCTGGGTTAATCGGAACATGAGAGTACACAGGTATAGACAGAGAGAAGGAAGAAGTAAGATATCCCCCGACAAACTAAGCCTATATCAGCAAAACTAGAGGCTGAATCTAATCAGCCCTAACTATAAGCTTTATCAAAAAGGAAGGTCTTAAGCGCACTCTTAAAAACGGATAGGGTGTCTGCCGCCCGAACACAAACTGGAAGCTGATTCCACAAATGTGGAGCTTGATAAGAAAAGGCTCTGGCTCCCATTGTACTTTTAGAGACTCTAGGAACAACCAACAACCCTGCATTCTTGGAACGCAATGCCCTAGTAGGACAGTAGGGTATAATGAGTTCTTTAAGGTAAGATGGCGCCTGCCCATTAAGGGCTTTGTAGGCGAGAAGAAGAATTTTAAATTCTATCCTGTGTTCTATAGGGAGCCAGTGTAAGGCAGCCAGAACAGGAGTAATGTGGTCCCTTTTCCTAACTCTGGTTAGTACACGAGCTTCAGCATTTTGAATCAGCTGAAGCGACTTGACTGACTTCTTGGTACACCCTGATAATAAGGAGTTACAATAATCCAGCCTTGAAGTAACTAATGTATGGACTAGGTTCTCTGCATCGTTTTGAGGCAAGATATGCGTGATTTTTGCAATGTTACGTAGATGGAAGTAGGCCTTCCTTGAAATTGATTTTATGTGGGCGTTAAAGGATAAATCCTGATCAAATATAACACCAAGATTCCTTACAGTCTCACTGGAGGCCAAATTAATGTCATCCATAGTTAGTATATCTTTAGATAATTTGTTTCATAGATTATTCGGGCCAAGTACAATAAATTCAGTTTTGGTCGTGTTTAACATCAAAAAATGTAAGGTCATCCTTGTTTTTAAGTCCTTGAGGCAGTCTTGAATTTTATATAGATGATTAATTTCATCAGGCTTGATTGATAAATATAGTTGAGTATCATCCGCATAACAATGAAAGTTTACAGAATTATTCCTTATAATATTGCCTAACGGAAGCATATATAATGTGAACAAAATAGGTCCGAGCACTGAGCCCTGTGGCACTCCATGGCTAACTTTGGTTTGCGTGGAAGATTCATCGTTGACACGTACAAACTGAGAGCGTTCAGATAGATAGGACCTAAACCAGCCTAAAGCAGTTCCCTTTATGCCATCTAAGTGCTCTAATCTTTGCAATAGGATATCATGGTCGATAGTATCAAATGCAGCACTGAGATCGAGCAAAACAAGAACAATTAGAACCTTACAGAGGAAAAACCCAGCTCCCAAGGGAGAGAGCTTTACCAGGGAGAGAGCTACCAGTAGGGGAAAACCCCCCTCCCTCGAGTTTGCTCCCTCTCAGCCAGTGTTTTTATGAAAACAGGACATAAAAACCTAAAGACACCTCCTCTGTAGTGGCCAATTGTCCAAAAGAAAATGTATGTTCAAAGGCCACTTAGTCTAGGAGGCGAGTTTGAGTATTGACTCACGTATATTCAAGTAATCAGATACCTTGCTCGTTCCATTCAGGTGCTTTATTGAGAGGTTCAATAGATCAACTTAAATGAGCTGAATAACTATGAATTATTATTATACAGTTTTATTTGTAACGTGTTATCTTGCTTATGGACAGCTCTAGTTTATGTTTTGTTATTATTTATAGAAAGCAATCGTAGGGGCGTGCTCAGGTATAAATGACGCTGCCAGCATGACACAGCAGGAAGTCTAGAGAGGAAGTTGAAAAAAGTTTTTGACCGCACACATCCGTATGACCGAGGGATCATTGTTTATTTGTTTAAATACCGTGCAAATGTTGAACGTCGGCAGTGGGCCGTCAGCTGATCTATTGAATATACGTGAGTCAATACTCAAACTCGCCTCCTAGACTAAGTGGCCTTTGAACATACATTTTCTTTTGGACAATTGGCCACTACAGAGAAGGTGTCTTTAGTTTTTTATGTCCTGTTTTGAGCATAAAAACACTGGCTGAGAGGGAGCAAACTCGAGGGAGGGGGGGTTTCCCCTGGTAGCTCTCTCCCTGGTAAAGCTCTCTCCCTTGGGTGCTGGGTTTTTCCTCTGTAAGGTTCTCTCAAACTTGGTAAATATCTCTCGAATTGATTTGTTGAATGCTGAGTGAATTGTTTGTTGAATGTTTATAACCCAGCCACCTTTGAGGATGGTCCTCTGAATTCATGCTGGACATAGGTCTGTATATGAATTGATGTGAATTGATTTGTTGAATGCTGAGTGAATTGTTTGATGAATTGTTTATAACCCAGCCACCTATGAGGATAGTCCTCTGAATTCATGCTGGACCTAGGTGTGTATAATAATTGGTTTGTTGAATGAAACTTTGAATGTGGTTTTTATCAACGACCTTTTATCAGGAGATTTTAATATCTGAATTGGGCAGTTGAAGTTACAATTTAGTGTAATAAATGTAAGACTGTGAATTGAGGTTTCATATTAGTAATTGACCACAGCATGAAATATTCTGTATGATGGTCATGTTGTAACGAGAGAAGGTAAAACCCTGTACAAGTGTGGACCAATTTTTCTTCAAATAAACTGATCCCACCCTTTGGATTGGAACAACTTAAAATAAATATGCGCTCTCCGCTCCTGCTTGAAAGGTAAGATCGCACAACTGCCATTCTCACACTTAGGTAGGGCCACATCTCATTACTCCTTCGGGATCGCTTAAACAGATTTAGCGGGTCGTCTGAATTGAAACAGCAGTTAATTGAACACCATTAACAACAGTGGGTTGTCAAATTCTTCCAAAAATAAGGATCTATTAAAAGATTACTCCATGCCACTTACATCACATTCCAAACCAGAAGCACAGTTCAACACAAGCTCAATATCAACACAATTAAAGAGTGTTAAAACACTATCTATCATATAAAATCCTCAAAGCAACATTTTAAAGGTTTTTCTAGCTATTTTCAATATCAGCACATTTGTTTAATGTGTCTTAATGAGGTCCTTTTACAGTCTTATGGAGCATATAATAGGCACAAATGCTTCAAAGGGGCTTCAAATGTATGAATAACTACTCAAAGTTATGATTATGTGCTTTAATCTGTGTCATAAAGTGTTTTGAAGGCCTTGTGCTTTTTCATTAGGCTTCACAAGAGCAATTACAACTGTTAAAAAGTCAGTACCTATTATGTTTGGCATTGTGTCACAGATTGCCCTTGAATAGCTGAGCAACTCCTCAAGATATCCTGCACATGATTTTTACTCCAGAAAAATGTGGCCTGAACTTGAACAGAATAGTGCTGTCGTTTTGGTGAAATTGGTGCCAAATGGAAATAATAACAAGTATTGACTCAATGAGCAATTAAGATAATGCTATTTGTGTCTACTTTATCTGAACTATGAGGACTGTTTATGCTTATTTATTAATATTCTCAGTGTTTTCAAAATTGTCCCATTTGTACTGTCACTTATATTGAGCACTTTGTGTTACCCGTGGATATTCTTTCTCCTTTTTTTCATGGATTGCATGCCTGTCACTCTCCCTGTGCCTGATTGACGTTTCCTCAAGAACCATGCACTGCCTGGTTGATGGTGCGCTGTCAGAGCGAGTCAGATTCAGGTGCCCAATACACGTAGCCATGGATGGGCTGGTAGGGCTTGCTATTTTTCCCTCAGCAGGTGCTTACGATGAACGTTATGTCCACTCCATTGCTAATTTTTTAACCCGATGCTAAAGTAGCCCTCACGCAAAATGCCAGCAGCCATATTTCAATGTCAGAGTGAGGCACAAGAAACAGTGCTTGTACAGTGCTTTTAATAAAAATTCAAAAGAAACATACCGAACATTTTTCACTAGTGGACAGCACCTGGTGGGGAACACCCACCTAGGCCCACCCGTGGCTACATGAAACTGCCATGGAAACAACATCATCTTAGTTGCATGCAGTGTTGTAGTCAAGTCACCAATTCACGAGTCCAAGTCACTCTCGAGTCCCCACTCTTCGAGTCCGAGTCCAAGTCCGAGTCACCTAGGGAGAGTCGTAGTCGAGTCCGAGTCCAAGTCACCCAAGGAGTGTCCGAGTCACCATTACCTGTGTTCGAGTCCGAGTCCAAGTCCGAGTCACCCAAGAAGAGTCCAAGTCAAGTCCGAGTCCAAGTCACCCAAGAAGAGTCCAAGTCAAGTCCGAGTCACAAGTCTTCATGTATTAATCTTAGTGGATATATGTGTTGAAATGTAGCTGTAGCTCCTCTACATTGCTTTTATCCTGTCATGGTATACTAATGTGTCTATTGAACTGCTGTGAAGCGAGTGTGGCTACAATTGTTGTATTAAAAAAGGTGCTATACAAATATAAAGCTTATTACTAATTACTGAATCTTTACTTATTGATTTGATCACATTACTCTGATGATAGTGTTCAATACAGCCTACCTATATATATATATATATGAACTCCATCCTTAGAGTAATGTGTTATGGAGCCTCCGTGACGGAGATCATTTTCAGTCTCTAATTTTCACGTTCATTGTAGGCTAGGGCTAGGCTACTCATCATCTGCAGTATCACCAAGGACATGTATAGCTTTTTAACAGTATCTATCTAGACAATAAAACTGCACTTGGTCCCTAGGATGTGATATCAACCCCTACCTCCATCTAACCCGACATCTTAAAACCTTTGTGGAGTCAATTTAGTGGCTAACGTTAACGTGGGTTAGCAAGCTAACAATAGCATTTCTACTTACTTTTCTGGGTGCCGCCGTGAAAGGTGTCGATTGAAATTCAACGTTGTCCCAGTCTTCTCTTCTATCTTCTGTCCACATAATGTGCATTTTGCGCTGCTCTTTCCCAATATAGGAAACTAAATCTTTAAAAGCATACAGCACGATGTGGGGTGTGTCTCTGGACATTTTTAGACTGGTATAGCAGCGGGGGCGCGCCCAGTACGTGAACTCGCCTCGCAGGTGCACACGCCAGGACACAGAGGACATCAGACTCCAGAGAAAACTTGCTCGAGTCCGAGTCCAAGTCCGAGTCATCCAAGGAGTGTCCGAGCCGAGTCCGAGTCCAAGTCCAAGTCCAAGTCATCGTGCGTGAGAATTCCCGAGTCCGAGTCGCGTCAATCAGTGTGCGAGTCCGAGTCAAGTCACGAGTCCCGAAAATCGGCACTCGAGTCCGACTCGAGTCCGAGTCCAGGACTCGAGTCCTCCATCTCTGCTTGCATGTAAAAAACGAAATACCTGTAGTTAATATATTATATCCATCCATTATAACATTTCTTACTTAACACTGCCAATTAACTTTGCTGCTGTCGCCCCCTCCAACACGCTTTTGAGTTATTTTTCAGCTATATCTAATTTGGCATCAGTATGTAGGTTTAGTTTCTCAAGATGGGTCCTCATTTCTGCACATATTGTTTGATAGCTCCCTGAAAAACTTGATATCTTTGTGTTGAATTTAATTGTAAGAACATATGCATATATAATGTTAAATTCCTTGAGGTAAGTGAAATAATAATAATAGACATAGCAACGTGGCATTGCCTTCCCAATTATAGGTTGTGGTGATTCATTGTTGCCTCTCGTCATCATATACAGTATATGTAATAAACAATGAACACAATTATGTATGTGCTCCAAATAACAGTCCTACCTATAAATCATCTGGTCATGAAGAGTAAATCAACCTTGTTTCTACTAGCTTATGATGGGTTCTTATTTTATATACAAAGCCATATGTTGGATGATATTGTGAACCTAAAGGAATACATCTGAAAACCCTGTTTTTTTTATAAATGATTAAATACCTTCCCTCTGTACACTGTAGATTCATAACTGAATGGCTTGCAACAGTGTCTCTGTTTCTTGGATTGATATATGTTTGCAATCAGTATGTTCCAACACGTTTATCACTAACAAACCTAGCTTTTTGATACTAAAATGTGTCATACGCAATGACGGTTGTTTACATTGGTTGAAATGTATTATTTAGCCAGTATATGCCATTTTAATCTTGTTAAATCCAAGTAAAGAGCAGCTGCAAAAAAGCAAGTTGCAAATGTTTAGGACAACCTTATACGCCTATGGGGGATAGTGTATGAATCTTAAACTGCATAGAGTGCAAAATGTAGGCAACCGAAGAAATCAAAGTAATGCTATAACAGCCTTTGAGCTGTTATGACACCTAGAACTGAAACAAACTGGCACTGTCAGCATTTAAGACTTGAATTCAAGTTTTTGTCTGTACCTTTATTTGTGTAACACATTTACATATATAAAACATTGCTACAGCGAAAACAAATATGTTTCATGATGAGTTTTTAAGGTTCAGTCAAAGGTAGAGCAGATTGAAATGTCATCAAAGTTTGTACCAAGCCTAATATTTTCTGATAATACCATTACAGCAATCTTACGTGATGGAAATAAGGGGATTGCCCAATGTTCTGGGCCCAGGAGTTCAACACTTTTAATCCCTATCTGATCAGATCAGATTTGGATTTTGGGGAGTTCAAAACCAAACAACAGGATTAGGATCACTTTGATATCCGATCAGATCAGGAAATCCAATCCGAGCTTTAATCTGGATCAAATCTTCAAAACGGGTAGTTCAAACCGACAACACAGGATTGGGATCAGTTTGATCCCAAAAAACTGGATTATCCTGATCTCACCAGAGGGGTGGATTTCCAGTGGATTACCAGAGCAACATGTACTGTACAATTTATTTTAAAATATGTTTCAATTTAAATAAGATGGCAACGTTTGTTAACTGAAATAATACACCATGTTTAGCCTTCATGGGAAATACATTTTATTTTTCCATTTTTTGGTCACGTTTGTGGTGGCCTATTTTGTTTTCAACCAAATGTTGATGACATAAATGTTTATGCTCATAAAAGTATCACAACAAAGATTGTCAATCACAAATGTAATTTAGATTAAAGTAAAAATATCTTCAACAAAAAAAAAGTCCATCATCTGTCATCACCTTTCAAAAGTAATTGCGGACAATATTTGTCTGCAATTTGGTCTCTTGTCTTCCTTGTATTATTTTTCATATCCACTAGATGGCGATCGGTAGGATTAAAGCACTGATATTCAGGATCTAGTCATCTTGAAAAGTCGTAATCTGGATCAGGTTGATCCTATCCTGAATTGCTTTGAACTCCAGGGACAACATTTGTCCGACTTGTCTGATCCTGGATCACAAAAAATGGGATTTCAAAATCTGATCGGATCTGATTGAGATTAAAAGTGTTGAACTCCTGGGCCCTGATGACCTAATAAAGCCTAATAGTTACTCAATACAAACAGCACATTGCCCAATAATACATATCAGTCATCTATCAGCTGGCATTTGATTCAAATTTAGATTTAAAGCATCTGTTTTTACCTTATATAGATGTCTGTTAACCAACTCTTCCAATCCATCCTATAATCTGAAAGACAATAACTCACGTGTCATCAAAAAGCAGAGCAGTGTGGACCCAAATGCAGGACAGAAAATCACTTAACAGAAAAATACCTTTATTAAAAGGTTTAAATAAGGCAGGCCAGGGCAAAACTGAGCAGAACTTTAAAACACACATCAAACAAGGATCTGACTAAAGACCAAGACTCAAATACAATCAGAAATATTAACATAGACAAGACACAGATGGGGAGGGCAGGCAAAAAAACAAAACAATTCTGCATAATAATTAGTCATGTGCTTCTGTTTGTTTTTCTGGAAACGATTGGAAGATTCAGTGGACTGAAGAAGACAGATTATTAAACTTTCACAGTCAATTAATTTTAATATAATTTGCATGCAGGAAAAGTCTGTATTTTCTAGTCAATGGGCACATCTGACACATGGGCTTTCTATCAAATTGGACATTTTGGGGATTTGGGGAATAATGGGCCTCCTTTGATTATTGCTATGCTTTTAGTGAGATTGTGGAATGCAGACTTTGTAAGTGATTTGACAACTTCTTCAGTTGAGAGTGAACTCTCTGCTCAGCACAATCCATACTGTGATGCGTACAGACACAGGGTTGCCTGAGGCACTGTTGTAAGTTGTCCAATCAGTCAGTTCCTGTTTGGGAACTTAAGGCAGTTGCAATTCGATGAGTGTTGAACTCAAATAATGATCCTCCCAGTTAGTCGGTGGTGAGAGTACTGTACGAAAAGTAGACAAAAAAATTGCAACATTATGGTGGCGCTAAAGGAAAAGACAAAGGAAAACCAAAGTCATTTTGACCCATCCTTTGGGAACCATGAATGTCCGCACTGAATTTTAGGGCAATCAATCCAATATTTGGTTTGCAAAGACACTGCAGCATGGCCCATAACATTCAACAGTTATAAACTGTAATACACATAAATACACTATAGCTTCCATGTATGGTCATCTGTTTTTTCATGACAAGTGTTTGAAGCACATAGCTGTCCAACCCTGAGCACTGAATCAGTGATTCATTGTAAGTTGTAACATTTGAGTTTAGGTGAATAGAATAATATAAATGATATCAATAGATTCATTTTGGTTTTCTGCTGTTCTGTTTTCTGCGGTAAAAGCGTTGGATCCAACATCCTTTTGTTGCGGTGGTGTGGGAGGAATGCAATTAATCCTGCATCGATCAGACCTTCATTTAGCCAAGACTAGGTAGTTTGTAATATTTGTGCTTTGCCATGTTCTCATTCGTGCACTCAATTCATTTTTGATCAATATGCTATTAGAGGCCACGTTCCTGAGGCATGGCCAGTTTTCTCTTGGAGGTTGGGTTGCTCCACTTTGAAACATAAACATTTTGTGAAAGGCTCCTGTGTGCCAGGCTGACTGACATGAGGATAACATATATATTTTGCATCCAAGTAAGCAAGCATGATGTAAAGCACCGAGTGTAAAGTTGAAATAATTGATTCCTGTAATGCCTGTCGCTCGTTGGCCTTTGGCTTGTGAGAGGTGACAAATGAGTCACCCTGAGGTAAAGGCGGAGTGTTGCAGGGTAGAGCGATGGAATGGGATAAGTGCTAAGTGAAATGCTGTGAATCACTCTTCTTTTATTCATCTTTCTTTCTTTCTTTACAAAAGTCTGTCATTGATTCCTAAATAAAGTGCAGAAATGTGGGAGGAATAAGACCATACAAAATGGATATGAGTACACTTCCTCATTTCCTATCAACATGTTTTATGCTAATAATGATTCTCTCTAACCAAACCATTCAGACTGGGCTGTACTAAAAATAGAACCTCCTTTCTACTCAATTTCGGCTCGAATATTACAATCAAAATAAATTGGTCATTGCACCATTTATCAGTCATTTGCATTAGTGTTGATGAATTATTAAGATCTTGTGAATAAGTTTCCAAAAGGAACGTGTAATACCAGTTGAATATGATTCATTTTCCTTCACAGGGCACTGATTGTATCAGGGGCCAATGTTAGGAAGCAGTGGGATTGTTATAAAGATAATGCAATATTTCATTTATCTCTTTAGGGAGAGGCTTCTTTTGTAAGCGAAGAGTGAAAGAGTGCAGACCCCCATAGCAGTAATTCATAAACAGGGAGACTTGTCCTAAGGGCTTGTTTTGCATGGAGTATCTTATAAGATCTAAAGAAAAGTAGAATTACAGTTTGATTGAAAAATATTAAGATATCCACATAAGTCTGTCGTTACACCTAAACACCACGTGTTTCATTCAGGACTGTCATAAATGAGTTAGCATTTCAACATAAAAGTTGAAACAGTTGGTTTTATTGTAAGATAGCAGAAATAAATTGTTGAAATAGTTAGCCAGAATGGTAGCATTAGGTTGATTAAATAGTAAACTAAATGTACTAGATGAATTGTTAAAACGGTTATCTAGAGAATAAAGTAAAAACAATTGAAATTACCCAAAAGTAATGAAACACAGTCTAAATTAGCATTAAAGCCATCGATGACTGCTATAATGGATTGATGATAAAAACAGAGCTAATATTAATGTATTGAGGGTTTAAATTAGCGAACAGTAACGGAAAACCATAGTGAATAGTCACATTTAAGGGATGACCAGATGTTTTTACCAATACATGCAAAACCACTGACCTGTAGTAGGTTAATGCTCAGTCTTAAAATTGCATCTGATTTTCTATTTGCATACTTACAACATAAGGCACCAATTCTATGCCTGGCACATTCTTGTTTGTTGTGTGTATGTGTGTAACTCTCACAACAAGCTATGACTCATGATAGAGTTCTGAATATATAACTTTGTATAAATAGTCATTAAACCATGTTGGATATTCATATATGTCTAGTTAGCAGTTTCAAAACCGTCTTTCAGTTATCACCTTTGGGTTTTATAAGTGTCCATCATTTTGGACATAGACTATTTATGACTACTGGTCAATGATTAATACAGCACACATGTTTATGATGTATCACAGTTGGCCTATGATGTCATACAATCTGCATCATTCCTCCCACCTCCCCCACCCCTACTGGAAGAGGCAGTGAGATGTACATGTTTCTTTTTTAGCTTTTGAGATACTCATGGGCAACACCAATTAAGGATGCACAAGTCACTCGAGGATTGAATTCTCTGATAGCATGTTCTCTAAAGTCAGTAGTCAGACCATATTTCTTCACAGTACACTACATTTGCCCTCCCATCAAACACAGCAAAATAGCTTGCCTCATCACTTTTGCGAAATACAGGTTTTCGCAGCACTCCTGTGGTCGCCCGGTACATTTTCCAAGGGAGACGGTGAATGTGATTGAGGCGTCAGCAGCCGGCATCTTTGGATTACAGAGATTGTGGGAGCAGCAGTTGGTGCCACAGCCAGTAATGGAAGTCTATTTTTCCTTGATGTAGAAAGGCGAGAACCAATGCCTGATAGCCCACAGCTTGATAAGGCCGGCTCTACTGGATGAGGATTCTGCAAGACATAGAAATATTTTTCACCAAACTTCAATCATTTTTAATCAAAATCTGAATTGCATACTCACAGATTTCCGACTGAGGAAGTGGATTGCTTATTACTGTATTCATATGGTAGATTTGTGCCTGTTCATTGGTTTTTGAAGCACTGTTTTTTTTTAATTAGGTCCATGTCAAATTTGGGGTTTTCCCTTTCCTGTAGTTATATAGATTTTGTGCATGAAAAAGGTCTACAAAGACTTTCTCTCCCATACACTCCCCCCCTGCCTGAAACACTTCCATTGGACTCCTTCGTTTACTTTTGTAATCTCAAACTCTCCAACACATTGTATGTGATAGGCTAAGGGGAGTGAACATTTCCCACACATCTCTAAGTGGTTGACCAGTCACAAAAGAGCGGGTCAGCTAACCAATCAGAGCAGACTAGGCTTTGGTTTCAGACAGTGTCATAAGAGGTGTTATGAGAAAAATAAAGACCTTTTTGAACATTAAATCATGTAAACATGTAAAAGAAGAGGCAACAAATTGAAATAATATTTCACACAAGAAAACTTCCATAATTTATTACTATCTTTAGATATTCTTATCTACTGTGTCAATTTCATATTGTTGCTTGAATGCACAACGCTATGGAATATTAAATGCATGTTGAATGGGACCTAATGCTCACAGTTCATCAGAGCGTGCTCTATAAAATGCTTTAGGGTGTTTACTCTCACTAAAGAAGAATCAACCATGTGCATGTGCCATTTACAATAATGACGACATTCATATTGTGTCAGACAATGACCTGGAATAAGCTCTGGAGTTAATATGCTTACACACAGCGCCCTTGTAGAGGTCATACTACAGGATACTTGAAATAAAACTACTATAATGTTGGGTGATGTTGCATGTGTGGTTTAGACTAGAGAAATCAAACTATTTCGAAGAATATATAAATTTCCCAAAATGTTTAGCTTGACCCAATAGGCAGAATAACTAGATATATACCTATTATGCCCAATTACGTTACTGGCCTTGAAGAGAATAGTTTGTTTTAGGTACTTTTTGTTGGATTATTATTACATGTCACCTGTTAGACGCTTTTATCAAAAGCTACTTACATACTCAATACTGTGGACAATCCCCACAGGAGCAACTTGAGGTGAAGTGTCTCAGGGACACAACGACATGCTGACTGCAATGGGGATTGAACTTGTGCTCCCCTGATCCGAAGAGCCCACTGAGCCACAGCCTCACCATAGATCTATAGTTAGCTCAGCTTGCTTCGAATGTCAACTGAAGTGGTAACAGAAAAAGGATCAGGTACTAGCCAAAACTGTTGGGAAATCCCCAAAAGTTAGTTGACCGGATGTAAATGTGTGCAGAAAATACTTACTAATGCAATGTGACTTTGTAGCCTACAGATGGGACAACACTGGTTTCTCCCTACAAGTTGAAGGCCAGCCAACCAACAGCAGAGGCCTGCTTAATCACATCCTCTGGGAGACTATCCCTGGGAGTGAATGATTATAACTCAATAATTATAGCCTATATTATTCAGAAATTAGACATTTATGGAATTATGGAAATAGTGTGTCTGACAGGGTGAATGGTGAAAGCGACTGACAATTTCACTCAACTGTTGGTGGAGATATGTTTTTGTCTGTGAAAGTGTTCCCTGGATACTCCTCTTTTTGCCCTTTCAAGAAAGTCTCCCACTCAGACATGCCTTCAGGCAAATAAGATGCAATATTTACTTAAAACTGTGAACATAGCTGTGAAAAAGAAGTAGAAAACGGCTGTTTCGTACCTCTCCATCTGGCTCTTAATTCCAGTTCACTGAAGCAGGAGGTTGAGACACTCATTTGTAACACCTGTCCTCAAGCTGTTGAATGGGCAAGTGAAGCACTCACGATGACCGCCTCATTGTAGACAGCTGCAGCCATGTTTGAGTATAATGATGTTCCCTATGATAAAATTATTTAGAGACCAGCTCCCTGACTTTCAGCTCAGGATGCAGCTATTTCCAAGCAAATATAGCAATGTTACTAAAAGACATTTTCTCGAGCTCAGTTTGGATGTAAGAAACAGTAAGCGAAACCAAGTCTGTGTAGCGAGGCAGATGAGTTTGCATACTTTTCCAACGGATGTAGATTGGTAAGGTGAAAGAGAACCAATAATTGCCTTATAAATAAGGGTCTTCCAATGGTTTTGTTTACGGGTGGCCAGACCGTCCAAACCAAGCATACAAATAATGGTCCGTAAGGATTTTAGGATTTACAATGAATCGCAGTGCCTCATGGTAAACACTATCCAAAGAGCATAGGCATAATAGAAGATGCATTCATATACATGACCAGTTGTTGAATGTTGGGATGCTTCCAAGAGTTTTGTATTGAGACACATGTTCAATCTCAGAACCCTGCAAAGTGGTTATAGGAGGGAGGTTCAAGGGTTAAGATTTAGCTTTCGATTTCCCAATTTTGGATGAATAAAGTATCTATTTATCTATCTACCTAGAAAAACATGAACTTTGTTTTTCTAGCTTAGTCCTCACACAGGGTAAATTGCACACTAATGAAGCAGTCTTGAAATGACAAAGAGCCTAATTTGGGCTATATGCAGAACAATATATCACTATCATAAAAGTAAAAGAATGATTTTGATTGAGACTATTGATATAAATTATAAATAATAATGGTTCTAAAACCGATCCCTGTGGCACAACCTTGGATACATTAAAAGAGCTAGAAGTTATACCTTTGTGTGTGGGATCGGCCTGATTTAGTATTTCCAACGATGACCATGATCAACATCACATGTGTTTTCATGCTAAATTACAGGTTGTTAATAGCGTCTAACCTTCAGTTAAGAAGAAAATCCCAGAATACAGAGAGGGGGGGGGGGGTCTTTTACACCATCTTGTATGCAGAGAAACTAGTCCATGCATTTGTTACTTCAAGGCTGGATTATTGTAACTCTTTATTATCAGGGTGTACCAAGAAGTCAGTCAAGTCGCTTCAGCTGATTCAAAATGCTGCAGCTCGTGTACTAACCAGAGTTAGGAAAAGGGACCACATTACTCCTGTTCTGGCTGCCTTACACTGGCTCCCTATAGAACACAGGATAGAATTTAAAATTCTTCTTCTCGCCTACAAAGCCCTTAATGGGCAGGCGCTATCTTACCTTAAAGAACTCATTATACCCTACTGTCCTACTAGGGCATTGCGTTCCAAGAATGCAGGGTTGTTGGTTGTTCCTAGAGTCTCTAAAAGTACAATGGGAGCCAGAGCCTTTTCTTATCAAGCTCCACATTTGTGGAATCAGCTTCCAGTTTGTGTTCGGGCGGCAGACACCCTATCCGTTTTTAAGAGTGCGCTTAAGACCTTCCTTTTTGATAAAGCTTATAGTTAGGGCTGATTAGATTCAGCCCCTAGTTTTGCTGATATAGGCTTAGTTTGTCGGGGGACATCTTACTTCTTCCTTCTCTCTGTCTATACCTGTGTACTCTCATGTTCCGATTAACCCAGCTTCCCCAAATTTCTTTCTTTTTGGTGTCTATATACGCTGGGATCCGGAGTCATGGATGATCCTGCGGTCCTATGTCCTGGATCGCGAGCCCTGGATCTTGAGTCGTGGCTGTGGTCCTGGATCATAGGTCCTGGATGGATATCCTCGTGGATTCATCTTCCTATTATACACACATGCATTTCCAAACATTTGGACTACCTATGTTGCAAATGTATTATCTTTTCAATTTACACACGGCATCTATTGCACGTCTGTCCGTCCTGGGAGAGGGATCCCTCCTCTGTTGCTCTCCCTGAGGTTTCTCTCATTTTTCCCTTTAAAACTGTGGGTTTTCTTCGGAAGTTTTTCCTTGTACGATGTGAGGGTCTAAGGACAGAGGGTGTCGTATTGTCATACTGATATTTTGTACAAACTGTGAAGACCACTGAGACAAATGTAACATTTGTGATATTGGGCTATATAAATAAACATTGATTGATTGATGATTGATCGATCTTGCCTATTATTTTCTTTGTCATGCATTATAGCTTGTTAAGTTTTTTGAAAATGCTTTTCTTACCCCCTGTAAATGTGTGTGTTTGTGTGGAGTATGTCTGTGACAATGAGAACACAGGCTTGAGTTTTCACACTGGAGGTGCCAATTAGCTCTTGGAGACGGAAAGAGAGCATGAGTTGGCTCAGCAGTAACGAGCCGCTCCAGCAGAATCTCTTTGCCTTCTCACTTTGTCTCAAGCCATTTTATTTCCTCTTCTCCTCTCACAATTTTTTCTATCATCCTATTCCTTGCTCTATCTCTGCCAGCCCATTGCTTATTTTCTCTGTCAATGTTTTGTATTGCCCACCTTTTCCCCTCTCTCTCCTTTTGCCTCTGCTCTTGCTTTGTCGTTTTGTGTGGACCCCAGCTGTCTTATAATAGCACTCTGCTTCCAGCAGACTTCTTCTGTCTCTTTCTTCCTCTGTACTTCAACCCTCCTCCTCTGCCTCACCCTCTCTCCTCATTCAGCCTTACTGCCTTTCATGTTCTCTTCTTATTCTTCCGCGGCCTCCCTGTTTTTTTCTTAGCAATTTTTAGCTTGTGTCTAAAAAGGATTATTTTAATTTCGACAGGATCAGTACGGTTAACAAAGATACATGTTCTTGTTCAAGCAAGTTATGCTTCTGCTACACTCAATAACTCGTTTATCTATTTTGAACTGAACTTATTTTTCTTAATTAAATCACCCACATGTAAGGTAATGAAAGGGGAATATTGCTGTCATCCACAATCTGTATTTTTGGTGAAATGACCTTTGAGCAATGACTTTCACTCCTGATTTATGCTGCATTCATTTTAAGGCATTCTTAGCCCTGTCACTTTATGGCTGGCTGAGCATCCTGTTAAGATTTCCACCTGTGTTAATGGGCGACTGTCCATTAAATCAATCAAAGACCTTCAAATCTGACATATCTTGTCTTCCAGAACCGGTCCCAGAAAATGTACGCCCTTGGGAGCAGTTTGTTCAACAACGCTGACACATCGAGAATCGGGGCTCGGCTAGTGAAGGGCTCTTGTTGATTCTACAAGTAGGGAACTATTTGATGATATGTCACTTCGATCTTTGGTCATAACCTGAACATTTGAAATAACAGTTTTTTTTAACCCTAACCAATATCCTTCTTTAAACCCTGTCTATTTCAAGACTATGGAATGGAAGGCTTTTAAATGCCTGTCCAAACATGCATACTCCTTTCCACAATGGTATAATCGAGTACTTTTAGCACCATTTCCAAACAAACCATTAGTAATATATTTATTTTTTTCATCATTATGTTTTCTTTGTGCAAAGGGAGAAACAAAACCAAAATTCTAATTGAAGCAAAAGAAAAGACCACCAAGTCAAAATGATCTGTCCTCAGAAAACAGAGGGGTGGTAACCAGTGATGTGCGGTGAGGTTCATGGCTGGTGAGGCACTGACTCTTTCAGAGTCAGATTTACAAATATTATATATTTTGACCTTAAAGGTGGGGTAGGTAATTTTGGAGAAACCAGCTCGAGTGCGCTAGAATTTGAAAATAAACAGCCCCTCCTCCAACACACACGAACGCGCACATGACCAATGAGGGCACGAGATAAGTTTGTGCACAGATGGAAGGCTGACAGGCAGGTTATTTTAGCCGGGCCGGCTAAAATGAGTGGTCGTGCTTTTTACAGTACTACGGCTTCCACAGATTAAATGTTTTTATGTATTTTTTGTCAAAGCACTTAAGACATTCATTGCTATCGGGATGTTAAGAGCATTCCATGGAATATAACAAAAAGTGTATCTCGAGCCGGTTTCTCAAACTTACCTACCCCACCTTTAATCGAAATATTCTGTTATTTTCAAAAGCTTTTTTAGTCTGATGCTTCGATTCATTTTAAACAGACCGTTCAACAAAAGGATACCCAAAATCTAAATATTGGATTGTTCTTTCTTAGTAAGATCCCATTTTCATTACAATTGTGGTCTTACCTTGACTTGAAGATGAAGTCCATGCTATCCTTCTGGACAACAATCTTTATTACTTTTTTGTAAAAGTCCTCCTTATCTTCCTCTAGTTTCAAAAGTCTAGCTTGTTGTTTTCGTCTACCGTCTCTGTGTAGAATAACAGGAGCAACAAGAACCTGTGGGCTCACTTGCGCCCCCTGCAGTGCGGCAGAGGTTGTGGCTGCCTCCCCTGGTGCTTTTTTCATTGCTGTTGTATGATGAGACCAGCGAGCTTAAATATCATATATACGTGAAATAAGTTATTTAGAGACTATGGATGGCGAGGATAAATGTAATAAAGGGATCTACAAACATTACATTGGTGACATACAGTGAGATGGTGCAGGCATGCGCTTAGGGCCCGCTTTCCAGCCAGTTTCTGTGGGGTGACGCATTCTGAGGTGAGGCAGAGCTCATCTGTGCCTCACCTCACCACACAGTAACTGGCTTGAGCGCGCTCACAAAATAAGTGCCCGCGCTAAATTAGTACCCATGCTCCAGCAAGTTACTGTGGGCTTCTCAATCTCATCGCTCCCAGTAGTTGTAGCGGAGCTCGGCAAATTAGCCGATTTTTACTATAAAAAGCGATTGGAATCATACAGAAATCACATTTACAACACAGATCAGTGGACACATTTTATTATTATTTGTATTATTATTATTTTTTTTCCGTTACATTGGAGAATGATAAGTGAGGCTCTGCCTCACCTGACCGCACGTCGCTGGTGGTAACGCTTGTTCAGACATGCTGAAAAAGACAGGATAACAGACAAGGTTAGTGCTTAAACACGGCCAAAACTGAAGTTATTGTACTCGGCCCAATGAATCTACGAAACAAACTATCTAAAGATATATTAACTATGGATGGCATTAATTTGGCCTCCAGTGAGACTGTAAGGAATCTTGGTGTTATATTTGATCAGGATTGATCTTTTAACGCACACATAAAATCAATCTCGAGGGCCGCCTTCTTTCATCTACGTAACATTGCAAAATTCAGGCATATCTTGCCTCAAAACGATGCAGAGAAACTAATCCATGCATTTGTTACTTCAAGGCTGGATTATTGTAACTCTTTATTATCAGGGTGTACCAAAAAGTCAGTTAAGTTGCTTCAGCTAATTCAAAATGCTGCAGCACGTGTACTAACTATAGTTCGGAAAAGGGACCACATTACTCCAGTTTTGGCTGCCTTACACTGGCTCCCTATATAACGCAGGATATAATTTAAAATGCTTCTTCTCGCCTACAAAGCCCTTAATGGGCAGGCGCCATCATACCTTAAATAACTCATTATACCCTACTGTCCAACTAGGGCATTGCACTCCAAGAATGCACGGTTGTTTGTTGTTCCCAAGCGGCAAACTCTGGGGAAGAGCCGGGACGCCAATACGGAAGTGCCACACACTGCAGTTCATATATTGGCCGATAGGGACTGGCTGCAGAAAGGAGCAATTTCCATAGACCCCCATGTTAAAATGCCCAACTTTACAGCAGAAAAAAACATGTTTCTACCCATGGATGCAATAAATATTATTATGAATATAGTTAGGTTCCACCTTCATGATTATGGATCTGTGAGTGAATTGTTTTCTAACACGACCCTTTTATTTATATTAGGTCTTAAAGTGTTTGCATAAATTAGGGCGTGGTCACATTGAGTGACGGCTCTGTCAAGTGACTGCTGCTGCTAGCTTCTCGTCTCTCTGCTAGCTGCTCCGTGAAGCTACTGGGACTCTGCCTGCTCAGCTCATCCAGGGAACACAACTTGAAGCCGGGCCGTGGTTGTTTGTTCTTCATGCTTATATATCGGACTATTGTGACTCGCTCTGCGGTTAAAACAGACGGTGCATGCATGCGGTTTTGCGGTAAGTGAAAATCGAGTACTTATTTATGTGTTAATGATTTTAATCGGCTACGTAATGAATGTTAAGGCTTGGTTTAGTGTGTAAGCGAGTGGTAGCTACATCGGTGCTAACGATGCTAATCGTAGCCTACAAGTTAAAATCATAGACTGTATATATAAAGGTTAAAACGAAATAGACAAGTGTTAAGTGGGAGACTACTGTAGAACAAACGGCTTCTGTTTGAGGTTGATAAAATAAGGTCATCCTTGTAACTTAGAGAGATATTTTATTATGTAGGTAGGAACTGTATGCATCACTAAGGTTAATTTAAATTGGCTATGCTCAAGTATGTAGACAAGCTAACGTTGAAGTAGTGTATGTGAAATCAACCTCACAATAAGATGTGTGTATATTACAATTATTAATGTCATATTTCAAGATGATTACTTAGATATTACAATATGGTTGGTTGAGCTGGAGTTCATTATTGAGCTTACACGTTAACGTCAAGAAGAACGAACCCAAACCTTGTTGTTTTTATTAATTGCATTACCAAATGGGTATCAAATAAACAGTAAGCATTGGTAACACAACTTCCAAAGTTACAGTAAAATAAAAAGGACCCTGACTCGGACAATACACAATCCAACCTGTTCAACAGAAGAGAATCAGTTATATTGGTTGTACACATGGTACTTTACATATATATCTGTTTGTTTAAGGTGTCCAGGTGATGCAGACAGGCTGGACCAGAGAGCGAGAGACAGAACTGAACTCCTCACAGCAGTGAACTTCAGCTCAGGTACAAAGACTCTTTTTTTCATACTGTACAAAGAATCAAGAAAGATATTGGTTTAAATGAATGAAGTATTGACTTGAATACACTGATATACATTCCATTAAACAATACTAAATACTAGATCACCTACACATCAGTTAAGTTGAGGGTTTTTTCCATGCAAAAAGTTACATTTTAGAAATTTAGCAATATGACTTTGTCAGCTTTCTAATTTAATGTATTGAAGGCAAATATATTTAACACATAGTGAGAACTGCTACTATTTATCTCTCAATATTGTCTGTAAAAACGTGGTAAAAGTTATTCTTTCAGTGAGAAAACAGAACAAGCTTCTACAGTTGCACTACGTTTTGATAACAGTTAAATATTATTTTGATAACATATATTTCAATGTTGATGAGCTTCATACTGTTCATTCATAATCTGATCGTCTTTGTAGCTCACTGTTGAAATAAAAAAACAAACATTATAATTACAAAATAATTATATCTACAGCCCCGAAACACACAAACACACCGCTTTCATAAATAACACACTTGTTCTGCAATAATATGTTTTATGTTTCCTGTCATTTTTGTTAGGAAAGGACATGCCTGAAAGACACGACATGTTCTCCTTCTCTGAGGGTCAAGAAGAACATCCAAGAGGAACATTAAAAGCTGATGTTATGAGATTTTAAGACCAGTACACTAAGAAACTACTTTTATTGTGAAAACACAGTCAGCTGATCGAATGCACCTATTTCCACATCTACACTCCATCAGCTGATTATTTCTATTTGCCTCGCTTTATGAGCTTCACATCGCTTGTGCCTTGTACCGCAGAGTTTGCAACGTCACAAATAAATGGGGCCAATCTTCAGTCAGATGTGAATGTGTAATCTAACATTTTCAGTAAGAATAATGGACGAAAGGAGTGCAAACAAATACAATTTATTGAAATGTGAATCAAAAGTTAATCAAATGTTTCAAATAAAAAGCACATATGGACAGAAGGTGTAAACCTATTAAATGTATAAGTAAACACATTTAGTCAAATAAAGTGACAGACTAGGCCTGTGGAAGGTCACCAGTTCAAGTCCCGGCAAGACCAAGTGCTACCGAGGTGTCCCTGAGCAAGGCACCGTTCCCCACACTGCTCCCCGGGCGCCGTTCAAAATGGCAGCACACTGCTCCTAACACTAGGATGGGTCAAATGCAGAGAAACAATTTCCCCACGAGGGATTAATAAAAGTCCATCTTAATCTGTGCAGTTGGTATCAGCTTTGGTATCAGCTCCTCCATCAGGCCTGGTCCTCCTCGCAGAGGAAAGACCCTCAGTCCTCTCCAAACCAACAGACAGGACGTCCATCACACAGAGGTTTCTCCCTGAAGTCTCTGCTGCTCTCTGGACACCATGCTGTCTCAATCCGTCCACACTGAATATGAGAGGGGAAAAATGAAAATAATAAATGCTTTGGACAATAAGAAATATAAAGTTGACTGTTGAGTTGCTCAGTTTTTTTAGATTGTCAATACTATTACTGTATAACTAATATCTCAGGTTAAGAGGCACATTCAAATAAAGATTGGTGTTTAAATACATGTTGTCTTTTTAATTGTTTGTCTAAAGTCAAGGATCTAGAACTGGTACTTAGTTTTAATGATACAGTCTGATTATTATGCTGTTTGGAGGAGGCCTCACAGGTAAGAGCACTAACTAGCTACCATCACATGTACCTTAGCTTGACTTAAATGTATTAAACGTATAGTTAAGTGATATCAAAATATAAATAACTAATGTCATGCAAACATATTAATATTTGCTTGATTCCAGTGTTGAATTTAGCACAATTGCATTCAAACGTTAAGGGATTTTAAGATTCTGAAGTATTATGCTAAAAACTCAATAACTTAGATTATTATTTATAGTTTTGCTGAATAGTTTCATGTCCGCTTACCTTAGAAACGTAAAATGCCACGGCAGTCTGCAGATGGGGAGCATGTTAGCTTAGCTTGGTAGCTTCAGCTAGCTCTGGAACTTCCAGCTCGGTGGCAGCAGGTCCCGCCTCGGCTCCGCCTCTTTGCCCTTATTTGGAGCAGGCTGGAACAGGCGGGAGTTGAACTCTGACGTCACTGTCGAGCCGTTAGTGGCCGACTCCGCCTACTAAGGGCTTCTCGGCAACTCTGCAGAATCCTATGGGTGACGTCACGGACCCTACGTCCATTTATATATACAGTCTATGGTTGTTCCTGTAGTCTCTAAAAGTACAATGAGCCTTTTCTTATCAAGCTCCACTTTTGTGGAATCAGCTTCCAGTTTGTGTTCGGGCGGCAGACACAGGGCCGCCGCTTGCGGACAGGCAAGGCAGGCAACTGCTTGGGGCCCCAGACCAGTAGGGGGCCCCTGAGGGGCGACACATCTTTAAAACGACATCAGTGTCGTTTTTTTAATGCAAAATTCAGAACAACAAATTATACAAAAAATACAATTAAACAGACATCATACATTGCAATAAGCCTTCATCAAATTCAGTTAATCTACAATAGTGGGGGCCCCATTATTGTAGAATCTACAATAATGGGGCCCCCACAATTGTAGATGAACTGAATTTGAGTGAGTAGGGCAATGCTCAACGTTTGCAATGACAGACAGTAGGAGACCTCCCTAATGGGGCCCCACCTTATCCAGGCTCACTCCGGTCAGTGTCGCAAATCGCGTGCATGATTGTTTACAAAATAATCCTGATGACAAGGAAAGCCACTGAAAAATGAAAAGAAATTATCTTTCTGGAAGCGAAAAAAGGAAGAAGAAAAAATATGAAGATGAGAGAAAAAAACAAGACAGTGGTAAGTAAGTTGAGTAGATAACGATGAAATAAATGTTGCTAGTCTAACCTTAACTGTGGGATAGAGAAACTTGAATTACGTAACTTCCACTAGAATCTAATTATTTTTTTGTTTACTTTGACGTTTAACATGACATGAGTTAACCTAGCAGAACAGTATCTGCTCTGCTGGCCGTGACATTACCGAGTCAAGTGTGCGCAGCCGGGTCGGTACAACGCCGTTGGCCTATTAGCTTAGCTTAGCTAGCTGGCTGAAAGAACGTAGAAGTTAGAAATTACAGTTGCCGTTGACGTGTTAGCTTAGCTAGCCGGCTGAAAGAACGTAAAAGCTAGTAATTACAGTATTAACGTCTTCATTCATCTTTTTGGCATTGTTACTGAAATAAACATGGTCTCTGCCATTTCTACATTAACGTTTCACCTGTTGTTTAATGGGACACCAGTAATGGAGTAATTTGGAGGGGGAAATCAGCTAACTTTTTCTGTAGGCTAGTTAAATGATGAAGCTGTGTCCGACTGAGCTAACTGTCAAGCTATGAATGTTAAATTAGGAAATGTAGATGCAAGACATTTGGACAAGTGTACTCTAAATAACTTATTGTTAAGTTAGTGTGCTATGTGTTGAGTGTATTTTATTGTATTTTGCTTCTCTGTAGTGTACTCCTAGTGGTTTTATGATGATACTGAAAACTGTATATTTCAACCTTAGTAGCCATAGTGCAGGCTCCAGCACAATCCTCTGTATTGGAACCATGTTACATTACATTGCATTTAGCTGACGCTTTTATCCAAAGCAACTTACAATAAGTATATATATGTTCACTTACATTGTCCCTTTCAAATGAAATGGAAATAGTAAACAATGAAGAATAGTGAAAGCTATCCCCAAGAACAACATTCGAAAGCTGAATATGAGGAATTGGAATTATATAAAGTGAAAGTATTTTGAATTGTTAACATGTTACTGTTATAAGTATCACTTTATTATCTATCCTCAGGATCCTTCCTTAAGTTTCTGGCACCAGCAGCAGCAACGGAAAAGGATAAGGTGCCCCCTCCAAATGCTGATGATGGTAAGTTAAGTATTCCACTTTTAATTGATTATACTGTGCATTGCACTCCAAAGATTCCTTGTAACATGATATTCCCTGTTTCTTTTTTGGTCATAGCAGTTCAGTCAACATCTTGTTGGAGCACCACCCAATGGCGCTGGTGGAAGGTTCACCTCTGCTCCGCGCCGTCCCTTGATGACTGATGAGCTAGTCAATTTTACAAAAGAAGGAACTCAAAGCACCATAAATAAAGGTTAAACAATAATCTGTTTTAATGGTAGAAAATAACAATACACCATACAGAGCACTCTGCAATAGTACCAAATACAGAGCGCTCCGGGCTCAATTCCTACCACCGTGTGATAAACGTACCACGACAGCCAGACAGGAAAAGAGCGCCGAGCATAAGAATGTTACAGTATTTATACACATAAGCGGGGAGGAGTTGTGTCTGTTTCTCCTCCCTAGCTATTTGTTATAGCCAGTGAGTTGGCAGTTCACCATTGGCCAGTTTCATTTCTGGGCGAGCCCAAGACAGTGAGCTGGTAGTTCTCCATTGGCCAGTTTCACTTCTGGGCAAGACCCTAGGCAATGAGTCAGCAGTTGTTAACTCCATCTGTTTCGCCCCCTCTCCTTGTGTGTGTGTCCATGTCCCTCTGCCCTCAGGCAGTCCCACAACAATGCTTTGGAGTCATGACAGAACGCACACTCATTCCCCTTTAACATCTTCAACACACACACATCTGTTTAAACCAACTATTCCAAAATGTGGTGGCAATTTAGTACTCATAACATGAAAGAATAAAACAGATATAAATCAATAAAACACAAACACAGGTATAGTTGAGCAGTAATTATAGCCATGTTTTCCAAATAGTAGAACTTTACAGCAGGTTTTAACGCACACTCATTTCATCATCCAGCCCCCCACACAAATGTCACCTGCTTTCCTCTCTGAAAGCTATGCTTGTTATAGGTTTAAACGTCCCTGTCTTATGACATCTTTTGGATTAGTTAACTAACAAAGGTTAACTGTTCTCATACCCTCAGGCCTTCCTCTGAACTTCATTCCACCCCAAAGTCAGCTCACTTAGAATGAATGCATCTATTGATAACTCAGAAGGACCATTGTCTCTCTAACTGTGTGACTCACATCATCTCATGACTTCTTCAAATATCTGGAAACTGTAATCAAAGTATGTTATATTTGAGAAGGTCCAAGAATTGACATAATATTTTCCTCCTCTTATTCATTTAAGTTTTCAGATCATACAGAAAACTCTTACAGACAACCTACTGAGTTCTGCCCTCGAAAGCCCAAAATGACTTTCTGAAAAATACTCATCAACGGGTAATCATTTTATTCAAGGCAGAAATCACAGGCTGTACTGTACCTTACCTACTCACAAATAGCCCAAAAACCACCTTCTGATTATTAACAACTCAAGTGGAAGAAAAGACCATTTGCGCTAATCTACTTCTACTTAAAAGGAGACATCATTTAAAAACCTCAGTATGCTTAAGAGGAAAACATCAATTTGTCCCATTCAAGTTTAACACACATCCTATATATCAGGTGACATAAAAATGAATATACCAGAAATACGCTGTATTAAATCTTCTGCTATAACACGTTATTTTAATACTTCAATCTACCTCCAGTGGGGCGTCAATTAGACCCTCCAGAAAAATGCGGGCAAAAATCCTTGATTATGCGGGCTAAAATCCTTGATTATGCGATCAAACATGCAGGGTTTTATGTGATTTTATGCGCTGAAATTGCGGGAAGTTGCGAAATATGCTAAATATGCGGAAAAAATAAATATTGGGCTGTCTTATTTATTTATTCTCTCTCACACACAACCTGCCACTAACGTTAAACCCCTTTACTATTCAATTAAACACATTCAATGTTTATTTATTGTAAAAGCAAGTGGGCTATTTTAATCTCTCTCTCTCTCTCTCTCTCTCTCTCTCTCTCTCTCTCTCTCTCTCTCTCTCTCTCTCTCTCTCTCTCTCTCTCTCTCTCACTCACTCACTCACTCACTCACTCACTCACTCACTCACTCACTCACTCACTCACTCACTCACACACTCACACACTCACACACTCACACACACTTCTCCGCCTCATTCTGTTTTCATTTACTTGTTCGTTATCTGACCAGCTTCAATCTTGTAGGCTACTCACCTCGTTTCTTGTAGCCCTCGAAAGGGTTTTGGAGGTTGATGCCTCGGTGAACGTGAGTTGTTTGGCTTTCTTGTCCGCAGCAGCAGAAAGCATTTTCGAATGTTTGAATGAATCAAAGTGGGTCGTCACCGTCGATGTTCTCTTATGCTCCAACACACAGTTGCACGGGGTGCAGAATAGTTTCCCCCCACTTTCGTGCAAGACATCGGGGTACTGCTTTGCCCGGTCTTTAGCAGAAATGTTCGTCGGTAAATGAGATGGATTAGATTTTTTTCTTCTTGGTGTTTTCTCTCTCGTGTGAGCTCCACACGTTCACTCTACGGTGTTGTTTACCTTCTGTGATGCGCGAGCTGATGACGTCGCGTCATCATCATCATCACTTCACGTCAAGACGAGTTAACTTTTTTTTTTCTCAACTTTGTGTGGAAAAATGCGGGGATTATGCGGCCTTTTGATAAATATGCGGCCTTTTCAAAATCTGCGCCATTTTTCTGATTATGCGGTAAATTCTGCGATCGCAGAATCGCGTTTTTCTGGAGGGTCTATTCAATATCTACCTTGAGTGGGGCGTCAACATCTGCCTCCAGTGGGGTGTCAACATCTGCCTCCAGTGGGGTGTCAACATCTGCCTCCAGTGGAGTGTGAACATCTGCCTCCAGTGGGACAGCAACATCTTCTCATCATGAAGATGACACGTCAACCCCTACCTCCAGCAGCACTACCACGACTACAAAAGGTTTGATCCCATCAGACGACCCTGCACAATGTCCTAAATGATAGTGAAAAGTGTGCACTAGTAACAAGAGGACCAATACAAGAAACAGATGGTCTTTCCGCAGAATACTGAAAAAACTTCACGTAGATTTACAAAAGAAAACTATTCTGGTTTTAATTGTTCTTTATATTTATATGCGTGATTTATTCGTTTTTGTATGTCTTTTATATTCATATTACTAACTAATAACTAACTTTGAAAATAACAACAATGCGAAGTTGTTAAATAAAAAACTGTTTACATTTAGCAATTTTTTTGTTGGTGTCAGATTATTTATAACACAATGGTGATGAAAGCTGGTTCGAGGGGCCCCCAGTGTATTTTTGCCTAGGGCCCCCCACAGACCCTAGAATTGGCCCTGTTTTTAAGCGTAGGCTTAACCTGTTAAGCCCTGGGCCTGTTTTTCAGGTCTCAGGCTCGAAAATGACATTCCCAGAACAAATGACCATATCTTCCCTTCTAAAAGGGTTAAATTAATAATCTTTTTTCTCAAAGTAATGATAAACCTGTGAGTTAGAAGTAGAAAAGTCAGAATCAATATAGATGTTTTTTATTTTAAAGAAAATTCAGATTGAACATGGTAAAAAATTGTAAATTATAGTGTCCGTCCAAAAGATATTTTGTACTTATAGTGAAAACTAACCTTGGATGATGGGTTAGTAGACTAAAAGCTTTAGGAATCCAAAGTACAACATATAAGTACCCTGTATCAAGATTGATGCAAAACAAGTGCTATTTGACATTTTTAGACAGATTTAGCAAAAGAAACCTCTTCTGGGGCCATTTGGGTGGATTTTCTTATCTCTGGCCCCCCTTCTTCGATGTTAACATGTGACATCTCTTTCTGACCGTTAGAGCCAATAGAATCGAAGGGGAATCGTCCCGCACACACTCATGTTAAAAAAAAATGAATGGCGTCTTCGCGCAAGCAGTTTTGCTCCAGAACGAAGTTGTCTCTAGGTCTGACATCTCAAAACCGAAAAGCTGATTTATTGCTCATGGATTATCAGAAATCATTCAAAGTGACACAGACACATTGGATTAACCTATGGATTAACTTCAGCATCGTTTTTATCATTTTAATGCCATTGAAGACCACTTTTGACCAGACTAACACACAGGTGAGCCATTTTGCCGTTTTTGGCTAACTAGCTCCATATGTTTTGATGTGTGTTCTTGTTATTATCACCGAGAGTTCGTATGATTGAGTGATAATGAGGATAACCATCGATTCTGTGTCCCCTCACGATGTGAAACGATGGGTTGAGATGTGCAGCAAAGATAAATAATAAGGTTTTGTGAGTGAATTTCGGTGCAGTCATCTGTTTGCATTTTTCGCTCGTTGCTAATTCAGAGGCTCAGCGTTAGCATTGTGTTTTAAAAAAAAAAAGTTCAGTTAGATGAGTTTCTTTCCGTTACATGGATATAAAACATTCATAGTTTATTAAATGAACATGCTCTCAGACACTGTTTTCTGCAAGATATTGCAGGAGGCCCCCGGAACCGGGGTCACACGTTGTGCCTCTTCACCTATACATCTTAGTTCTTACTCTTTTTCCTTACTGATGGTATGTAATTTGGTTGTGTGTGCAGACGGTGGAAGCAGGGAGAGACATATACGTGTCTTGATCCCTGCCGAGTCGACGCACAACTGTTGATTGGTGGGGAGGAGTGGACGTCGAGGAAGATGGCTGCTTAAGTTCGTGGCTCCGGCACAATCACCATTTATTTTGCTTAAATATCCCACTATCAGTGATACTTTTTATCTCAATCACGAGTTATTCGTCCCAATAGTCATCTGTTACATTTAAACATGCCGAATACTAAAAAAACTCCGAAAACCTTAGTTAATGCAACTCAACAACACCTGGTTCTCAAGGCTAATGCTAGCCCGAAGCCTGCGAATGTCTCACTGGACATGTCGGTGTTGAACTCAGCTGCTACTGAGCCTACCAACACCGCGATTCTCGAGCTTCTTCAAAAGCTGAGGACCAAACAAAGCACTTTACTGACCTTCGGAAAGAGCTATCGGAAACGCGGAGAGCCGTTGTTGCTGTTGAGGAGAAGCTAGCTGACATGCTTACCCGAATTACCAGTGCTGAGGCCCGGCTGGATATGCTGGAAGACACAGAAGACCGGCGCCGCAATTCTCCGCCAGCCCTGGCTTCGGAGGTAGAAACGCTGAATGCTAAGCTAGTGGAACAAGAGGATAGGGATAGGCGGGTGAATCTACGCTTCTATGGATTCCCGGAGCATTCTGAGGAGAAAGATGCTTTATCCTTCCTGAGGACAGCGCTGCCGGACATCCTTCAGACGGATTTTCCTGGGGGCCTGGATTTGGAGCGTGCTCACAGGTCTCTAGCGCCAATCAGGCCCGGGGCTCCACCGAGACCTTTCGTGGTGCGTTTCCTGAGATTCCAGCAAAAGGAGCAAATGAGAAACGTCGTGAGGGAAATCGGAGATGTCAGGTGGAAGACCCATAAAATAAGCTTCTACCAGGATTTCTCAAAGGCAACGCAAGATCGGCTACGCTCCTTTTTGGAATGTAAACGGCTACTTCACTCGGCTAAGATTCCGTTTGGCATCGGATACCCGGCTGTGCTGTCCTTCACTGCACCCGGTGGGACTAAGCACCGCTTTGACGACCCAAAGAAGGCTATGCAGTGCATCAGAAGTTTATAAATGTATAAGTGTTATCACGGACAGCGGATGTGTCTTAGTAAACTGATTATTTAGCCAGGGGACTGAATATTCCACATAAAAGGACCACTATTTTAGGATTTTTGCATAAGAGAAATATTGACTTTGCCATGATACAGGAATCACATTTACTCATCAAGGATGCGGCCCGCTTTGCAAATAGGCTCTATCACCCTATTGTCTTTTCGTCTGCTCCTACGAAGACCAAGGGTGTGATGATAGTTTGTAGGCGCAAGCTGAAATTTGATTTTTGTGGGAGGCAACAAAGGGCTTTATTAGAAGTAACACCACTCTGTACGCATCCACCCGAAACAAGGAACGTGCAGCTAAATTGGAAGCATTAGAACTAAAGTATGCTGCTCTCGATGCTAACTTACAACACCATTACAGCGATTCTGTTGCTCTCCAAAAGGACCTGATCAAAAAAGAAATGAATTCTCTCCTCAGACGCCGTTCAGAATTTCTTATGCACAGAACCAGACAGACTTACTACTTCCACTCCGCCAGACCTAGCCACCTGCTGGCCTTGAGGCTTCGGACCAATGAACATTTTGCTGATATTTTCAGTGTTAAATCTATAGATGGCACTGTTCTAACCGATCCCAAGAGCGTGAACACCACCTTTGTTTCTTTCTACAAGGATCTGTACAGTTCGGTGAGTGGCTTTGTCCAATCTGAATGCGATGATTTTTTAAATAATATCCAAATGGAGTCTCTTTCTGTCAGCGACTCTGAAAATCTGAATGCCCCCATCACACACCACGAAATTGAGAAAGCAGTAATGGACATGCGTAAGGGCAGGTCGCCAGGTCCAGATGGTATTCCACCCGAATTCTATCTCACCTTTTGGCCCTTGCTCGGCCCCTTGCTTGTAGAGATGATATTATTTTCTATTAAGGAGGGTTCATTTTTGAGAGACGTCAACACTGCCCTGTTATCCTTGCTTCTTAAAAAAGGCAAGGATCCGACAGAGTGTACTAGTTACAGGCCCCTCTCACTCTTAAACACTGACATAAAGATCTATGCCAAAGTGCTGGCTAGGTGCCTTCAGTCTCACATGACGAATCTAGTACATAGCGATCAGACAGGCTTTATAAAATCCAGGCTTGCCGCTGACAATGTAAGGAGGCTATTACACATCATAGATGGGGCCCAACATCTACCTTCCCCAGCTGCAGTTCTCTCACTTGATGCGATGAAGGCCTTCGACCGCCTAGAATGGCCCTTTTTGTGGTCGGTACTCGGGGCAATGGGCTTTGGTGCCCCTTTTATTGACATGGTCAAGGTGCTATATAAAAACCCAACAGCTATGGTGCTTACAGGCAAGGTATGCTCCCCATCTTTTGCTATCTCGAGAGGATCAAGTTAAGGCTGTCCGCTAAGCCCCTTGCTATTTGCGCTGTCACTTGAGCCGCTGGCACACACCATTCGTCAGTCACCCACGTTATCCCCAATCTCTATTAATGGTACGCATCATCATCTTTCGTTATATGGTGATGATGTGCTATTGTATTTGGGCAATGCTGTACAATGTATCCCAAGAATACTGTCTATTGTCGATCGATATGGTCAGCTTTCTGGGTTTAAGATAAATTGGCAGAAATCTGCTTTGATGCCACTTAACCAGGCAATGATCAATGCACCTGTCCCTCCATCTATCCCAGTTGTCAAAAAATGTACATACCTGGGGATAGACGTTTTTCCTTCGATTCAGACAATAGTTAAACATAACTATGGTAACACGCTTCATAAAATAATTTCTGATTTGGATAGATGGTCTTCATTGCCTAATTCACTTCGCAGCCGTGTATCAATAATCAAGATGAACATTCTACCCAGAGTTAATTTTTTTAGTTCAATGCTACCTCTTCCTCCACCAACTCAGTACTGGAGCAAGCTACAGACAGCTGTGACGAAATTTTTATGGCAATCGCATCAAGCTCTCTACAATGCAGCGGGAGAGACAGGCCGGGGGTTTGTCTCTCCCAAATTTTAAACACTATTATTTGGCCTTCACGCTTAGACCCTTATTAACCTGGCTCCAGTCTGAGACATCAGTGTCATGGCGGGCCCTGGAAGAGAGTCTAGTGCATCCTTACACCCTTCAAGATCTCTTGTATTCAAACATTCTTATTGCGCAGTGTCGTTGCAGGTTCGGCCCCATTGTATCACAATTGCTGTCTGTCTGGAGGGCGGTAGAGAAACTATGTGGCTGCCCCTATGCATGGAATCCATGTTCCCCATTATTTAACAATGCCAGATTGTTGATTGGTGGCCATCCCATTCAGTTTCCTCAGTGGAAAATGAGAGGGGTTCATATACCGGGGAACGTCTATGGAGATGAAGGTCTGCGTTCGTTTCAGGAGCTGTGTACAGAATTTGATTTACCTCGTTCCTCCTTTTTCTTTTATTTACAGTTGAGGTCGGCTTTAAGGGCTAGCGGTGTTCCATTGCAAAGTCCTCTATCACCACACCCGCTGCATAACATTCTACACTCCACTAGAGGTACAAGTGGCCTTGTTTCCAAACTTTACTGGTTCATTTCACAACACACTTATAGACCCCTGGCGTTAGAGGCGATATGGAGGGCCGATGTCCCAGATCTGGATCCAGAGTTTGATTGGGATGAAATCTGGTCCAATATACTAATAGCTTCTAGGAATCCTGACCACCAACACATACATTATAATTTCACTCATAGAGTTTACCTTACACCTAGGAAGCTTTGTTTAATGAAAATAATTGCTGATCCAAATTGCACTCTATTGGTACTTATATATATATGTTCTGGGAATGTCCGCCAGTGGCCAGATTCTGGGAGATGGTTGCTTCTAACCTTTCGGCGATATTTCAGACCAACGTGCCTCATTCACCTGTTACACTTATCCTAAACGACCTGTCCAACCTGGGTTTAACCCTGACCAAAAGGCGAGCACTATTAGCCGGGCTTACAGCAGCAAAAAAATTGGTTGCGACTCGGTGGAAGCCTCCCCATTCCCTCTCACGTAAGGTCTGGGTTCTAACATATCTAGACATATCGTATCTAGAAGTATCGACAGCCCGGGTACATGGGGCAAAGGAGTCAACAATAGAGATGTGGACTTCGCTCATTGTGAACCTCAAGAGCATATTAGGATAACTATCTAATGGGGATGGTGATCTGGGTGGGTGGGTTAGGGACGTCACTGGGTTTTGTTTCTTTCTTTAGTTTTGTGCTGTTTTTGTACTGTATTGCATTTTATGTTATTTGTACCATTTGTTTAATACATTTAAAAAATGTGATCACAAAAAAAACCGTTGATTGGTGTCAGTGCCAAAAAACATTTTAGGAGCAATGCGCTCATGGTATAGATGTGGGGCATACATCTTAATTCCTACCCTTTTCCCTCACCCTATCCTAAGGGAGTGCATGTGCGTAGACACGTTGTGCCTCTCCACCTCTGTTCCTTACTTCTTAATTGCTACCCCTTTCCCTCAATCTATCCTAAGGAAGTCCATGTACGTACACACGTTAGTTTAGCTGCCATAGGTTTAGACTGTTGGAGGACATTTTACTTCTTTCTTCTGTCTGTATGTACCTGTGTACTCTCATGTTCCGAATAACCCAGCTTCCCCCAAATTTCTTTTTGGTGTCTATCTATGCTGGGATCCTGGGTCGTGGCTGATCCTGTTGCTGCGATCCTGTGTCCTCTATCCTGAGTTCTGGATTTGAGTCCTGGACTTCGAGTCGTGGCTGAACCTGTCACTGTGGTCCTGCCTGACTCTCAAATCAAATCAAGTTTTATTTATATAGCACATTTATAAACTATTTTTGGTCGAGCCAAAGTGCTGTACATATAATAAAAATAGCCTACAGTAGACACAGCAAATACAACAGCACAGATTGTTCAGAATATCAGTATGAGAAAAACGACACCCTCTATCCCTAGACCCTCACATCGTACAAGGAAAAACTTCCAGAGAAAACCCACAGTTTAAGGGGAAAACATGGGAGAAACCTCAGGGAGAGCAACAGAGGAGGGATCCCTCTCCCAGGACGGACAGACGTGCAATAGATGCCGTGTGTAAATCGAAGAGATAATACATTTTACAGCATATAGACCGAATGTTAGGAAATGCATGTGTCTGTAATAAGAAGATGAATCCACGAGGATGTCAGCTACAATCCTGGGGAAGCCATCTGGGAAGCAGCATGACAAGACCCAAGGCAGGACCGCAGAGACAGGTTCAGCCACGACCCGAAGTCCACGACTTAATCCAGAACTCAGGATAGAGGATCCAAGACACAGGACTACAGCAAGAGGATCAGCCTCGACTCCGGATCCCGGCGTAGATATAGATACAAAACAAGAAAAAAGATTTGGCTGGGTTAATCGGAACAAGAGAATACACAGACACAGACAGAGAGGGAAAAGGTCATTGGATAAAAGTTATTCTTGATAACCCTCTAGAAAGATCTCATGAACTTCCCCACTCAATCTATCAAGACCCGAGCAGTTCTATTAGATATAGGATAAGAAACAGAGATAGGGAGCACAACAATCTATCTCTTCGTCAGATACACTCCCCCGCTTATCTAAGCGACTCTGTACCCCGTTACCCTCTACAAGGCCATAGACCAGCAGAGGGAAAATGGGGGGTGGGTAAGGGTAAGGGTAGGACTCTCATCATACTACTTTCCTGATGGCTCCCACTGCTGGCTCCCACAGGATTGTTGACATCCTCGTGGATTCATCTTCTTATTATAGACATACATTTCCAAACATTTGGTCTACCTATGCTGTAAAATGTATTATCTCTTCAATTTACACACGGCATCTATTGCACGTCTGTCCGTCCTGGGAGAGGGATCCCTCCTCTGTTGCTCTCCCTGAGGTTTCTCCCATTTTTTCCCCTTAAACTGTGGGTTTTCTCTGGAAGTTTTTCCTTCTACGATGTGAGGGTCTAAGGACAGAGGGTGTCTTGTTTGTAGCCTTTATATAACCAGGTGAAAGCCCCTTGAGATCAAAAGATCTCTTTTTCAAGGGTGACCTGGTGTCGTATTGTCATACTGATATTCTGTACAAACTGTGAAGTCCACTGAGACAAATGTAACATTTGTGATATTGGGCTATATAAATAAACATTGATTGATTGATTGAAAATCCCTAATGTCCTCGTGCAAGTGAATGCAGCACAAGACGCGAGCCTTGTAACCCCTCCCCCGGCCCTGGCGCGAGCATTGAAATGTGATTGTCATTTGAACGGGACGGCGCAAAATGTGAAGCATTCAGTCTACAATGACAGAGAAGAGACTGTCAAGTTTGGCTGTACTCAGCATTGATTCAAAACGCACTACAACTTTGGATCATAATAAGTTTGTGAGCAGGGGCGGACTGGCCATCTGTAGAATCACAGAACGGCACCGCAGCGAGGCTCCCTCCCCTCCGTTGACAGTTCACTAGCACCCCCCCCCCAAGCATTCGAATGTGTCACATGTTTTAACAATCAATTACTTAAATAAGCCTTTGATTATGTTCCGGCCCGCCATCTAGTGGCTCAGAAAAAAATTGGCCCAAGGCCAAACTTACTTGCCGACCCCTGCCCTACACCCTCTACTCCTACCTCGACCTAGCCCAACCAGGGTCTGTATCCTTACTCCAATTCCAAAATTGAACCAGTTTGCATCCCCACCCACCTTACCCTCACTTTTACCAATCCCCCACTGGGGTTGTGGCAATCCCCCACTGGGGCTGTAGCCTCTGCTCCTTCTCGCTCGTTAGCAGCAACATTGTTTTCATTATATCCTGCACAACTTGCAATAAACTCTACATCGGAGAAACCCAACACACCATACTCACCAGACTGAAACAGCACCTTTACAACATCAGGGAAGGTCTTTTCACCACACCCCTTGGCAATCACTTTCAATCCCATCACTCTGCCAGTCTTACCATCTCGGGACTTGAGTCCAATGACCGTTGAACCGTTGGACAGAGATACTGGGCACCACCACTTTTAGGGGGTTGAATGACAAACCCTAATCCACTTACAACACCCATCCACACATAAATAGGCCAGTGCATACACTTATATACTTATACACTGATATACAGGTTGTCGGCCTCCAGAAGTGTATCTGGATACCTGCCCACACACTTCATCAGCAAAAGCAACCCACCCCCCTCCATCCAACACATGCTAGGCTCACTGAAACCAGTATGCTCCCTCTCTGTTTTCCTCTCCCTGTTGCCCACATCCACACACAAAAAACACATTGAAGCAACATTCAAGCAGCAGGCATTTTTGCCAACCGCTGGCAGTGTGGCTCATCATAACATAATAACATTTTCACAGTCCAGCTTCATTATGCAATCCGTGTACCACATGAGAATCAATCACAGAGCATAGCAAAGATAAGATTGTGCTTTTCCCTCCCATTGCCATGTGGCACTCAGACACAAGCAACAAAGCAATATGCAGCGTTTTGCCTTAGGGCTGAAATGACATTTAAAAAAAGTGCCCTTCTGTTGGTCAAGTTGCCAGCGATTGTCACTTATCTTGATGAGCTGTCTGCCTTGAAATGGCATCAAGTCGGAGCGGAGGTAACCCAGCTTGTAAAGCCATCACATATCAAGAAGCCAATGACAAAAACGGGGTATTTTTCACCACAAATAAGCTGTATATTATTATTTATTTTCGGATTGTTTCAGCCAGCAACATTCAATGAAAACTCTGTCTGGATGTTTCTTTTGACACCCAGAAGGCATCTCCACAGGGGGCCAGACATGTTTACCACCTTATCTTCGTGTACGAAAAAAACAAATTACCTTAATTAGTTAAAAATAACTGCCAAAGAAGATTGCCATTAAGCCTTCAAAGACTTATGTCCCATCTGGTTTATATTTCATTAAGCATTGTTCTTGTAACATTTCCCTCAAACACTGAATTCCAAGCAAGGCTTTTCTGAAACAATTGCAGACTTGGCAGTACTGCATGTTTCACTAACAGATGGTAAGTACATTCATATCAATCAACATAAAATGTCCGGTCATTTTAACGTCAGCTGAGGACAACAAATGTTTGTTTTTCATCCATCAGAAAAGACAACAGAATGGAACCCAGTAAAGAAAAGAAAAACAGCGCAAAAGAAGGAAAGAGGTTAAAACATAGGACCCTGGACGTCCGAGAAATCAACAAAAGAAGACAGACAGGAAGTACAAACTAACAGGAAAACGTGTGGGCTCTGGCATTGTTTAAAGACTGGTCAATGAAAAAAAAATGGGACAGACCTGGACAGGTAGAGAAAACCATAAATGTCATAAATGGCATCTATTGCACGTCTGTCCGTCCTGGGAGAGGGATCCCTCCTCTGTTGCTCTCCCTGAGGTTTCTCCCATTTTTCCCCTTAAACTGTGGGTTTTCTCTGGAAGTTTTTCCTTGTACGATGTGAGGGTCTAAGGATAGAGGGTGTCGTTTTTCTCATACTGATATTCTGAACAATCTGTGCTGTTGTATTTGCTGTACAGTGTCTCTACTGTAGGCTATTTTTATTTTATGTACAGCACTTTGCCCCGACCAAAAATCGTTTATAAATGTGCTATATAAATAAAACTTGATTTGATGATCGAATGCTACGGACAAAAATCAATTCATTGTGTTCTTCTACCCAGACATACTGAATTGGTGGACAGTTCCAGAGAGCATTGATGCATTGTATGTCTGCTCTGTGATAAAACTTGATTTGATTTGGGCGAGCAGAGCAAGTTGGACCCCAGTGCAGGATTGACAACAGGTTAACGTACAAATACCTTTATTAGAGGTTAGAATCCAGGCTGGATATGGCAGGAAATCGCAAAATAGAACAGAAATCTCTGAACAGAACTCTTCCATGGATGAAAATCAAGAATCTGACAAACACTCAAAGAAAACCAGAACTTAAATGCATGCAATCACAAGGACAAGACACATGCAGGGTGGGAAAGAAAACACAAGGGCACCACATGGACAGAATCAGATAATCAAACAAGAGACAGGACAAGAAGTAAAAACACACATAACAGTGAGTGAACACTTTTCAAAATAAAAGAAGAAACACAGACAGATCGAATATATTATATTTTTACAGCTATTAGACAAAAGTGACTGAAATGTCATGGAGGTTGTAACAATGTAACGGTTTGACTGGGGTTTCATTGTCTCCGTATCAAATAATTAAGGTAAACAAGTGGTTAAAACTGAGGAAACCGTCACTTATACTTCAGACATCAATACAGTGACTTTATAGTACAACCTTTAGAAAAAACAAAGCATGAAACCCACACAGATATATGCAATTAAATTACAACGATGAACCTGCAGCTGACCAACCACAGATCGAATTCAGGGGGTAACCACGACAACAGTTATTGGATTTCACATTAATTTTATCTGACACATACAACCCCTTGAGGTTTTGGCTATGGATTCTAATCTCATACATGGTTTGACATCAGGGATTAAGGTACAGCAAGAACAGAGCCCTCAGATCAGGTTTGAATGACTGTACTGTTTGTGTGGCCCTTGCAATTAAAGGTCCCATGTCATGGCCATTTCTACTGATCATAATTCCATTGTTGAGGTCTACTAGAATAGATTTATATTGTGCAATTTTCCGAACTCACATTGGTTTCTCATACAGCATCTCTGTATAGTATGTGTATGCACTCTGTGTCCTACACGGCTTGTTGGAGCTCCTGCCCCCCCTTCCCTGTGAGCCCACTGTGCTCTGATTGGTCAGCTTGCCCACTCTGTTCTGGTGAGTCCACCACCGTTACAGCGGAACATCAGTGATTATGTTACAATGGCGTTAGCAACCAGAAAATGAGACCAGTAATGACAAACAAATGAGAATACTGCGTGGTGTCTGGGTGCCGTGTTGGCGGGACGTTGCGCGGCTCGCTGCTGCGAGGAGCGGACAGTGTGAGCTGGGTTCATTTCCTGCTTACTGCGTGGGGTCTGCGAGACATCGTGAATGGACGCGGGAAGGGGGATCCCCCATCTGCGAAGCTCCACTAGTTCTAATAAATGTACGTACAGTAGCGATATTTCAGCTTTTTATTAACTAAAAAGTCCGACGTCAAATAAATAAATAAACATAGATGTACTATGTTCTTAATTCTTGAGTTGCAAATTGTTGCTTGACTTGACTGAAAACAAAGACCAGTACAGAGGGAATTTAGGCTCAGTCGCGTCCATTGTTTGTCCAACCCAGTATAGATTTAACCACAACCATTTCTGCATGATGAAAGCAGTGACATACTTCGCACGACTTTCTCATGGATGTCAAAAGAGAACATCACCGGCCCATATCAAAACCACACCAGAACCTCTGATTTATTGGCCATTTAGCATAGAGGCTAAATACTTTTTCGGCCGATACTATGTTCCACGACTGTTGGGAACTGACAAAAACGTGTGAATTCGGCTTCAGAAATGCTGGCATTTTAATGATCAGGTCTGAAATTAGGGTCAGGGTTTTAGCAGCATGGATAACAGCAATGTCACTGTATAAACTAAACAATAACTTCCTGTTAACAGATGTCATCTTCAGAATACAAATTGTAAGATACGCTGAAAATAAATTGTGACTGTAGGTTAAACAGTCTTTCATAAGCATTTCCTTTTAGGAAAGCATGCTCTTTGTGGCTAAGACATACTGGCGTGGACTGATAACAATTGAAATTGTCCTAGTTTTATGCAATTTCTTCTATACAGCATAAACTTCTCATACAGAAGTTCAACAGACGGTGACTCGCAAGATTGTTTAATGCAAATATACGGAGTCCAGCAAATACCATCCTCAATGGCCCAAAGTACAAAATGACCAGAATAAACGTGTCTGGGTTGTTGATCAGTACAAACGCAGTGATTGCTTTCTGCCAATACTGAGATGTTGTGCTCTCAACTCATTTTCTGGCCCTGGATGTTTCTGGAACAAAATATTCCCTGCGTGCACCCCCTACCACTCACCATTTGAACTGTTCTGCAATGAAGCACTAAGTAAACTAATGTGTCTGAATAACCCAGTACAAAAAAACTATTTCCAACAAAGTCTAAGCATACATTTTTTTAAAACAAAACATCCTCTTTAGGGCTCCAGTTCGTTCCAGCTCACACTGGCTGAAAAGAGGGGGGTTGGGTTGTATACCCTGCAAAGTACAACCAGCCCTTTCGACCAGACTTTCATCAGTGTTTTGATCCTTTTGGTCAACATTGTTTGCTTATTTGAGTGAGTTGGGTACATATCAACCTTAGCGATAATACAGTAAAAAAAAGAATAACATAACCACTGCATGGCATCTACATTTACCCTTTCTTCATTGAGGGATTACAACATTTTTAAGATTTCTTACAAGGCAATTTGGCTTTTTGGTGGATATTATAATTCACAGCATTATAGTATAGAGTATTTCCATGCTTTAAAATATGTCTGGAGGGGAACTTTCTGCTGATCATTATCCAAAGGAAATGGACATTTGGTAGAAGTAAAAATGCCTCAACATCTTTGCTGGACCTCAGGACATCAGCTAAACTTTATGAGATTATATAAGCATGAAATCTTTCTGAAAGGCTCAACAGTTCGGTATGTAGGATAACTCAGAAGGTCAGGTACAATTAAATGGATTCAGATCATGATGGCCGCAGGCATTTTAACCTGTTTAGCCCTGAGCCTGTTTTTCAGGTCTCAGGCTCGAAAATGACATTCCCAGAACAAATGACCATATCTTCCCTTCTAAAAGGGTTAAATTAATAATCTTTTTCCTCAAAGTAATGATAAACCTGTGAGTTGGATGTAGAAGAGTCAGAACAATATAGATGTTTTTTATTTTAAAGAAAATTCAGATTGAACATGGTAAAAAACTGTCAATTATAGTGTCCATCCAAAAATTATGTTTTACTTATAGTGAAAACTAACCTTGGATGATCGGTTAGTAGACTAAAAGCTTTATGAATCCAAAGTACAACATATAATAAGTACCCTGTATCAAGATTGATGCAAAACAAGTGACATTTGACCTTTTTAGAGAGGTTTAGCCAAAAAAACTCCACCTCTGAGGTGATTTGGGTGGAAATGGGGGTTTTACCGTTTCTCTGGAACCCATTGGTCGATGTCGGTGATTGACATCTCTTTCTGACCGTTAGAGCCATTAGAATCGAAGGGGAATCTCCCCATTCACACACATGGTAAAACAAAAAGGTGTGGGCTGTCTCTAGCTCTGACATCTGGAAACCGAAAAGCAGGTTTATTGCTCATGGATTATCAGAAATCATTTCAAAGTGACACAGACACATTGGACTTCAGCATCGTTTTTATCGTTTTAATGCCATTGAAGACCACGTTTGACCAGACTATGACACAGGTGAGCCATGTTAGCATTTTTAGCTACCTAACGCCACATGTTTTGACGTCTGTTTTTGTTTATAAAGTCGCGATTTCGTATAATTGAGTAATAATGAGGGTACCCTTCGATTCTGTGTCACCTCACGATGTGAAACGATGTGTTGTTGGATTTGCAAAGATAAATAATAAGGTTTTGTGAGTGAATTGCGGTGCAGTCATCTGTTAGCATTTTTCGCTCGTTGCTAATTCAGAGGCTCAGCGTTGTGGGTTTTATTTTGAAAAAAATAAATAATGATCAGTTAGATGAGTTTCTTCCCGTTACATCGATATAAAACATTCATAGTTTATTAAATGAACATGCCCTCAGACACTGTTTCCTGCAAGATGTTGCGGCAGTGCCCCGGTACCGGGGTCTCTCGGGCTTAACAGGTTAAAATGATCATAAGACCTTCAGCTATTCAATTCTTATTCAGATTGTTTATATATTTTACACTTTTTGAGATATTGAACTTAGTTTGGAGCTTGGTAAAGAGGCCTTCTTCAGATTTTAACATTAGTGTGTATTGGGCAGCTGGTTAAGTCTAGAGTGCTCTGATCTCAAAACAGAGTGGAGGACAGCTTGAAATTTGCCCCAATTTTTTTTTTAAATCTGCCATAATTCCCAAACCCTAAACTCCTGAGACATAATTCTTCATGAAAAACGTAGGAAAACCTCTCCTACGTTGAAAAAGAATATTAAACTAAATGCCTCTTGAGGGCATGAAGAGACAACAACCAGGAAAAGCAATTTCCGGATCTTTCTTCAGACTAGAGAGAAGTAAACTTTAAACAAACTGCTCCCATCTCCACATTTTACACACAAAACCTAAAAAGAAAACATATCAGTTAATTGGGGTTCCCTGATGCTCACGGTCTGGTAATTTTTTTTATAGGAGCCATAGTTTTTGAACAGGTGGCAAAATGGTCAGATATAATGCTCAATGCATTCTTAATGGGACTCAGTACTGCAGTTCGTAACCACGGTGTTGCTGGGCAGATTGGGGCCACAAACCTGAGTGACATCATCTAATCAGAGCAGACACTCAAAGTCATTGCAATGCATTTGAGCTGTAACAATTTGATTCAAATCATTTCACTTTTCTGCATTTCTCCGCTAAGTTCAGCAACACACTTACTTGGCTTTTGTAGCTAAAAGCAGCTACCATTCAGCTAATAAAATATTCAGCTTTTTCTGTATTTTAAGCTAAATTCAGCCACAAATGTTCACAGTTTACAGCATTCACACACATTTTCTGCAGGAAATGCATTTTCTAGTTAGTCTTGTCTTCCCCTGTGCTCCTTGTTGGTTCATTGGTCACGGTCAGTTTTTGTTTTGATGCTACCTTGTGCTAGCTGTTTATTTTATGTCATGTTTTGCCAGTCATCAGCTTTATAAAATAAAGCTCGCCTTTTGTTCCTTGACCTTTTTGCCTTTTTTATTCTGCATTTGGGTCCTACCTCTTTCCCGAATCCTGACAAAAACAATAAAACCATGAATGTAAATGACTATGCATCTCAATTGAAAATAATCAGGAGAAAATAAAAGCATGGCTTAACACCCCTAGAAACATAATTGCTGACTTCCAGTTGTTAAAACTTTAAGACGTGTACTCCAGGAGCCAATACATCCTTGTTGAGACAGACTAGTATGCCCACTTGAATTGTATTATCTGTTTGAGAAACTATCTATTTGTGTGATATTTTTGTTTCACCATTACAATCACCCTTAGCCAAATCCAGTGCACATGGCAAATCAGCACCAACAAATGAACGTGTTGCTATCTGTTGCATTTAGTTCTCATTGGAAACAATTGAAAAAATATGCTGAAGCTCAGAATAATAGGTGCAGGAGATCACACTTCTGACCAAACAAGTCATCATTGATATCAGAAATGAATGGGATCGAAACATTAACCAGAGAGGAGAGACAGAAACAAACATTATCAGTCTGGTGATGTTAAAGTAAGTTTACATTTTCCAGAAGCTGGTCTATTGTGGAAATCATTAATGTTTTTTATTTTTACTGTAGTTTGTACTAGGGACTACCAATTGTTCCTAGGGCCATTTTTAAAATAGCCCAATAGTCTGAATAAGGCCCCTTTGGACTGAAAGCCCATTTGGTTGAAAGAAAAGCCCATTGTTCCGAAAGGTCCATTTCCCAATATACACACCTTTCAACCAACATAACACAAGGATAATTCTCATCCAGAAACTTCATCAGACCTTTCCGATTTTTCCCCTTCAATAACGAAGTCATGACCCTCCACACTTTGGTTATTACTTGTTGTCTTTTATTGGTTGTATAGGTTAGGGTTAGGTTAGTTGTAATCTAACCCTAACCCTGTAATTGTTTCCATCTTTATATTAAGTCTTTGGTCAAATAACATACAAAGTTTGTTATTCCCATCTGCATTTATATCATTTTACAGGTTTTATTTAATACTTTCTCATATTTGACTGTATAAAGGCTTAGGGTCAGCAAATAGGGTTGTTATTTTCAGTACCACTTTACAATAAGAGTACCCTTATAAAGGGTTTACGAATGGTTTATAATTCATGTATTAATTAGGTTCTGAACACTTTATAAATCATTAATAAGCTTTTATAAGACATGCGATAAGCAGGGCAACTATGACCGGTTGCTTGCCAAATAGTGAGCCCACATTTATCTGTACTGCTAAGCCTTATATTGGCTACTTAGCTTACTTCTCGTTCTTCATCAGCCAGCATCCTTGGTATCTGTTGTTCACTGAGTTGATTCTCCCCCCTTCCATCTTGATGTTTCTTGGCATCTCTCTTCATTTATGAATGAGTTACTAACATGTAACTGCCAAAAGGGAGCCTTATTGTAAAGTGGTACCTTATTTTCTTTACATTCTCTTTTCATCTGCAGTGGTTTAGCACATTTTACATCATCTAACATGCCTGTTTTAAATGGAACTTATGGAACTAAATCCTTTTAATTCAGTATTCTAGAGATGTGTGCAGGACTGTGTGTGTGTGTGTGTGTGTGTGAACGAGATTGAGTTATGGATAATTTGGCCCATCTGCATGCACACACAATTGGAAATTCAAACATCTTTTTAATTAGGTGTTTACGGTGCAGCCATTTGTGAGCTGAAACGCTGGATCTGCTTGGCCGTCTACACCGAGTTTAGCTGCAATATGTTTTAGACAGCGCTGACAGCTTGTTATCCCATCAGCTCCTATCTAATCTCACAGCTCACTTCTTATCACTGTGAAATCTTGCTGTATTTAATCCTTCATACCTGCCTTCATTTTTGGCAAGAGATATAGGTGCACATAGTTCTGCATTTTAAAACATTTCCGTGCTGGATTTTCTCTTTGCTCGATCTCCAATAAAATTAAGTGAGACTTACTTCCAAACATCTGGAACAAACTCCCAGAAACCTGCAGGTCCGCTGCAACTCTTACTACTTTTAAATCCAGGCTGAAGACTTATCTTTTTGTCGCTGCTTTTAATTGAAACTGAGCCGTTGTGTTCATCAGTAAAGTGGAACTTCTGTGTGAACTATTCATATCTTAAACTGCACTGTAACTTTTTATTCATGTACTTTTTATTCATGTATTTTTTCTTTTAATGTTTCTTTTATTATCTTTTACTGTTTTGAAATTCCTTTGTCTGAATGTCCTTCATTTTTGTAAAGCACCTTGAATTGCCTTGTGTTGAAAGGTGCTATATAAATAAACTAGCCTTGCCTTACTTTAGGATACAGCCTTAACCTGTCAATGCATTTTGACAACAAGAATATTAATCATATATATGCTTGTTTTTAAAATGATGCATGGCATGTTTTTTATATTATATTTATATTTTTTACACCTGTTTTAACATACTTATTAACCTAAAACATGTCCTTTACTTGTTGCTATGATATTCTTATACCATTTCTTGGTCAGTCTGTCTTTTTTTTGCAGGTGGTGTGATGCTTTATTTCCTTTGAGGTCCAAATTGTGCCATTTTTACGTCTTAACCTCTTTTATTCTCATCCATTTCCCCTCTTGATTAAAATATTTTTTATTATTCCTTTCCTTTGATAAACGCTGGAATGTTATTTTGAATAGAGATCATACCAGGTTATTGTCTCTCTTTAATCAAAGGGAATTACAGCGTCTAGACAGAAATTATTATATGCGTCATTAAATCAGCTTCAAAGCAAGGATTCAAAGCACAGGCTGAATGCTGGACAATGCTCCAATGAATAAGAGTGGTTCACAGCTCTGCTATAGCGCTGTATGGCTCTGATTTGACCATGCCATTACCTGTAATAAGACCCGACTGTGCAGGTAAAAAAGACGGAGAGCACAGGAAACAAAGGCTTTATTGATAGTCATTATCTATATTTTTCCATTGCACATTTATTTAGTAATGTGTATAACCGTTGCAAGCTGTTATTATTGTAAAGTGAAATTGTTATAAAAGCATATAAGCAGTCATTCATGATTATTAATGTTCTCTGAGTGAGTCATAGTTAGGCTATTTTCACACTGCACACCTTTTATGTTTGGCTGTTCAAATTATTTCTAAAATACAGCCATCAGTTTCATATATGACAATGACAGACGTCACACATACAATTTCCTCTAAAATCAATGTCTACATTGATGCAATCATATTTCAAATTGAGGTTTCCAATCATGTTATTTTTGCTGTTAACAAGGCTGTGAAAAAAAAATATATCTGAGCCTCATCTTCAAAACAATCTAATTTGGACCATTTTTCCTGAAGTCATAGTGTGAGCCATGTGACATATGGTTCTTTCGGTTGCAATCTTGACCAAATCAATTTCATCACCAGTCAGTGACTCCCAGTTATGTGGCAAAAAGCATGATGGAAACTGTATTCATGTTCTGAATCAGTAAATTGAGTGGAAGAAGCTAGCACCGTCTAAATTAAGATGTTGAATCAGACGCATTGATGGTGTCTTGTTCAAATGTTTTTAATAGGGATGAGGAAGAGGAAGAACGCACATTAATAATAATAATACATTACATTTATAAAGCGCTTTTCCTGGTGCTCAAAGCGCTTATTACATTAGTGTTGGAGAGGTGCTGAACATGGTGAAAATATATGTGTGAAGGAACGTAGTCATTTCATCTTAGACATAATGCAAATGGTGTTCCAACATGGCAGTGTTGTTCAGGATATTGCTTAAAAATATAATTAACTGAATATATGCCGAAGACTCTCAATTAGATCAACATGATGAAAACCCTTTCAATTAAAAAAAACCTTATCTTAGCTAGTGCTGGACAGGAACTAAGAACATTAACTCAAGTACTGTACTTACTTGTCATGGAAAACAGAGTAGGGTGGGACCAAATGAAGGACATGGAAACAGAAAATACTTCTAACTACAGGTCTGCCTGTCAGAACAGGCAAAACAGATCAGAACTTCCCAATGAAAGACATACAGAGGCCAAGACTGAAATACAATCAGAACTGATCACATAGACAAGACACAGCGGGTGAGGGCAGGCAAACAGAAAAAAAAGGTTAGCAGATGAAAAGAATCAAGCCGAGGCAGACAATCACACAGGTGGGAAAACACAAAGACAGGAAGTAAAAGGTGACATAAAACAGGGGAAGATAACGTTTCAAATGAAAACAGGAAACACAAAAACCATCATGATCATGACAGCTTGTACTTTACTTGAGTATTTCCAAATACTGATACTTTATACCTCTACTCAACCTCTGATAAAAACCAAATAATAAACATTATTATTATTGGTAAAGATCACATTTGACCCCCTATTAAAATGTGCTATGCAAGCTAACCAACAGCATAAAATCAGGCTCCTCCTTTACCAGCTTCAACATTAAAATGATGAACACATTGATCCATCAATAACTATAATCCTATATTCTAAAGTATATACAGTAACTCTGAAATGGGCCATTGTCTAGAAATTAGTGCTTTTACTAGTACTTGAAGTTATGATGCTGATACGTTATATAATAAAACCTCAGTAAATTGTTGAACGCTGGACTTCCTGAATTCAGATAACATGGTAAAATATAACATGGTAAAAGATAGTGAATATTTGCTACACCCAGGGAATTGTTTAATTGGCAACAAACGCACCGACAAAACATCTTTAGAACTTTATTGGCTATTTTTGCTGGAGAATAACCTTGCTGATTTGCAACAAAATTCTGTCAAAACAACAGTCATCCCATAAGCGTTCATTATCTATTATCGAAATTCAACACACAACCATATAATACAGATGTTGTTCAGATGTACAACAGCTATTTGTAGAAGCTATGAAAAAAGCTAACAATGCTAAATCAAATCAGAAGGTTTGTTCATACTGTATGAATCCACAAAATGTTCACAGGCACGTTTTACATGACTTTAATGATGATTTTGTGGAAGGGTTGCATTGAGAAAAACCTGGTTTTCAAGGTACATTGGCACAGTAGTACTGTTGAACAGAGTGTGTGTGTGTGTGTGTGTGTGTGTGTGTGTGTGTGTGTGTGTGTGTGTGTGTGTGTGTGTGTGTGTGTGTGTGTGTGTGTGTGTGTGTGTGTGTGTGTGTGTGTGTGTGTGTGTGTGTGTGTGTGTGTGTGTGTGTGTGTACCCTACATAAGATGCAGGCACCATCGTTATACGTCTGTTCTATTTTATTCAAGAGTTTTGACCTTCTGTTCAAAGATTTAAAAAATGGCTGAGTGGAGCACACAGCCTGACAGCATACGAGTGTCCAATGAACCATGATACATATTTAACAGGATCCACTCGCCTGCAACACCCCTGCTATAAACCACACTCTGGTCGGGCCCTTCAGTCACTCTCAGTTGCAGGTCTGAGTGTACAGACAGCCTCGATTATACGCACCATTGTACAATCCGCAGCATATCAGACACTGCTACTAATGATAATGAAGGACGAAGCACTCCTGTCTCCCTCTGTCTCCTTTTTTCAAGCCCCTTGCCTAATACTCTTTTAACTTGCAAAAGTTCTTGTCACAACATATTACCCCAGATCACCCCAGGAGTTTTTTTTAGGATTATTCACTCTGAAGTTTTAACAAACCCCATGCAGGAGTTCTTCTTTGTTTTTGTATCATTCATGTCATATATTTGCTAGCATTGACTGTCAATAACTGTGTAATTTTTGCACCAAAGTCACCAAGACTATGAGGATTTGTTGTAAAAAATACTTTGTGTTGGGGGGTCTAGGTAAGATAGAAAAGAAAGCAACTGAAATATAAAACACCAACGTTGAGTTCGTCAAGTTTTTTCTGAGGGAAAATACTGTAAGTGTTTCATCACAACTTTAATTAGTGTGAAGCAAGTTACATTTGTTCTGTCTTCATGCCAACAATGTCACAAACCATATCATATATTATTGGCTCAACTGAATCTGGTTTGCTTCTTTTCTGTTAAACCTCGTACAGTGTTTGGATAATATTAGTCGAGTAATTTACCTTCCTTGGAAGTTCCAGCATGAATTTGGTGCTTGTTCACATCGACCAAAGAATGCATTTACAGTAGGAAGGATCTTGGAGAGTTTGAGTTTTGATATGGGACAAAGTATAGTATGGTAAACTGCAAATATTGTTGTCTGGTGCAGACACAAGAGGAATGGACATCCTGGGCATTTCCCTGCTGATCTGGCATCATTTCCATTCCCAGAACTTCCTGCCAGCCTCTCCAGATGGCGAAATGTGGAATGTCTAGTTTAAAGCAAGACCAATGTCAATACAGGAAATTGAAGCACTGACAACACCTTTGTGATTTAAGAATATCTACATAAGAGTGTCAAATAATTCAAACACCCTATAACAATTAACCACAGGTTGCACAACACTCTTAATAATAATCGCTGAAAATGGCCACAGACTGCTTCATCACATCTTTGTGCTTGCAGATTATACAACAGATACAGTAAATACGGTTAGGAGCCGGAGGGGATCATGGCTGTCACACTGGAGAAACAACATGGACTGCAAACGTTCGCAGCATTAACGTTTGTACGTCAGGGTTAATCATCATATCTGTTGTAGAACAAAGAACCAGGCGCCAACAGTTCCTCCTTTGATTCTTTTACGATACATTTATTCAATCATACTGTTCAATAAGTGGCAGCAAAGTGCTTGCAGAGAATAAAACCTAGCCTAGTGTGCTAAATGTCAAAAGTGTCAAGCCATGGGTCTATCAACTAGAAAGGACATGTCTTTACTAACTTTAAAAGGAATAACATCTTATTAGCTTTACAAAAATGTTTTCCTTTTTCTTACAATTGGAAATTAAATGAAGCTCGATCATTTTAAAACTTTGAAATGTCAATAATACATAACAATCGGAGAACACTCACATTAGTACTATGACACAGTAAAAAACATAATATAGGTCTTCAATTCATTGGAGAATTTGGCATGACATGAAGGCGCAGTATTTTTATTATTAACCCACATCAAGAGGCTTAAAAATGTTATTAAACATGCTCGCAGTGGATATCATCCCAGTGACAGAATCCAATCGAAGGGATCCAAATCCTGCATGATTGAGAGCAATAGATCAGTCGTTTTTTATTATTCATTTCTCAAGATGACTGATTTCACTTTTCATTTGCATTTGATTCAATAATTCATACTAATATGCTCTTTATGCTCAGATTTTTGGGCTTTTATCCCAAAATGTTTGTTGAAGCTAATGGTTTTCCTAAGCGATTTGTTTGCCACAGTTGCAGTGGCAAATATTATAGTTTATTGAAAGAATATCAGATCATTTGTGTCTTATTTTTTTCGTTCTTTATAGCAATAATCTTTGTAGCTATGATTGATATGAATCACCCATAAACCCTATAATCTGCCGGCAAGACATATTTACAACTATGCATCTATAACTGGCTTAGCTTTGTGCAATCAGTTATGCATGCTAGCACTATCTCATCTGATCACAGTGCACCACAAACACCCTTGCATTTCATTCTGGATATTAAACCAATCCCATGCACAGATTATGCAATCAATGAATATTGCATCTTAGTCAGTGAAGTAGATAAGATCCTTAGGCGTGGACCGTGATAAAGGCCGTCAGTTATGTAAATGCTATATACAGTAAAGACTTTGGCGCTCTTCACAAATGTCAGAACATGTTGCCCTCAGAAACTTTCCGTGATGAAAGGACCCTGTCATGGTGGCTTTAAATGAGGCGGCTTGCTAATGTCACTTGCCTGTATTGGCACTGACCCTGAGCACACCAAGTCCCATGGTGTGATCCACTTCAATTAGCTAATTGCTGTTGATGGTAATTCACTTCGCTGTGTCACTAGAGAAGCACATAATATTGATACGGTTAAATTAGTAGGCCAACCTCATTAAAACTACAAACGGGACAATAATGACAGTGTATGATAGGCTTCATTGAATGTATTTTTAAGTACTCAAAGATGCAATGGTGAGACTTTTTTAAGCACCAAACTCCAAAGAAGAGTTCATGGGTCGTTTGATATGACTACATCATTTCAAATTAATTATGAAGTAATGTACTGTTAGGGTTAGTTACATGTAGGTAGCAGTTCAGAGGTCTGGAACCAGGCAACTAACTAACCCTAACCAGGCACGTTTGGAGAGCGCATGCTGATCTAAAGTGTATAATTTAAAGCTTTGCCTTTGGTTGTACGATATGTGGTCCAACCACGTCTAAAGGCAAGGTTGTACAAATATTGTGCAAATCCAACACACTCAGAGTAAAAACGGATGCTTTCATGGCGAGAGTTCTACACAAAGTAACTACAAATCCGGAAAATGCAAAAACACTTTTTGTTAGAAAAATATCACTCGTCACCAGCTTGAGCTTCAATAACAGGATACATGTATTTATTATCCTTGCAAGAATGGAAGTAGTCATCACATACAGCATATATGGAACAACTAGTTCCTGAACAGTGTCCTTCACATGCTTATATACAAGAGAGGGTGTTACACAAGATGCAGGAATACTGGTTAAAAGCAGTATACAATGTTTTGTTCAGATTAGCTAAAACCCACGTCAGAAATGATCATGCTTGTCATCAGACCTGGCGGCAGACATACGTCTCTGGGCGGGCATTTGATTTACCAGGGCTTGCTAGCTCGTTGGTAACGTAACTGATTTCTTCTAATGTGCCTGCATCTGGCGCTGAGTTGCCATATTCCTTTCGTGAACCACTTCCTGATATCCATTGTTGCAGATACATATAAATGATAATAGCCAAACTAACCTAGCAAGAGTAAACTGACAGGCTGCTGTGCCGCATCTCACTCAAAAACCCACACGACTCAACCCAGCGAAAAACCAGTCTCGCGCGCAGCCTCATTCAGAATTTCATTGCAAAATAAAAAAATTATATTAAACCAATCTTTCAACATAGTTTAAAACAAAAATAAATATTAGGACAAAGCCCTACAAATAACAACAATAAACATAATAATAAAACAATTAAAATGTTGTATTCAGCCCTGATTAAAACAGCGGGCCCAAATCCTGGATGGGCGGGCCATCTCCCCCCAGCTTCTCCTTTTAAAGTCCCCAGCTGAATGTCATTAGGACACCTGCGGGAGGCGGAGCCAGGGGCGGACCAGGTGTACCTGCGCAGCAGAGAGACAGAGAAAAGCAACACAAGCACGTAACTCCCCCACCGGCGGGTCATGCAGCTGATCCTTTGCCACTCCAGTTTATCATTGTAACTCAATCTTCAAAATGACTCTGTTAATAATTTTGCAAACGATGTCATCACTATCACTGAAGTGAGCCATCATGAACAAACTTATGCTAATCATAAATCTATCGATTAGATTTATGATTCGAAAATAATAAAAGTAGGGTAGACATGTGGATATTATCCGGCTGAACAAAACGTGCATTTATCTAACAGGTTCGTTTTCCACAGACCTTATTTCAAGCTATTTTCCAAAATCCTATAGAGAAATCCCATTGCTTTCTGTCGAGGGAATCCGAGCGCAGCTTACTTCCGGGTTTTAGGACGCGTCACTGCACCACTTGCATAGGCTGTGTCTCAATTCAGGGGTTGCATCCTTAGGGGGATAGACCGCACACGTCACTTCCGCCGAAAGAAGGCTGTCCCAATTTAAAAAAAAGACAAGACTCCTCTGAATGCGGTCCACGAATGCAGCCTACTTTTCCCCAATTTGAAGGATACATCTGATGTACACTCCGTGGCCTACCATATCCGAGGAGCCGCACAGCTCACTGAGAATTCTGTTATTCGACTTCTCCAGCGCCTTCAACACGATCCAGCCACACCTGCTAGCTGAGAAGCTGTCAGTGATGCAGGTGGATCACAGCCTGGTGGCCTGGATCACAGACTACCTCACCAGCAGACCTCAGTATGTCAGACTGCAGGGCAGCGTGTCTGATGTGCTGCTGAGCAACACCGGAGCCCCCCAAGGAACTGTGCTGTCACCATTCCTGTTTACCCTCTACACCTCCGACTTCCGCTTCAACTCCGGCTCATGCCACCTACAGAAGTTCTCTGACGACTCCTCTATTGTCAGCTGCATCACAGATGACAATGAGGAGGAGTACAGGGCCCTGGTTAAGAACTTCGTAGGCTGGTGTGACAACAATCACCTCCAGCTCAACATCAGGAAGACTACGGAGCTGGTGGTGGACTTCAGGCGGAGCAGCAAGAGGCCTCTGACCCCCATCACCATCAGGGGGGAGGATGTGGAGGTGGTGAACAGCTACAAGTTCCTGGGAGTGCACTTAAACAATAAACTGGACTGGTCAGACAACACCGATGCTCTCTTCAGGAAGGGACAGAGTAAGCTGTTCTTCCTGAGGAGGCTCAGGTCATTCAACGTGTGCACGAGGCTGCTGCAGATGTTCTACCAGTCTGTGGTGGCCAGTGTGCTCTTCTTTACCGTGGTGTGCTGGGGTGGAAACACAAACACTAGGGACACTGGCAGGCTGAACAAGCTCGTGAGGAAGGCTAGCTCTGTAGTGGGAGTTCAATCGGACAATCTGGAGGAGGTGGCGGAGGGGAGGACGAGGAGGAAGCTCGACAGCATCCTAGAGAACCCCTCCCACCCACTCAACGCAGAGCTAGTGAAGATGAGGAGCACGTTCAGCCACAGACTCATCCCTCCACAACAACGCACCATGCGCCTCGGACAGTCCTTTGTGCCTGTAGCCATCAGGCTGCACAACAAGGGGTTAAATATGAAAAAGAAATAAAATTAAATCACTGGTCATAAATATACACTGTTTCCACAACCCATGTTAACTTGTCACTTTAACTTATTCCGCACTTTAGAACCTAGACGATGACAAAATATGTATATATGCTGACAGTTATTTTACTCTTATTTGTATTCATCTCCTATTTTCATAGTCTTTTATTATTACTATCATTATTTCCTTGATTTTATGTTATTTATTATTTATTTTAGATTTTATTGATCTGTGTGAATCTTTGCTGTACTGTTTTTTTCACGCTTACCCTGTTGCTGCTTTGTACAACTGAATTTCCCTCGGGGATTAATAAAGGTTCATCTTATCTTATCTTATCTTATCTTATCCCAGGGTGCAATGCGCGCAGGGAAGAGGGAGTTTTTTTCAAATGAAATGGCTTCAGGTCTCCCCAGCAGAGTGGATTTAAAAGCAGCAGCGAGCGGAGGAATCACTAATAAATGTGAGTATTGGGTTTTAACTTACTTTAAATGAACTGACGTCACACACGTCAAACCCAAGGTGCATTAAAACGTACATTTTCGTTAAATAATACGTGACTCTAACTAGCTAGCTGGACGTACTGCACTGTTGTTTACACTTATTTTTAATTCAATTCAGAAGTTTACTAAAGTCATACAGAGATCTTGGCTCTGTTATAGATAAGTTATACTTTATATTACATAAATAGACCAAAGTGAAAACATTTAGACCGGTATAGCCTACAGTACGGTGGGATTTATATTCCGTCATATTGTCATATTGTTAGCTTTATTTATTTTTCTGACATGTTCCAATGTTTTACTGTTTATTAAACTTTGGGACAAAATTACAACCTTTTTATTCAGCTCATGCTGCTTTGAGGTAGAGCTAAAAGAAAAGCCTATTTTAAATATTTCCACCAGATTTGATCATCTTTTATTTAGGTTAAAGTTTATTTAATTTATCCTAATCCCATAATAATAAGACAACCAAAAATAGACAGCAGCCTTTTGCTTGATGTTAGTTTGTGCCGTGCTGTCAAAGGGATGCAAGTGTGACTGTCATTTCTTCTCTTTAGTTTTTTAAAAACCAGAACAGTACATCATTTTAAATGATCCCTTAAGGATTGTTTGTCTGAAATGCTTAGTTACATTTTGCAATAATACTTTTGCAACCCTGTGTCTAATATGATTAATTCACTTTTTCTCTTGTTTTTCTCTGTAATTAGGACAATTCTGGAGAAATGGATCTGCTGGAGGAGGACCCCTAATCTGAAAAGTGCACAGCGGATCATCAGGACAGAGCTGCCTTCCAGCTGGACCCCCGAGGTGCTGGAGACAGCAAAACGGCGATCAGGAACATCCTCCACCCAGACCTCTGCTTACTGCACTCCTACAGACTTGTGTCTTAGTTTCAGAATTTGATTTTGTATGCGTCCTTTCTTTTAATAGATATTTAACGATTATAGCTTGAGTCTGTCTGATTCCCCAAACAGCTGCTTCTATATACTTGCTGCACATACAATACAAATAAACAGCTCCATAAACACACTCTGCTGATATTTGTGTTGCTGCCGGTGATGTTAAATAACATGATTGATTTCCTCTGTCTCAATGATGAAAGTTATAATAATAGAAGACATGAAGCTGCAGAGAGAGGATGGATATATTCTTACCTCTACTTTGTGATAAGATGAAAATACAATATTAAATTGTAATTGTTAAACACATTGTTTATTTCATTTACTGAGGTTTTACAGATTATGTCCAACATGTGTACATAAGCAGTGGAATAATAGGGTATCTCTAGGTCATTAAACTGTCTTCAGTTTAATTTTATTAATACAAAAAATAGGTCATAGACAATGTTTAATTGTGTATTTCAGTAGGGAGGGGGGGGGGGGGGTCACGGTGGTGCTGGACCTGGAGGTGCTGACCTGGTGTCAGTGGGACATCATCTGGGCAGGTTTAGGGGAAGAAGGAGAATATAAACTGTTATGATCACAGCTATTAAGATTAGAACACTACTAGTGTTAACAATCAATCTATACAACGTGCTTTTGTTCCTTTAAAAAAAAAAAATGTTGTTTTATACAGAAAAATTAAGACTTATTTTAAATATATGAAATAATATGATTAAATTACATCAGCCATATATGATTTACTTGTTAACTTACTAATGTAACATTACTGGGGGCTAAAGGAACAGCTTCATGTTATTTACCTGGCCATGGTTCTCTTTATTTAATCTCCGACGGTGATCTCCAAAAAATGTAAAAGTAAAGTTTCTGGATCCTTTTCAGCTAATTTGCTAGCAGGCTGCTGGAGCAACGCAACCGAACAGCGCGTATCACGTGACGTAAATACGAAGCGCTCCGTAGGCTAGACCGTCTCATTTCATAGGCCGCTCGGTCCAGCCTACGCGGTCTCGTCGGCCGCATCCTGCGTCGACCGCGTAGGCTGCGTACCCCGAAGGATACAACCCCTGAATTGAGACACGGCCATAGGCCCCGTCTCAGGTCGGTTAAATGAAATCCTTGCTTCCCTCACTTGCGTAGTTTCCCTGTGTTTAGTCCCTCCCTCCAGGGAAGCATGGGGGGACGCAAGGAAACCACGAGAAGCAGGGAAATGAGTTTTAAGAGCAATGGGACGTCCTTTCCTCCGGAGCGTCACGTGAAGCGACGTCCGTTTGTGATGACGCCGCACAGCTGTTCGTCTGACAGCAGCTCTGTCCCCGTTATTTTCACAAACACCGCCGCCACACATTTACTGACACAAACATTTGTATCATCTGTTGTAGACCCCAATAAATAAAATCAAATAAGAACTCATTCTCAAAAAAGATAAACGCCATTCTTAAAATGTATAAACGAACAATAGTTTGATTAATATTGATTAGAGTGCACAATAGAAATAAAATAATTGAGAGAAGAAAGAGAGATTATTATCTATCAAAACCCAGTTAGATTAACATTCATTGGATTGCACACTTTGTTTGTGTGGATATGTAGCACATTAACATTTTAATAGCACTTAATGATTGACTGAATGGAAATGACAATAAATGAAAATGTAAAACGAAAAAAGCGATCATGAAAATGTTTCCAATAAATGAATAAAATGATTTTTGACCACTTTGTTGTTCAGATATATCACATATTTGTAACTAAATGATACATGAATTGAAACAAAACACAGTTTAAACTGAGGAGTGACTCCCGTGAGGGTCATGTATTTTCTTCACTGCGCTGGGAAACTGCTCTCATGTCAAGAAGCATGAGATCAGTGCATGCACTGCATCGTCCAATTAGTGAGCGATACAAAGTAAGGGGGCGGGGGCGAGTATCTGAGGATTTCATCGGAGGATGGTCTGGTGGTTCCTCGATTATCGCTCCTCCATTATCGCTCCTCGATCCTCGGTCCTCCGGCAGAAATAAGAGCCATGGGACGGTACTCAAGATGGCGCAGACAAATCAACTTCCGTTGAGACCGAGGAGCGAGGAGCGAGGAAATGAAAATAGTCGACCTGAGACAGGGCCAGAAACCTCACAGCGGGCGGAACTTGTCATAAAGTCCGCGAAAATAAAGCCCGCCCATTTAGAGGGAAGATATGATTGGTCAATTGTATCTGTCATCTGACATTACTCTCTCGTTGAGTTACTATCGCGGGCCCTCTATGAATGTAGAGAGGGACCAACAAGATCTCCCGTCTTCACATAACTCGCAGAGACTGCATTTAACCCTTCACATTCCAACAGAAACTGAACAGGCAGATTCGAAGGATTTATTTATTTGGAAATGTTATTTTAAATACAATTAAATCAAGTCATTTTGGTAAAACTAATGAAAAATGTAACAACAAAAAAATATACACTGTTTCCACAACCCATGTTAACTTGTCACTTTAACTTATTCCGCACTTTAGAACCTAGACGATGACAAAATATGTATATATGCTGACAGTTATTTTACTCTTATTTGTATTCATCTCCTATTTTCATAGTCTTTTATTATTACTATCATTATTTCCTTGATTTTATGTTATTTATTTTAGATTTTATTGATCTGTGTGAATCTTTGCTGTACTGTTTTTTTCACGCTTACCCTGTTGCTGCTTTGTACAACTGAATTTCCCTCGGGGATTAATAAAGGTTCATCTTATCTTATCTTATCTTATCTTATCCCAGGGTGCAATGCGCGCAGGGAAGAGGGAGTTTTTTTCAAATGAAATGGCTTCAGGTCTCCCCAGCAGAGTGGATTTAAAAGCAGCAGCGAGCGGAGGAATCACTAATAAATGTGAGTATTGGGTTTTAACTTACTTTAAATGAACTGACGTCACACACGTCAAACCCAAGGTGCATTAAAACGTACATTTTCGTTAAATAATACGTGACGCTAACTAGCTAGCTGGACGTACTGCACTGTTGTTTACACTTATTTTTAATTCAATTCAGAAGTTTACTAAAGTCATACAGAGATCAGTGTCCTCGCAGAGACTGCATTTAACCCTTCACATTCCAACAGAAACTGAACAGGCAGATTCGAAGGATTTATTTATTTGGAAATGTTATTTTAAATACAATTAAATCAAGTCATTTTGGTAAAACTAATGAAAAATGTAACAACAAAAAAATATTTTAAAAAAAACGTTTTTTTTTATGTTTTCAAATATTATTTTTTAGAATATCTTAGGCCTTCACAAAGCCTAGAGGGCCCTGACGGCTCGCCACTGCATTTGTGTAATCATCTAAACTATAAGTCTTTTTTCTTTGTTTTAACGGAGAGCCTTTTCTTATCAAGCTCCACATTTGTGGAATCAGCTTCCAGTTTGTGTTCGGGCGGCAGACACCCTATCCGTTTTTAAGAGTGCGCTTAAGACCTTCCTTTTTGATAAAGCTTATAGTTAGGGCTGATTAGATTCAGCCCCTAGTTTTGCTGATATAGGCTTAGTTTGTCGGGGGACATCTTACTTCTTCCTTCTCTCTGTCTATACCTGTGTACTCTCATGTTCCGATTAACCCAGCTTCCCCAAATGTCTTCCTTTTTGGTGTCTATATACGCCGGGATCCGGAGTCATGGATGATCCTGCGGTCCTATGTCCTGGATCGCGAGCCCTGGATCTTGAGTCGTGGCTGTGGTCATGGATCATAGGTCCTGGATGGATATCCTCGTGGATTCATCTTCCTATTATACACACATGCATTTCCAAACATTTGGACTACCTATGTTGCAAATGTATTATCTTTTCAATTTACACACGGCATCTATTGCACGTCTGTCCGTCCTGGGAGAGGGATCCCTCCTCTGTTGCTCTCCCTGAGGTTTCTCCCATTTTCCCCTTTAAACTGTGGGTTTTCTCTGGAAGTTTCTCCTTGTACGATGTGAGGGTCTAAGGACAGAGGGTGTCGTATTGTCATACTGATATTTTGTACAAACTGTGAAGTCCACTGAGACAAATGTAACATTTGTGATATTGGGCTATATAAATAAACATTGATTGATTGATTAACATAGTTTTTATTTTGCAGTTCTTGTTTCTTCTTTCTCAATGATCAGACTTTTGCTCTCGCTGCAGCTCTTCTCGTTTGCGCTCCCTCATTTTTTGTTTTCGATTTTGACACAAACGTCTCACACCGAAAAAAGTGCAACGACTGTGTCATCTAATCAAAGTACATTTTTAAATTGGTCTAATTAAGAATCATGGTTTCCGTTTTTGACATGATTTTTTCCGTTTGCCCAGAAGCAAAACACACCCCCCCTGAAATAACTTAAAAACAATATTCAACCTAAATCGTTATTTTCACTTCCAAGCATGTCACATGACCACGTGACGTACAAAGCAAGGTGACTTCAAGATTTGCTGCAGGCACCATTACACCGCTACCCACTGTCTGTGAGAGTGTCTGACCCAAAAACACTTTTAAATAAGGTAAGGATTTGAAATGGTTGCTTTTTTTGTTTTAAACTATGTTTAAATGTTTATCCATTTAGTGTCGTGTCAAGATAAACAACTAATTTACTATCTGTCTTTGTATTTGGCTATGTGTTAGCTAGCAACGTTTAACCACGTGTAACCATTTTTTAAGGATGGCTTAACCAGATAATGTTCATACATTTATCATGCAAGTGGCGATTTTTTGTTGTGTCGGTTTGACTAGTGAAACGTTTAAATAGTTGCAAATGTTATATTGGTTTCACATAAGGTATTTTATATGGGGCTATGCAAGTTTAGCTAAGTGCTAGCTAGTTTTTAAGCTGTTAAACCAGGTCATTTTCAATGCGTGCTCCGCTCATAAAAAAACCCCGCAGCATATTAAATACACTAACAGCCAGACCCCAGCCAGCGTTAGAGATGTTTATACTTTTGGCGAGCCGTTATTAAAGCTCCGGGACCGCTATAGTTATGTGGCTGAAGGTGTATCTCTGCTCTGCAGCAACCCGTGCTCGGACCACGACGCTCCGGAGAGGGGACTGTAAACAGTGGGGAGGGGGAAACAACCCGAATCTCCTTGTAACACGCTGCCCGTCTTGTTGACCATGCTTTGAGGATGAGGGTGTGTGATTTATGCTGAGTTAAGATTGTTTAAATACACCTTGTTTATTTATTTATTTCCTTTGTGTTTACAGGTTTGCTGTTTCCACTGAAGGTCACAATGTATGCTGATTTGGTAAGTTCCAAAATGAACTGCAAGTAGTTTTCATGTACGTTTAAAAAGGATTGAAAAACCTAAAATGGAGACTCACGGCAGCGCGCGTTGAAGCCAGGGTTCGAGTGATGTGGGAGCCAATGGACGCAGTGAAATCATATATCTGTGTGGGTCGCTAATACATTACCAACAACCATTATTTTTATCAAAAATAATGCATGTGTCAATGTAATGAGTATTATTTATGCTAACGAGGTGAATAGGCTAAACTCAAAACATGTTTTCCAAAAGAACTACGCATCTCTTGAAGGACAATATGCCTGCACTGCACTTCCAAGGTTGCACAATCTATGCCTGTGAGCGTGCTGCGTGAGCCAAGATGATGTGTGTGCGTAGTTGAACCTTTTCATATTTAAGTTTGTGTGTGTTGTTGTTTAAAGACCCCATAGAACTGCATTGTGCTTCCGTCGCTTCACTTTGCCTCCGTTGAGGAAGAATCTTTTACCCTTTAAGGTAAGACAGACGCATTGGGTGTCCCGCACGAACCTTCCCTCTCTGTGGCCCCCTCTTCCCTTAGTTCAATGTACACACAGTTTCACATACTTTTGGTATGGTTGTTATAGTTAACTAATACAAACAATATATGTACGTTACTTTAATATCAATAATAACGAGGAAAACATTACCTCTGCTCTCAAGCAGTGAAATAGTAGAATATCAGCATCTTATAGAGAACGCACACTCATTTTTCCTTAGGATGTGTCACTCACACACATGTTCCTTCTTTTACCATTTAAGGTGACACAGACACATTGGGTGTCCAGCACGAACTCTACATAAACTTATACAGAGAACGCACACTCATTCTTCAAATAAGGACATTCCCTCGGTCACATCTCCACTTCTAACGCACACTCATTTTCATTTATCATATTTCCAGCTTCTCTTTAACAGACTGCTATTATTGATACAAAGTAATTAAACATACACATATATTTTAGACATGTATCGTTCCAGCTACTTGACAAGCTGTGTTTAGATAAGAATGTCTCTTTTCCCCACATCTTTAGTCTCCTGTCATGCAAACCTGCTCCTTATTTCACACAATTAATCACATTTAAGCCAACTACTGCACAATGTTGTGGCAATTTAGTACTCACAACATGAAAGAATGAAACAGAAAGAAATCAATAAAAACACAAGCACCAGTATAATTGAGAAGTTATTATACAGCCCAGCGCCATATAGATAGGGTCTATATGGCGCTGATACAGCCTATGGCTACTGCAACACACACACACACATTCTACTGTCTGCTGTCTTCCAGCTGTTTGCCCCGCTGTACCCATATAAGGGTATTTCCTTTCTGCACTTCTCCTGACAGGGAAGTTTTCACTCCTCATATCTCCAGCTTCTTGTTCATATAAACTGCTACTATTAAATACAAAGTAATTAAGTACACACATGAATATATAAAAACACACTTCTTATATATCAGGTGATATAAAAATGAATATACCAGAATTACACTGTATTAAACTTCCTGCTATAACACGTTACTTCAATTTTCTTCATTGTACAAGTAAATTAAAAATACAAGACTGCACTTCATTAATATTGTTGCATGTAAAGTCAATCCTCACATCTGTATGTTTATTGAGAGCTACTGGTGGCAATAATTTGCTCTGTCATTCCAGGCATGTCACTATTATGAGACATACACTGACATTCAGTCATCAGTGTATCATTGCACTATTACTAATATCATTGTTTATGTTTTTGTTTTTTCTAGTTCCTTTTGGGTTGCCTGGCATGACCGTGAAAACGCCAGCCAAGTTACAAATTCTTCTGAATCCCGATGACACCAGGAAGCTAGTTCTGCCTAATGGAATTCCAGAGACAATGGACTTACTGATGAAGTCAGGAAAGTGTGTAAAATAGAGTGCCACAGTGACGCGTCCTAAAACCCGGAAATAAGGTCTGTGGTTGTGGTCGAAAGGAGCCAGTTGAGGTGGTTCGGGCACCTAGTTAGGATGCCACCTGGGCGCCTCCCTAGGGAGGTGTTCCAGGCACGTCCAGCTGGGAAGAGACCAAGGGGTAGACCTAGGACCAGGTGGAGGGATTATATCTCTTCGCTGGCCTGGGAGCGCCTTGGGATCCCCCAGTCAGAGCTGGTTGATGTCGCCAGGGAAAAGGAAGTTTGGGGCTCTCTGCTGGAACTGCTACCCCCGCGACCCGACCACGGATAAGCGGAAGAAGATGGATGGATGGATGGATGGATGGATGGTTGACACACATTTAACAGACGGATCACGTTTTGTTCAGCCGGATCATAAATCTAATTGATAGATTTATGATCAATAGATTTATGATTCGAAAATTATAAAAGTAGGGTAGACATTAGGGCTGTCCCGAATACCATTTTTCGGGCTCCGGATATTCGGTGCGGAGAGATTATTATTTTTTTTATAAATTAGTTTTTCTCCAAAAGGTTTCATAACACGCTCCGAATCCGAGACACCTGACAACATGCTGTTAAGCAGAAGCGCATAAAGAGCATACCATTACGATTTATATTTATGTATTGTCTCAGTACTCGCATACATTAAAACTAAATGTGTCCTCTGCGTTTAACCCAGCCGCAGTGCAGCGCCCGGGGACCAAATCTGGTTCCAAATTCCGTCTAACGTTTTACAACCTGAAGATACAACAATACTTTTAATAACATAGCCGTAACAGTGCAACACTTGTTACCGATACAGTAAACAGTATTTAAATAAATGAAGAACGAAAAATAAAGGAACGGACTGTATGCCAATAATTGCCTTAGCCCCAGATGTTCCCACATTGCTCCTATTATTTTCACTATTCAGATAAAATTGAAAAACTAATATAAAAAAACAATTCGGTTGCTTGCTTGCAACTATTTTCGAAGCAAAGTAAGTGCACGATTTTATCATGTGTAACGTTACTGTTTAAACGGCGGATAAAGCAGCTTCATCATGGCAACTTGATAGCTAAGCTAAGCTAGGCTACTACTTACAGCATCCAGGTGACTTTGAAGAGTTGTTGTGCCACCGTGGTAGGCCAGTTTCTTGTCGCATATTTGGCATATTCTTACCGTCGTCCAATTTAAAATGGTCCCACACAGCTGAAGTCTTCGGCATTTTGTGTTCAGGTGTGTGAAGCGAGGTGAAGTGTGCAGTTTGCGTTCGTGACTTAGTGAACGCGATGTCAGGAGCACAGGCTGAGATTGTATATATTTCCGCATTTTAACAGTGCAATTCAAAAGTATAAATATAGTATAAGAATATGGCAATTCTCCTTTATTGATAGCATACATTTAGGAAAAAATAAAAAAACGAATATCCGAATAATGAAATTGAAACCCGAATAGTTGGCCAACGAACGAATATTCGAATAGTCGAATATTCGGGTACAGTCCTAGTAGGCATGTGGATATTATCCGGCTGAACAAAACTTGATCCGTCTCTTAAATATGTGTCAACCACAGACCTTATTTCGAGCTATTTTCCTAAATCCTATGGAGAAATTGCATTGCGTTTTTGACGAAGGAACCGGAAGTGGTAAAATGCTGACTTACTTCCGGGTTTTAGGACGTGTCACTGTGGCACTCTATAGGTGAACGTTTTAGAATGCAATATCAAGACAGAGACATTGGAGATGCACTAGTCAACCTGACATCCACTGCTGACCTTGAAGATTTGACAACTATCAAGGTCATCCCAATACCTGATGATGGTGTCCAAGAATACAACTTTACAGTCTGGGAACTCGTATCTGGTTGAAATTATTGAACTGACACAAAAGGCCAACCTTGTTCAAAGATTGCAATGCTAGGGATTGAACTGCATTTTTCGTTGCTTAATTGCTTTGGCCTCTGTATGTTTCATTTGAAGTTAAAAAAGAATGTGACTTCACAGATTCTGGTAATGCTACTTAACCCTTCTTAATGGCTAATACATGTTTATCTGAAGTTGTAATTAAGAGCTGCAGAAAATATTGTTGAAGTGTTTAAAAATGTAAAGAAAAACAAGATGTCATGCATATGTTCTAGTCCAGGGGTACTCAAATACAAATCTTAAAGGTCAAAAAATTTTTTTTTCAATAAGACAAAGGTCCGTTTATTACGGTCATTCAAACTTTTAAACAATTGCAACAAGATTCTTAACACGAGGTTGCAAAAATTTAAATAATCTGTATGCAGCAGTTTTCATTGTTATTGTGTCTGTGCTTGATCCCTCAGAGTCGCAGTGTAAGAGCTGCACAGTTATGAATAAAGGCAGCTACACCCTCTTTCATTCAGCATGCCCATTATTGCTTTATAAATGTCTTGCCCCACTGAGGTTCGTCAGGCCCAACACATCTTCAACAAACTCCCCCTTTGCCTCATCATAAAAACTCAAACACCAGCAACTGAGCATTGTCAGTGGTCTCACCCACAGCTAAGGAAATGCACTGTGCATTTTTTATTCCATCACAAAGCTGATTAATCAAATCACCAGCCAGTATTTATGTTCTTCTGGTTGCTGTGGAATCTGAGAGGGGGATTTGCTTGATTTGACCTGTTATTTCCTCTTTTTGTTTGCCTTCAACATGGTCTGCATCACTTCAGACATGCATTCTTTTATACTTATCCAGTGGAATGTCCTTACCTACTGGCCTAGTTAAATCAAAGTGGTTACTTTTTTTTGGCTGGGCAGTGTAGTTTACACACCGTCTTATTTGACTTTCTCAGGACTTAAAACAGTTTTTTGGGGGCAGACCCCCACAAAGAAAAAAATATATTTACACACGTAAGGTCATCATCTTAATAGTTTTGTATGCTCATCCGTGAGCAGAGCATCAAGTTGACATGTCTATTACAGCTGAATGCGGCGATTACCATTTTGTTCAGCAAAACTCCTCACAAAATTAGAAAGATCAACAGCTTTAGTGCGTTTTGATTCAATGCCGAGTACAGCCAAACTTGACAGTCTCTTCTCTGTCATTGTAGACCGCAAATACCTCATTCCTTCAGTACTTGGGTCCGAATGCTTCTCGTTTTGCGCCGTTCAAATGAAATCGCCGCCAATCATATTTCCACGCTCCCGCCAGGGCCGGGGGAGGGGTTACAAGACGTGCATCTTGTGCTGCATTCACTTGCACTCGGACATTAGAGATTTTCTCTCATAAATGTCCGATGAGCCACAACTTTTCTTTCAAACCACCCAGCTGCTTAAGGCCTATTTTTAGGGTGGCAGTTGCCACCCCATGCCACCCCGGTAGGTGAAACTAGGCTACTAGTAGGCTACTAGCTACAGTACAGATGCAACTAGATGAGCTGTTAACTCTCGCTCTGACTTTTTTTTTTTTAAACACACACATTTTTCCCACCCGCATTCCGCGAAGACCCGCCCTACTGTGCCTCTGATTCGCAGACTGTTGGTGGTGGGAAAAAACGCTGACGGGATACTGAATGTGATTGGACCAAAGCGTTGACAGACACAGTGACAGTGGAACAATCGTACATGCAGAGCGCTGTTTGCAGTGGACATAGCGGAGAATTTTGACTCGTTGCGTTGTGGCGATGTCTCGCAGATAACACAGATAATACATATGAAAAGTATAATTAGCTGAGAGTCCAGAGACAGTTGTGGTTCGGTCCGGATCCGGACCGGAGTCCGGACTTTGAGGATGCCTGTTCTTTAATTAAAAGGCAGCCAGGTTTAAACGCATTACATATTTACATTTTAAAGGAGAGATATGCAAGCTAGTTTAACATGTTCATATGCATATTTGTGATGTATTTGGTTAAGGCTACAGGGGAGTTTTGTAAAAAAAAAAGCCAAAGTGATCTTGATTTACTTTTATTTATTTTTTACATAAGTGCAAATTGGTTGCATAATTTACTCAATTAATTGTATTAATTTATTGATGTATTTATTTTTAGTTAAAAAAAAATTGTATTTTATAAAACAGAATAGGTGATGCATATTTTAAAGACATCCCAATAAATGTTAAGGTCTTTTGAAGAGAATATTCCTGTCTTTATGTGAACTGAGCTAAACAGTGTTATAAGTCAGATGTAATTTGTTTACAGTAAACAAAACACAGTATTGTATTGATGTACATTAAAGTGTTTGCTTTGTAATAAAATAAAATATTTTAAGCTATAATAAAAAATATTGCCTGCAACAAAAAGTATTTAAAAAATAAATAAATCACAAACTTAAAAACTCTACTTAGATCTAATATAAATATGAGGTTAGTCCAAAAGGAAAAATTAAGTTATAACAAATGTTGTGCGGTCTTCAGAATGAATCATCTTATTACTTTGTGTGAATGTAAATATATATCTTCGACAGAAGCAATATTTTTCACTTAACTCAACTTGTTTTTTTTAGGTTGAACAATCAAGTTGGAATAAACTTAGAAAAGTTAGCTGTAACAAATTAGCGCAATTTTTTTAAGTTAGTCCAAAGTATCAATTTTTTCAGTGCAGGTGGGCGGGACTTTCAGGGGTGTGTCCCCATAGAGAGGCGAAGTCCCTCCCTTTCCGGGGGAACTCATGGGACCCCGGAAGAGGAAAATTATACATTGAATTCAATGGAGAGAGAAAACGTATCTTTTGATCCCGTTTGAATTGTGCCACGAACTACACATATGTTTGTCAATTTAAAAGAACATTTTGCAAGTAAAAAATAAATAAATGTGTCGTAAAACTGCGAAGTAACACATTTTTTTGTGTGAAACCGCTCAGTGAACTACATGTCTCTGGTCCCGCACAATACGCGTCACCAGCACAAAGATGGCCGTCACGTTGGCACATTTCACCTCATTCTTTCAGAATGAGAATAAAAGTATAAAACGAGGTGAAAATCACTACAAGTCTGGGCACGTTGAGCGCTGTACATACACGAAAGGGGAGTTAGTCGGTTCTGTAAGAGCCAGCATGCAGGACCGGCTTTACAAGGTTTCGGTGAGTAACATGAGTGCAATGTTTAACGTTAATGTCAGCTAGCTAACATTAGCTAACAAGGTACACTAACGTGTTTTGTTTTAGCAACTAGTTTTCTCCTTAAGAACTTCGTGGTCTCTGTGTATGCTGTCGATAACATTAGTGTTCACAAGAACAAGGTACACTCCCGTGTTTTGTTTTAGTTGCTCTTCAGATTGAAGCGGCCAGTTTTATATCGACTATACTGTATGTGTGATCTCCTTTTACATCTCGTTGTGTCATTTGAGTTTATGTGCTGTGTGTAGATTCAAGGATTTTGGTTATCTTGTCAATTTGTTTGGTTATCTAGGCACAGCTGTGTGTGACTCCCTCTGGTACACTGGTATGTGTTTTCCTAATGTAGAGAGCATTGATTAATTAATAAACTACACACTGAGTCTAGATCCTGACCAAATGTTTTTCAAAAATGTATTCATACACATTTAAAAAAATACAATGTACAATCACAACCAATACAACACAAATTACAAAAAATACAGAAAAAACAAACAATAACAACAATCAGACAAGAGGACAAAACTATGGAAAAATAAACCCTCCCACCCCCAGAACCTGACCATCCTTGTATTGCTCATTCAATCTATTATAGCATGCTAACAAATGGTACTTACTTTATTTTTACAGATCTGCATGGGAGACGATGGCGCGATGCAGAGCGCTGTCTGTGATTGTGCACGGGGGATGTACAAATGCAGCCACGCTGCAGCATTGGCAATATTTGCCATGTGGCAGATCAGCTCCACAGATGTTGAGTGCCAGTGGAGGAAGCCTGGCACTTCCAAAGTTGTCCAGCCGGTGTCTCAACTCTACCAACAGCAAGAGGAGACATACAACCAACTGGCCAGAGACATCGCCACTGAGGATGTAGACTGGTTCAGGTCTGCACTGAGGAGCACACAGTGTGGCATGGCATGGCTTTTGTCACCTGAGCCAGAGCCGCAGCCTCAACATCAGGCCATTGTCACCGTGCCGGAGCTGGTGAAGGAGCATGGGGGTCGGGGGCTTGAGGCAATTCTTGCCTCAATGCGACTGACAAGAGACCAGCAAGCTGCCATCCAGACAGCCACCGTAGGACAGCGGACAAATCCTCAGTGGCAGTTACACAGGCAGGGCAGGTTGACAGCCAGCAATTTTGGTGCTGTGCTGAGGTCGGGACTTTCATCCACTCCATGCGCGTCCCTCATGAAGAGGGTGCTTGGGGGGTACAATTTAGACGGAGTCATGGCTGTCAACTGGGGAGTTGTAAACGAGGCCGAAGGGGTGAAGGCTTTTGTGAAGGCCTATCGGGTGACAGTGATCGACTCTGGTATATTTGTGAGTGAGTCGGGTGTTTTGGGAGCATCACCCGATGGACTTGTGCAGCCATCTGCCCTGCTGGAGGTGAAGTGTCCACACAGCCAGAGGAACATGACCATCGCAGAGGCAGTCCAGTTACCATCCTTCTGTCTCCGTGAGGAGGGTGGGTCATACATTCTCAAGAAGAATCACCCATACTGGCACCAGGTCCAAGGGCAGCTGCACATCACAGACCGGAGTCTCTGCTACTTTGTTGTGTGGACCACGAAGGAGGCGATCATCATCCCCATCGCCAAAGACCCTGCATGGCATGGAAATCTCCTCCTCCTGGAGAACTTCTACACTCAGCATATGCTCCCTGTGTTGGCCAGTACACACACACACACACACACACACACACACACACACACACACACACACACACACACACACACACACACACACACACACACACACACACACACACACACACACACACACACACACACACACACACACACACACACACACACACACACACACACACACACACACACACACACACACACAATATTTAACTAATAAACAATAAATCCCATGTTGTTGGAAAAGTAATAATGCTGCATGTATACGTTTTTGTTCAAATATCGCAAGTGTTATCGTGTTATGTGTTCCTGATATCGTGCAGCCCTAAATATTAAGGCCTTATTGTCACATGCACAATAACTACAGTGCAGTTTTGGGCAATGAACATGTTAAGTCTCAGGCCCCTCTAAAATAAAGGATATTTAAGACATATAAATAAAGAATTACTTTTACTGAACTACTACATAACTGTATTACATGGTTATATAAATAGTTTGAATGATTCATGACTGACAGAAGCTTGTTTTTACACTGACCTGTTATACTCATATCTATTAATGTCTTTGTAACTTCAGTAAACCTCAACAATTCCCCTTCTGGTTTCATGCATCACAGTTCAGTAAACTGAGTAAAATATGAACCAGTGTAATCATTATAATAACTTAGGATTGTAACTCTTTAAAAAAGGTGTAGGTGGCTCTTAAAAGAGCCGTTGTGTGACTTTGGGCTGGTCTCAGCAGTTTAAGCCCTCTCCGCGGATGCAGCGGGCCAGCTGGATGTTCCCCCCCTCCCCCCGGGGATCGCAGGCTGAAAGGTTTGGGAACCCCTGGCTTAGTCAACGGTGAGGGTGCTGGCTACTTCCTTTATCAGGGGATTGTGCAGGTTCACCAAGGCACAGCAAAGCTGTACCAGCACATTTGCAGTGTTCCTGAGGTGGCAAGGAATCAGGTCCAGAATCCTGAACTCCTTTATTCTGGCATTTTCCCTCTCCACATGGATCCTGTTCTTGGCTATTTCCCTGGTAGCTCTCACCTCACTCTCTGTGAACTTACCCTTGTTCAGGAAAGGGGGAATGTTCACAATCACACCCGCAGGCACAATATCTGAAATTAAAAAGCCCTTGTCTGCCAGGATAAGGTCGCCAGCCACTAAATGTTCCAGAATGCCTGAATGCTGCATAATGGCCTTATCAGACACAGAGCCCGGGAAGAGTTGGCTGCAGAAGTTGATGACTCCATTTGGAGATGAGCACGTTGAAGGAGTGCATCCCTCTGTAGGTGGAGTACGTCAGTTTGGCTTGGTCCATCTGACTTGGGGCGGCCACGTGGATGTCAGTGCAGTCTATAATCATTCTGCAGTTGAAGGCAGAGGACTGGAAAGCAGCAGGCATGCTGTTTTTTTTTTTTTGCCTACTGGGCACAGTGGACATCATTTTTTCGACCAGCAACCTGTGGAGCAGATGGACCATGGTGTTCATCACATTACCCACTGTTGCGGTACTGCAGTGGAACAGCTGTGCAAGGTGCAGGTGAGGATAATTCTGCCGGATCTTCATCATGGCCATGAAGACCTGGTCTGCCAGCAGGATGCCCTCCACTTTCCATCCAGCGTAATACACAATGGAGCCCTCAAAGCGCTCCACCAACCCCATGACATCATCAGGTAAGCCTGCTGCTGAATATTTGGCCATTCGCATCCAAGTATCCCCTGCCAGGTCTGCGGAACAACTGGACTGCACACTGGAGGGTCCAGGTTCGGTGTCTGCGGACTGCACGCTGGAGAATTCGGGGTCAGTTTCTGCAGATTCTGGCCCTTTGCTGTAGCTGTGGTCGCTGGAATGATTAACCGCTAAGCTCCCTTTCTCTTTGGTCCACTCAAATACAGTTGGCCCTTTCTCTTTTCCATGAGGAAAATGGCAGCTGCATATTCTGCTTTTCTCATCTGGCTCCCTGTCTGCTCGTCTACAATGAGAAAATTATATAATTCATTACTAACAATCATTTAAACCTGCCAAATAGCCCCCCTACCCATAGTTTAAACAGTCTGCACTCTTGTATTTATCTTGTGAAGCACTTGTAACATTCAGCTTGTGTGTGTTTTAGTTGTCTTTATTTCCAGGTAGAAGAGGACCAAGAGTGAGGAAGTAAGACAGAGCTCTTAAAAGGCCAAACACACTGTTTGGCCTTTTAAGTGAGACACATACTTCACCTGACCACTGTTCCTAAATAAAAAAAGTTTTCTGCATCGTCAGTCATTTTTTCCAAATAATTACCGTGCACTTTCAGATATGCTTTGTTCGCTTCTCTATTACGTCCGCTATGGTAATTTTTACGTTGATTTGGGAACTGCCCATCGATTCTATTGGTTCTGATGGTTAAGAAAAAGGTGTAAATCACACGAATCGACCAATGGGTTCCAGAGATATGGTCCTGCGTAAAGTATAAAGAATGCCAGCCAGTTTAAGTACATTACGCAGCAGACTTCATTTATTGTTTACTACTAACAAGCAGGCATTACAGCAGGACCCAGAGCACACGGAGCACAGAGCGGACAGCAGATAACGGAATTGCAGTTTTATTGCTTATAGATTATCAGAACATTTCAAAGGGGACACAGCCACATTGGATATTAACCTATGGATTAACTACATCATCGTTTTTATCGTTTTAATGCCATTGAAGACCAGTTTAGACCAGGCAAAGAGGAAGGTAAGCCATTAGCCTAGCGCATGCTAGTACCTAGCTCCACTTGTTTTGATGTACGTTTTTGTTGATAACGTCGCAAGTTTGTATCTTTCAGTGTTGAGGTGGGCACCGTTAGATTCTGTGTCTTTACGATCAAAAACGATGTGTTGGATGTGCAGCTAGGATAAGTAATAAGGGAGCTAGGAGTGATTTTCGGTGCAGTAATAGGTTAGCATTTTTCGCTCGGGGCTAATTCAGATGCTCACTGTTAGCATTGTGGTTTTTTGGAAAAAATAAATGAAAAAGATTAGTTAAATGAGTTTTTTCCCGTTATATTGATATAAAATATTCATAGTTTATTAAATAGTAAGGTTCCTTAGACGTTGTTTCCTGCAAATGATGCGATTTCGGTCCGTGGGGCCTATAAGTGCTATATAAATAAACTTGCCTTGCCTAAGAGGATAACAGAGTATGTTCTTATATTTTATTTTTATTTTTTTCACAACAGTTGTATTTGGATGGAATGAATACCTATAGTGAAAATTCAAAGTAATAAAATGATTTTTACAGTGAAAAAGTTCAAATGGAACTGATGGTTCCCAAATTACCCAGAGGTGAGTCCGCCTGGACTTTATTTTTCTAAACTTCTCTAAAAAGGTCAAATTTCACTTGTTTTGCATCAATCTTGATACAGGGTACTTATTATATGTTATAGTTTGGATTCCTAAAGCTTTTAGTCTACTAACCCATCATTCAAGGGTGGTTTTTACTATAAGTAATGGTTTTTTTTTAGGCGGACATTAGAATTTACATGTTTTTACTATGTTCCATCTGAATTTACTTTAAAATAAAAACATCTATATTGATTCTGACACTTCTACATCCAACTCACAGATGTAACCTTGCTTTGAGAGAAAAGATGATTAATTTACCCCTTTTAGAAGTGAAGATATAGTCTTTGTTGTGTTAGTGGCATTTTCGAGCCTGAAACCTGAAAAACAGGCTCAGGGCTTAAGAGGTTAAGAGCACAGCTGTATGTTGACTATGTCAACTTTGCTTGGTTCATCTTACTGGGGGGCAGCTACATGGATGTCGGTGCAGTGCACAATCATTTTGCAGTTGAAGGCAGAATGAATTTATTATTGACTCAGAATGAAGCACAACTTCATGTCATACAATACATTGACTTTATTTGTAATTTTGTAAAAAAATAAAGCATTGATTAGCAAGCAGGACCTGCAGGAACAGAGAACGGTGATGGATGGAGCTGGGAAGAGAGAAGAATAAAGAAAACAGATCAACTTTATTATCGGATATTAAAAATTCAATTTTCAAAACAAGTTGCCGCTCCTACAGTTTTCTAGTGTGTAAAGATGATTTAACATGACCTATGCAAAATATCACACTCAATACATGTGTGTCTCTGGGGGGTGCATTGTGTCTTTGATGTATATAAATAATATACCATAACCAAATATTACGTACAGTGGAAATCAGGTTGCCAGAGCAGGTCAGTGTGCATGTTCCTCAACGTCTCAGCAGTTACAGGTGAGGTAAAGAAAATAAAAGAGAAAAAGGTCAGTAACAACACTTTGAAACACTTTGAATAATTATCTCTTCTAATAATTTTCTCTCAGTAAGCACACAACTACTGTCTTTCCAACAAACAGATTGACTCACCCTCACTCATGCAAAGCTCCCTGCCTGCCTTCGACTCTCCCTGAACTGCTTCCTTAGCACCCGGTGGAGGGCGCAGTAGGCTACTCTTCAAATGTTTCACGAAATACTTACCATCATGACTACTCTTACTGTTTAACATTTTGGTTTACTTCATGTAATAAAATAATAACTTCATGGTAAGGCTACTAAAAATGACAAGGCTAAGTAATGTAATGCTAACTAACGTGCTCGCTACTCGTCGCTACTAGCTAGGTAGCTAACTTGACTATGTTCCATGCACAACATGTATATTACCTATGATATTACCTGATATGTCTGATCCAGCGACTCCTGGTCCTTTCATCAGACGAGAAGCGATAGAACGAGCAAGTGGTATGATCATTTTTGTGATTACAACCTGGTACAAAGCACACAGGCATCTTGTAAAAGTGAATTTATTTGAGCAATCTCTTATATTTATTGGAGGGAATAAATCAGTTATGACATCTTCTTCTTCTTCTTTGCTTTAATTACGAGTCGCAACCACTTGGAGCATTATCGCCTGTGACATCACTTACGCGACCCAGAATGGGATTTGGGATTTGTAGTCGCGTATTTTTCATAGTCTTATATTTCAACAGGTTTACGAAAAAAATGTGACTTTTTTGACATGGAAATTATTGTTTAAGATTGACAAACATCATATGTGTAGTTCGTGGCAAAATTCAAACGGGATCAAAAGATACGTTTTCTCTCTCCATTGAATTCAATGTATAATTTTTCGCTTCCGGGGTCCCATGGACCGGAAGTAGATGGGCGTGACTTCGCCTCTCTATAGGCTACTCAGTTTTTGAGTGACAGCCCACTACACCACAGATCATACAGTGCAACTCATGCAGCAAACTCCGGAGTCCACTCGGCCACGTTAGTGTTGGTGTCTCCTGGGGAGTTTTCATGAACATATCGGACTTGGATTGCTGTGCATTATACTTTGCTGTGTAGTTTATACTTTATTCCAACTTTAACCTGTTAAACCCCTGTTTTTTTTTTTCACGACACTGTGTCTCAGGGGATCTTAATATTTAAGAACCTATTAATGTGTTATACCAGATTAACGGAAATAATCTCAGCTAACTGACGATACAAACCATTTTTACCAAAACAAAACACAAGTCTCATAAGAAGCATCTAAATCAGACCTGGGCATTGTATGGCCCGCGGGCCAAATACGGCCCGCGGGATGATTCTGACCGGCCCCCGAAAGATTACATGATAATTAGAAAATAAAACATATTTTCTAATTATCTTATGGGTGGACTAAAACCGCATTGCTTTTATTTTGAAGCCCATTTATTCTCACAGTGCACGCAATCGTGCACGTCAACTGTGCACGTGAAATGCGTGTCTACCTTCCTTGTCACCCCTGAAAAATGTGAAAATGTCGGCTCATGCCAAAAAGAGGAAAGTGGATGCCGAAAGCAGAACTTTCAAACAAATATGGACTACTAATTTTTTCTTTACTGAAGTCAAGGGTAAACCTGTGTGTTTGGTTTGTGGGGAGCATGTCGCCGTGTTTAAAGAGTACAATTTGAAACGGCATTACGAGACGAAACATGCCGCGAAATACAAAAACTTGACTGATGCCGAACGAGCGCGGACATCAACGGATTTACTAGAAAAGCTAGAAAAACAACAAGGCTGTTTTACAAAGCTGCATGCAGACAGAGATGCAGCGACCAGAACCAGCTTTGTGATAGCCCACAAAATCGCCCAGAACAGTAAGCCATTCTCGGAGGGGGAGTTTGTGAAAGAGTGCATGGTCGAGTCTGCAGCACCCAGAGAAAAAAGAAGCGTTTTTAAACATCCCGCTGTCCCGCCGCACCGTGACGAGAAGGGTGGAGGACATCGCAGAGAATCTGGAGTTTCAGCTGCAAAGTGAAGTGGGAAGCTTCGACTTTTTTTCTTTGGCTTTGGATGAGAGCTGTGACGTCCGTGACACAGCCCAGCAACTCATATTTATCCGGGGGATAACGCGCGACTTCAAGCTTACGGAGGAGCTGGCAGCAATGCGGCCAATGAAAGGAACCACAACGGGGAGTGATCTGTTCACCGAGGTAAACGCATGCATGGACAAACTGGGACTCGAATGGGACAGACTGGCAGGTGTCACCACGGATGGATGTCCGAATTTGACAGGGAAAAATGTTGGGCTTTTGAAAAGAATGCAAGATAAAGTGAGTGAACTCAACGCAGAGCAGAAATTGGTGTTTATACATTGTATTATTCATCAGCAAGCGTTGTGCAAGTCAGTGCTAAAACTTAGCCATGTGGTTGATGTTGTTACTACAACAGTTAATTTCATCAGAGCGCGAGCATTAAATCACAGGCAGTTTGTTTCACTATTGGAGGAGCAAGAGAGCGAACATGGTGATGTCAGGTACCACACAGCTGTCAGATGGCTCAGCCTGGGCAAAGTGCTAAAAAGGTTTTGGGTTCTGAAATCAGAGATAAAAGATTTTTGTGAGATGAAAGGCAAAACCATCCCAGAGCTGTCTGATAAGGACTGGATGGCAGATTTAACATTTGCTGTTGATGTGACTGCAATGATGAATGCACTGAACACACAACTGCAGGGCAAGGGCCTTTTTGCTCATGAAATGCATAGCCATGTGAAAGCCTTCATGACAAAGTTGCAATTAATTTCAAGGCAACTAGGCAGCAACAATCTCGAACACATGAAAACCCTGAAAGAAGTCAAACCATCAGCTGATCACCGGCACAGGTACTCATCCATGTTAGGAGCACTGCATGATGAATTTTCAAGGCGTTTTCAAGATTTCAAAAAGGTTGAGGATGAAATGCAGATGGTTTCCTCTCCCTTTACCTGCAGTGTTGATAGTGCACCCACTGATGTTCAGCTTGAACTCATTGACCTGCAGTCTGATTCACTACTGAAAGAGCACTTTAAGTCAGCATCACTGCTAGAGTTCTACTCTGCTCTCAAGGAGGAGAACTTTCCAAACATGAGGAGACATGCTCAGAAGATGTTGGTTCTCTTTGGATCCACCTACACATGTGAACAGACATTCTCAGTCATGAAGTTTACCAAATCCAGGTACAGATCCTCTCTCACTGATGAACATCTGTCAGCTGTGCTTCGCATCTCCACCTCAGGCATTCAACCTGACTTTGATGGACTTGTTAAAGCTCAACAGAGACTGGATTTCTCACACTGAATGAAAAAAAAAGAACTGAAGAACACTAAAATGTGGGAATATAACAAGTGAAATGGGACACTTGATCCTTTTCTTTTTTTCTGCACAGTAAAAAAAAAGAATTGAAGAACACTAAAATGTGGAAATATAACAAGTGAAATGGGACACTTGATCTTTTTTTTTTTTTTTTTTGCACAGTTCTGAAAACATGAAATGTTTAATATAGGCATGTAAAGTCAAAAAGGCTACAAAACTGGGACACTTTTCTTTACACAGTTACACAGTTCAGTGACATGTCTTGTTTATTTTGGCTACAAAGATGATGTGATGTCTTTAGAAAGCTAAGAAAATCCTTGTTTCAATAGTATATGAAACTCAAAATGCCCTTTGTTATTAATGTGACTGAAAATGAGTCAAATGTTTCACATTTTGTTTATCATTTTGGAAATTCTATTTGAATAAATGATATTTTTGAAAGCTAACCTCACCTTTTAATTGCCAAATAATAACATACACTCTTACCAGCGGTCAAAACAATGCCATTTACTGCTTTTTATATAGAAATAAAATGTATATTATGCATAATTGAGTTCGGCATTTTGGCCCGGCCCTCCAAAATATTTTCAGTTGCTCATTTGGCCCCCTGGGAAAAATAATTGCCCACCCCTGATCTAAATGACCCCTTAGCTGCCTGTAGCTTTGCCGATATCTGTGTTGATAGGTAATAGATTAAGAGCGGTGAATCAGCTTAGACACAGGAAGCGCTCAAAAGTTTGTGTGAGTTTATCAAATTTAGAAGTGATTCCATGTCAGCCACAGCTTGTTACAAAAAACCTGACTGATAGTGTGTTCAACAAACTTAAACTAGCTTTATTACATGTCAGGTCTTTGGCAGGTAAAACATTTTTAATCAATGATTTTATCACAGCACAATCTCGACTTTATGTTTTTAACGGAAACATGGATTGAACAAAATAACAGTGCAGCTGTTCTTATCGAATCAACCCCTCCCAACTTTAGTTTTATGAGTCAGGAAAGAATGCATAAGAGAGGAGGTGGAGTTGCTATTTTGTTCAATGATTCCCTTCAATGCAGGAAGACATCTTATGGGAACTTTGCTTCTTTTGAATATGTGACCCTTCAGCTGAAATGCTCCTCTCGAGCTCTGTTCCTAAATATCTATAGACCACCCAAATACTGTGCAAGCTTTTTTGATGAATTTACTGAACTGCTGTCTATAGTGTGTATTGACTTTGACCGTCTAGTCATTGTTGGTGATTTTAACATCCATGTTGACAACCCCCAGGACAGAGGGGCTAAAGAACTGTTTTGTGTTCTTGATAACTATGGACTGACTCAGCATGTGACGGAGCCCACGCACAATAAGGGGCACACTCTGGACTTAATTATCTCAAAGGGTCTGAATATCTCTGAGGTTGTGGTGACTGATGTTGCACTCTCTGATCATTCGTGTGTTTTCTTTGAGAGCTCTATTTCTGTTCACAAAAATGTTCAAAAAGAGGTAACCACAAAGCGATATTTAACTGAAAACACTAGGGAAATGTTTACTCAGAATCTTTCTTCCACACTTGCCCCTGCTAACATCTCAGTAAATGAGATAATTTTAATTCAAAAATTAAAAATGTTATAGATGCCATTGCTCCAACTAGGGTAAAGAAAGTGACTGGGAAGAAAATATCTCCATGGAGAAAGGCCATGACCGTGAGAACAGAGAAAAAAGAGTGTCGAAAAGCTGAACGCAGGTGGCGAAAAACAAATCTCCAGGTGCACTTTGAAATCTATAAAGAGAGACTTGGCCTTTATAATTTGGAATTGAAATTTGCCCGACAGTCTTTCTTCTCTGATATCATTGCCAAAAACAAAAACAACGCACGTGCCTTGTTCGCTACCGTCGACAGACTAACTAACCCCCCAGTGTCAGTAGCCTCTGAATTTCTATCCACCAGGGCGTGCAATGATTTTGCCTCCTTCTTCACTGACAAAATTCAGAAAATCAGACAAGCAGTCAGTGCCTCTGCATCAGGAACAGCAAATGTTTTGTCTCTGTGTCCACCTAATATCACTTCAAACACCATGACACAATTCCATCAGATTAATGATAAAAACCTAGAGGACATTATACAACTTCTGAAATCCTCCTCCTGCTGCCTTGATATTATTCCAACAGGGTTTTTCAAAAATGTTTTTCCTTGCATGGCCTCAGATCTACTTCATATAGTAAACAAGTCTCTTCACTCAGGTGTTTTTCCACAGGCCCTGAAAACTGCAGTCATTAAACCGCTCTTAAAAAAGCATAATCTAGACGCTTCAGTAATGAACAATTACAGGCCCATATCAAACCTCCCATTTCTAGGTAAAATCATTGAAAAAGTAGTCTTTCAACAGTTGAGTAATTTCTTGCATTTAAATAGCTGTTTAGATGTGTTCCAGTCAGGATTTCGTCCAAACCACAGCACTGAGACTGCTCTTGTAAAGGTCTTCAATGACATCCACTTAAATACAGACAGTGGCAGAACTTCAGTGTTAGTATTATTAGATCTCAGTGCTGCGTTTGACACTGTTGACCACAACATATTACTAGACCGACTAGAAAACTGGGTGGGACTTTCGGAAACAGTTCTAAATTGGTTTGAATCCTACTTAAAGGACAGAAACAACTTTGTTTCTATAGGTAAATACAAATCTGAGTTGACAAATATGACATGTGGGGTTCCTCAAGGCTCCATCTTGGGGCCTCTTCTCTTTAACATCTACATGCTACCACTGGCTCGGATAATGAAAAACAACAAAATAAGTTACCATAGCTATGCGGATGACACACAAATTTACATAACCATTTCACCAGGAGACTATTCTCCAGTTAAAACACTGAGTAAGTGCATTGAACAAATCAATGACTGGATGTGTCAGAACCGTCTCCAATTAAACAAAGACAAAACTGAGGTAATGGTTTTTGGAGCCAAGGTAGAACGTATAAAAGTTAGCGCTGAGCTTCAGCCTGCAATGTTCAAAACAGATAAAGCCAGAAATCTAGGTGTAGTCATGGACTCTGACCTGAGTTTCAACAGTCACATTAAAACAATTACAAAATCCGCCTACTATCACCTAAAGAACATATCTTGGATTAAAAGACTAATGTCACAGCAGGATTTGGAAAAACTTGTCCATGCTTTTATCTTCAGTAGACTGGACTACTGTAATGGTGTCTTTACAGGTCTCACTAAAAAATCTATTAGAAAGCTGCAGCTGATTCAGAACGCCGCTGCTCGAGTCCTCACTAACACTAAGAAAGTGGATCACATCACTCCTGTTCTGAAGTCTTTACACTGGCTTCCTGTGTGTCAAAGAATAGATTTCAAAATACTGCTGCTGGTTTATAAAGCACTGAATGGTTTAGGCCCAAAATACATTTCTGATCTTCTGCTAAATTATGAACCATCCAGATCTCTCAGGTCTTCAGGGACTGGACAGCTTTCTGTCCCCAGAGTCAGAACTAAACATGGTAAAGCTGCGTTCAGTTATTATGCTCCAAATATCTGGAACAAACTCCCAGAAACCTGCAGGTCCGCTACAACTCTTACTACTTTTAAATCCAGGCTGAAGACTTATCTTTTTGTCGCTGCATTTAATTTTAATTGAAACTGAGCTGTTGTGTTCATCAGTAAAGTGGAACTTCTGTGTGAACTATTCATATCTTAATGCACTGTAACTTTTTATTCATGTACTTTTTATTCATGTAAGTTTTGAATAAAAATGTGAGAACTTATTGTCCAATTAAGAGCAACGATAGAGACCTTTTCCCCTCTAAGTGCACATCGAAATAATGTACTCAAAAGATGTTTACCAGATTTACACTGAAATAGATTCACCCCAATAGTGATTGTTAGGACTGTTGTCAGCTGAACAGTGAAAAACATTCAGTAATTTCTCATTTAAAGCTCATAAAAATACAGCAAAAAATTGAAATATGAGTAATGTAATAGTTACAGCGGTATGTATGGTGATTTGTTCACTTACTAGACCCTCCAGAAAAACTCGATTCTGCGATCGCAGAATTTACCGCATAATCAGCAAAATGGCGCAGATTTTTAAAAGGCCGCATATTTATCAAAAGGCCGCATAATCCCCGCATTTTTCCACACAAAGTTGAGAAGAAAAAAAAGTTAACTCGTCTTGACGTGAAGTGATGATGATGATGATGACGCAACATCATCAGCTCGTGCATCACAGAAGGTAAACAACACCGTAGAGTGAACGTGTGGAGCTCACACGAGAGAGAAAACACCAAGATGAAACAATCTAATCCATCTCATTTACCGACGAACATTTCTGCTAAAGACCGGGCAAAGCAGTACCCCGATGTCTTGCACGAAAGTGGGGGGAAACTATTCTGCACCCCGTGTAACTGTGTGTTGGAGCATAAGAGAACATCGACGGTGACGACCCACTTTGATTCATTCAAACATTATAAAATGCTTTCTGCTGCTGCGGACAAGAAAGCCAAACAACTCACGTTCACCGAGGCATCAACCTCCAAAACCCTTTCGAGGGCTACAAGAAACGAGGTGAGTAGCCAAGATTGAAGCTGGTCAGATAACGAACAAGTACATTAAAACAGAATGAGGCGGAGAAGTGTGTGTGTGTGTGTGTGTGTGTGTGTGTGTGTGTGTGTGTGTGTGTGTGTGTGTGTGTGTGTGTGTGTGAGAGTGAGTGAGTGAGTGAGTGAGTGAGTGAGTGAGTGAGTGAGTGAGTGAGTGAGTGAGTGAGTGAGTGAGAGAGAGTGTGTGTGAGAGAGAGTGTGATTAAAATAGCCCAATTGCTTTTACAATAAATAAAAGATTTAGCATATTTCGCAACTTTCCGCATATTTCGCAACTTCCCGCAATTTCACCGCATAAAATCACATAAAACCCTGCATGTTTGATCGCATAATCAAGGATTTTAGCCCGCATAATCAAGGATTTTAGCCCGCATAATCAAGGATTTTTGCCCGCGTTTTTCTGGAGGGTCTAACTTACTGTTATAAGTACCGATGTCCAATTGAACAGCCATGCGTTCAATTACTGTTGAACACACTGAAGTACAGTTGAACAGCAATGTGTTCAATGAACTTTATATGACATTCAAATGGTGATACTTTCACTTACTGCTTTATTTAGAAAAAAGAACATTCAAATGGTAATTTGTTCGCCTGTTGTACTGAAGGACATTTTAACCGAGATACCTTCAGTTATGTACCAAGGTACATTACATTTGCAATGCATTCATTTACTATTGTACAATCTGAAGTAGTTTGAAACGAAAATGTGTTCCCTGACTGTTGTTCATACTGATGTACATTTAAACCATGGTGTGTTTAAGTGCTGTTGTATGTACTGAGATACATTATGCACAAGGATTCTTTCACTTACTGTTATTTGAATTGAACTTTATTTGAACAGTGATATGTTTACTTACAGTTTTAAGTACTGAGGTACATTTGAATTGGGGAGGCGTGTGGTGCAGTGGATTAGTGCGTTGGTGTTCGGATCAGGGTTCAAACCCCACTGCAGTCAGCATGTCGTTGTGACACTTCACCCCAAATTGCTCCTGTGGGGATTTCCCACAGCATTGAGTATGTAAGTCGCTTTGGATAAAAGCGTCTAACAAGTGACATGTAATGAATGGTGATGCTTTCACTTACTGTTGTGTTTACTGTACATTGGAAAGGTTATTGGTACACTGTTTTGACTTTCATATACTGTTGAAAAAACACTTTGTATGAAGCATACTGACATTCTCATACTCAAGTGTTTATGAACATTTCCAATGAATTAAGTTGAATCATGTGTTGGTCAAAGTAAAACAACTTTGTAACTTCTCTAGGATAAAGTGAAACTTTAAATAAATAAAATCTGTAGAAGTCACCTTGTGACACACAGACACAGAGGGGGAAAACAGAGCCTGCTTGTACGCCTCCTGTGTTTCTCTTCCTCCATGCCCTTTTATCCATCCGGTGTTATGGCAAGTCATCTTGGCTGCATGAACTGCTCCTTTCAACCCCCAGTAGCCTTTCATCTCGCCTGGAAAAAGTGAGTGCTCCCATGTTTATTCCTGATCCAAGGAGTTTGAAGAGTGAGGGTACAGCGCAGAGGTATAGGGGGAAGGAGGATGCACAGCAGCAGACAAAGAGTTGGGTAGATCTGAAGGTAGTCTTTAACTGACAAAAGCCCCAGCTTACCGCATATCTGTGACATTAAGGATTAGTGGCTGAGAGACAGTGCTCTGCCTGCACCAGTTAATCTCTCTCCCCTCCCAACATCACTCACTCAACCCCATTCTCTCCCACCAGACGCTTCCTCTGCCCCAACTTTAATTAGTTTTAGCAAGGATTGAAGGAAAAGTTGGTGCTTTCTCCAGGTGATAAAACAGTAACTGCCACTGAGCTTAGTCAGGGTTAACAGAGTTGAGGTCAAGGGTGGACTCCTGGGACTTTTGATCAGACTGTGGAGCAAAGGACTGAGGAGGAAACCAAGAGACAAGAAAAAGTGGATTAAGAGAGATTTAAATTGTTTTCCTTCCATTTTTATGGCTGCATAAGTCTGTTGCCATAAAACATTGACGAACGACACATTTATATCAAACATAGCCACACCCCTAGAACAACAGCATTCAGAAAAATACAAACTCTACAAACCACTCTCAAGACTCTATAAACTAATATCTTCAACTTACCTTACTGATGCCACTCATATTTCAATTAATTGATGGGAAAAATAACTCAACATCCAAACGGATAACCCCTTGTGTAACAAATTCAGTAATACCGTTTTCAGCATGTCTACCAGTACCATTGTAAGATTCATTCAATACAAGATCAGTCACAGAGCAGACATACAATGCATCAATGCACTCTGGAACTGTCCACCAATTCAGTATTTCTGGGTAGAAGAACACAATGAATTGATTTTTGTCCGTAGCATTCGATCATCAAATCAAATCTTATTTTATTTATATAGCACATTTATAAACGATTTTTGGTCGAGCCAAAGTGCTGTACATATCATAAAAATAGCCTACAGTAGAGACACTTTTCAGCAAATACAATAGCACAGATTGTTCAGAATATCAGTATGAGAAAAAACGACACCCTCTGTCCTTAGACCCTCACATCGTACAAGGAAAAACTTCCGGAGAAAACCCACAGTTTAAAGGGGAAAATGGGAGAAACCTCAGGGAGAGCAACAGAGGAGAATCATGCCCCCTTTGTATGCATACTTGGCAATTGAGATGCACTCAATAGATGATCAATAACAATCACAACTCCCCTATCTGTGGACCTAACTCGTCAAGCGAACAATATAACTATACTGGAAAAGTAGGAAAAATATCAGCATACCATGATGGCTAGTGATCAATGGACCAACTACAGCTATAGAATGTAATCAAATATGCTCAAAAATGATCAGATTTGTCTTGTTGACGCATGAGATAATGCCACAACAGTACACCAGAATAAGAATTTAATTTGCCACTCACATATCTGTATGTGCCCTTTATGTTTTGTGATGTTATTTTTTCGTTCGTATTTGTTAGCTTGTCCATATCAACCACATGTGTACACTGTAAAACAGTTCATGTCAGTTTAACTTGCAAATGAAAGTCCACCTGCTGCCTTGAAAAAGCAAATCAAGTCAACTTGAAGACAATCTTTGTTTCAACTCATTAATGCAAGTACATCTCGTTGATATGACTTAAAGGTTCTAGTTGTATTAACATTGTTTTTTAAGTTGTCTAAGTTGATTTAACTTTATACTTAGAGTTGAAACAACTACCAATCTTACATTATTAGTGCAAGATAACTTTATTTACCTAGTCAAATAAACTCACATTTCAGTATTATAATAACTCACACTTTCAAGTTCTACATTTATATAACTCATCATTTCAAGTTAGGAAGATTGTAATAATGCATTTGTTTCAACTTAGATCTATTAGTTGTATTGACTTCGGATAGCAAGTTTACATAACATGAATAATAATTCTTGCAGCGCATTTGTTCAGATATAACATTTATTTTTTAAAAATATGTTATACATCAACTTATACCCAAAATGTAATTGGCAATAGGCCAGATGAAAAAAGAGAAATGGCAAAATGAGAATGAACCATACAATAAACCTTCATGACTAAAAAGAAGATTATTTTCAAACATTTAGTTCAGGAAAACATAAGGGTTTACCACCTCTTTGTCTTCTTTTATTTTTGTTGGCCTGCTGACCATACCCGAGCTGCGTAGAGTGCCAAACTGTGGCACTCTATTGTACAAACTATATTGCTGGATACACAAACTATGTTTGTTAGATGAACAATAGATGAACAAGTTAGTTGAACAATGTAGGAGACCCCAAAAACTGTTTCCTCTCAATAAGGGCTTGAAATGTGCATTAATTTGTTAACAATCTCAGCAGCTGTGTTCATATCGGACCTGCACTTTACAAACTACACTGCTGAAAACAAGAACAATGTGTAGAATAACAGTCCAAAACAGAAACTCCCTTCTTCCAGGAGCTATGACACAGTCATTTGTTTAGAGGTGATATCTCAGCAGTTTATTTCTGAGTCCATGGATTCTTGCAGAGCACTGGTCTGGTTTGATGGTCATGATGACCTTTTGAAGGAACTCAAAAGAGTATTTCATGTTGCGGGGGTACTCGAGGTTGAGGCAGTAGATTGCCCCCATTAACATGGCGAAGCCTGTGGGCACATCTCGGAGGTCATGTAGGATGATCTTCTCTTCTACCACCACAGCCACATTGAAGACATCCAGAGGAAATGAGTCAAGCAGAGGGCCTTCATGTCCAATCAACAGTCCAACCTGCATTCCTTTCAGGATCACATCGAGGGTTTCTCCATGAGGCTAATAACAAAGACACATACATCTTAATTGACTGTTCCAAACTTGAAATAAAAACACAACAAATTGCAAGGTCATAATTTTTTCAGTCATTATTGCAATTCCTAAATGAACAATAGTAATACTTAAACAATACACAATATTGTAACAATGAGCATTATATTGGCGATGGCAAAACCTCAAATTAAGCGAGAGAAAAGTAAATGTATAATATATAGTAATATAGTGACTTACATCCAGGGGTTAAATTGGGCCGGGGCTGTCCGGGGCTAAGCCCCGGCACATAGGACGATGCTCTGACATCATCACCCTCGCAAATTTGTCATATACAAAAAACTATATGTTAAAACTTTTTTTGTTCTTAATATAGACTATATTTAGAGTCGATATGTGTTTAGAGTCGATACTTTACTTTCAAATAGCAGATCTCTGTGACCGGATATCGTTTTTTGGCTTAGTGAGCGTGTGTCTCTGCTCCGATCAGGAGTTGCAGCCCGCAGCCCCCCCGCCCGGACTCCGCTGCTCCTCATTGAGGAGGAGCCGCGAAACCACGCGACCCGTCCTGTAACACGGAGCCCGTTTCCTAAACCAAGCTAAATGTATGTGTGTGTGTGCATAGAGCTGAGTTCTGATCGGTCCTAATAACATCGACTTTTGGTGATGATTAAATCGTTTACAGTGAAATGTACAGCATACTTTTGGCCATAATCTCGCAGCCCTATAACTGAGATTTCATCAAAAATGTTCTCTAGCAAGTGTGCAGAGCAATTGTGATTTAAAATAGCAATTTCAAGGTTGGATATTTGTAAACATTTTTGTGTGTACATTAATAATTTAAGATGTAAATTAATTCAAATTAAGTAATTTCTATTTGTATTGTGTCATTTGGTGGCATCAATGTTTGCATTTAATACAGATAATGGAGCAGTTGCTTTAGGGCCACATATACAGTATAGCCCTTAAGGTAAAATCATGAGATCTTCGACCCCCCCCCCCCCCCCCTTCCACACAGAGCCCCCCCACATATCAAATCCCAATGTAACCCCTGCTTACATCACACATCCTGATAACGTTGGAGGAATCCTCTGCAATAAATATTGGAAGACCGAGTAGGGCAGCCGTTGATGATAGCCAAGCTAGAATCCTTATCTTTGCACATTTTTGGTAATAGTTTCTCTGTAAAATACTTGCCTCTTTCTGAAGACACTGCAGAATACCACTCATGGCCAACCTTCTTCCAGATGCTACAGCAGCTTTGTAAGCCTCCAACAGACTTGGAACCATGGCATCTAGTCCTTCCAGGAAAGATTTCAGCAGGTCTTTGGTGACAATTCTGCTGAACTCGGCACATAGCTAAAACAGAGAAATGACAGGAGTGAGAGAAAAATAAGAGCACCATGTAACAGCTGTAGTAATTTAAAGAGAGGAATCCAAAACATAACAGCAAGAAATAGTACATGCTTTATGTTGTTGAAGTATAATATCCTATAGTTCAGTAATGGTAGTTGTACCACATTGAAAGTCCTCAATTATAATGAAATGATGGAGTATATGATATTATACTCCATTACTTATGTAATAGTATTATCAGCAACTTAAGTAGAATTACTCCTCTTGCAGTAAAATATGCCCTCTTTTTATTTTTGTGTTATAGCTGAAGGTAAAAAAATATATTGTGTAGAAGTAAACAATTGCACAAACTGCACTCGATTAGCAAAGGATTACCTGTCTCTGACCAAACAATGCAGGCCATCTCTCCATGACAGCAGAGATCAGTGGCTCATCACCGATGATCTCCTTTCTTCGCTGTGAGAATGTTGCGATCATCAGTTCATCCAGAAGCTGTAAGTCAGAGTCCTTCTTCTGCACTTCCAGTGCCATGGTATTGCGATCTTTCTCTGACTTCCCAGTAGTCTGTCCCTCAGGTGGCTCTGGCAGGTAGTGGATCTCTCCTTTTTTTGACTTTTTGACTGGCTTGTGGTTTTCCTCTGCCCTTTTTCTTTTATTTACAAGAACTTCAGGGCATCCAGCTGCCATCATTCTCTGACGGTAATTGCCCATCTTGAATCTCAAACTAAATACCCAGCAATACCACCCTCTACCTGACCCTGGCTCTTTGAGACATGGGTGCTTTGCAACAAGAGCTTTGGCTACACTTTCATAATGGTCTTTGTTGGGATAGGCTGTGATTTTGGATATGATATCCGCAAGTCTGTCCAGTATTTCACTTTTCACACCCTTTGAGATAACCATCACAGTTGCATCCTGGGCATACGCATCATTTGCTGCTCTCAGTTGATACTCAACATCATGGGAGAAAGCTGGAACAACAAAAGGATCGGGCCATTCTGTCGAATGACTGCTACTTGGGGAATCAAAGCTTACAGTATCCAGTGTCGAGTCAGAAACCACCTCAGAAGATGTGAACAAAACCTTCAGAGTGGCTCGTTCCGCTGGTAGCTCCTTAATGTCTGTCAAATTGCAGAGCTGATTCCCAAAGTCCGAATCTTCAAACTGTAAAATGAAGTTCCCTCGGAGACCAAGAGTGTTGCGCAGTTTTGCACACAGCTCATCAACTGATGAGGGAACATCTTCTAGGGTGACACGCCTTATATCTTCAGGTGAGAGGATAATTCTGAGAAGCATCATTGAGGTGTCTGCATCAGCTGAAACACAGAGAACAATATAGAAAACACTTAATCATCAGGAAATAAACACTGGAAGTGAATTGAAAATAAGTTGCATGTAATGAAATGTACGGAAGACACTTCCCAGTCCAACTTTACCTTAATTTAACATGAATGTCCTTGGAGTGACAAGCAGCTTTCCTTCCACAAGGTATGCAGCAAGAGGGGTGTAGTCATTCAGATTGTCAGGCTCGACAACCACAGTCACTGCAGGGTCTCTTCTGGCAAGCTGGAAACACCCGAGATGAATCACGAAGGCTGCTGTGAATAGTTCCATAATGAATGATATGCAGCAATCCACTACACAGATATCGAGTACTCTCCCAAAATCTGGCAGTCCACTTGTCTGTCCAACTGAGAGCACCATTCCTTTCGAATATTTTGTCCCATTTAAGTAAACAGTGGAGGTGAGAGAAACAGAGTTCAGATCTTTAAACTTACTCCTTAAGGCCTCTCTGATAGCAACATCTAAGATGTCCACAGATACGACTGATGATTTCCCAGTCTCAATGCTTGGTTTGAAAATTGTTGGCATCTCCAAATAATATGCCAACATCAGCTGATGTCTTGTGGCTAAAGTGTGCAGAATATTTTTGAAGTTGCCAGTATTGTGAACCACCTGTTTAAAGAAAGAATGTTTGGCCTCAAATCTTATTGTCCAGAACTCAATTGGTGGACCAAATTTCTTGATCAGTACAGGATAATGTTCAAGATAATGATGCTTGGGACGTAATCTTGTACCAGGAAATATTTCCAATAGCAACTGTCTGTGGTCAGAGATTTTTGCTTGTAGGTAGCACAGGGTTTCTGTTGTGAATGAGGGGCTGGATAGTAGCTCCACAATGTCTTTCAGTTCAAGGATCACAGACCAGGTTTTTTCACTTTCTGGAATTCGGTGGCCGATCAGCAGTGGAAGGAATCTCAAAAGTGCCCAGTTCTCATGTCCATTGCCACCAATAGTTCCATTTTTTGAAAAGTTTGCATGTATTGCTTGAGGCCTGTTAGTTTTGTCATTAAACTGAAAAGGGAATGATCCTATCCTTTCATTAAGGTCATTCAAAGTGAAATACTTTTTAGCAATCAGATCTGAAAGACACATGCACAGTTCCACAGGTACAATTCCTTCGAACAAATCATGAAGAAAATCAGGTGGAAACCCTTTTGCAGGATGAAAGTGAGCAAGTCTTCTTAAAGGACAGTCTCTTTTCAAACCATCAACACACGAGGCATCAGTTGTCTTGAGCACATTAACAGCTTCATCATACAAATGTGGTGTTCTCAAAGTAAAAGTCCCACTTCTGACATCATACTTCTGAATATCTGCACGGCTAGCCAAACAAAATCTGCAACATTTCTCCACATTGAAAGACTCTTGGTATCCAGCAAGTGAGTGTGCACCTAAGTTATCAGCAGACACGTACAAAACGGTACCTTTCACATAAGAACCAAGTCCTTGTACAAATACACCGATGGTCTCTAAATGCTCAAGATCTCTTATCAGTGGTTCCAAAACCTTGCCGTAACCATATTGTTTTAAGTGTACAGTTTTGCACAATATAGCTAGATAAATTGATGATAATGTTGATCTAAATTTTAATGGTATGTTGGATAACACCCAATAAATGCCACACACTTTGTGTTTCTTTTTTGAAGTCCCCAACGGATTACAAACTTCAAAATCATCAATGTATAAGCCAAGAGCAATTCCTAATTCTTCAGTGAGAAGTTTGTTTTCTTTAAAGTATTCACCATCTTGAAATGAACTGTAATGACCTTCCCGTCTTCCCGTTGACTTCTGTAATGATTGAAGAATCTCAGTTCTTTCAAACAACTTACTTAACAGCTCTAAAATAGGAACATAAACAAATGAATGGGTTTTTTCTTGTACATTTAGCACATACTCGACTGGTTTAATGACTGTAAAGTTCTTTTTATAAAATGACTGCCTTTTACGCTCTGTGCCCAAAGGTCCCTGCCTTGAAAGAAATGTCAGTGGGTTTAAAGATTGTATTTCATCAGACAATTCTGTAACAACAGAGGCATCAACTACACAGTTATTTTCCTCCAAAACTTTCTGTATAATTTCTTTGATATTTTGATCAGCAAGTTCTCCAATGTCAAATAACTCATCAATTACTTCCTGAATTGCTGAATTAGAAACATGTAAAATGGTTTGCATGCGGAGGAATAAAGATGCAAACTTATTTTGAATAGTCTCTCCATTTTCAAGAACACCTTCAGCACCAGGTAGAGAATCATATGAAGGTGTTGCCTCAGTATCAGAAACAGAATCCTCCCTGATTACAGTATTTGTATGTCCATGCTGTACACAAAGCCCTGGTCTAAGACTATTTAGGGTGGAACATTTATGATAGCGACTTCTATGAGCAGTAAAGGTTGATAGTATACTGGACTTGAATGAGCAGTCTACGAATGGACATTTAACTGTTTCCCTGTTCCTCAAATGAGTCTTTAAATGAGCAAAATATGTGTTAATGTCACTAGGCTCTGAGAATGAACACAAATCACAGCATAATTTTGACACACATTTGTTAGCTTCTTTAACATGTTCTTTCAAATGTTTTTTAAGTAAAGCTTGGGTTTGAAAGCTGTTCAAACAGTCTTCATAAATACAGACAAGGCCTGAACACCTTCGATGATGTCCATGACGCTGTTTATAATGCTGAATTATTCTTCCTTGCCAATTGGAGGAGAATGTACAAAACTTACATTTCCACTTCATGAACTGGACATGCTCGTTCACACCTGTAACACAAAATAAATGCACGTTATTTACCTTGATATTGACCTTCCACAAATATATTGGCTCAAATTACAATGAAGACAATTATGCTTGGGGTGATTCAAATTGACGTTCCAGTGTTCAGGTTACATTTTTAATAGCAGTTGCCCCCTATCTCTTCAAATCATACCACAGCAGTAGCGAGTTTCATGCAGCAGAGCGGTCAAATATGTCACTGTTTGTTGTTTTTGTGGTCTTTATTTCTTGCTGTTGTGGCATGATCCATACATTAGATTTAAACTCAAGCGCTACTGCTATCCCTCTCTCTACCCCTCTCTCTATCCTACGCCCCACCCAGCTCCCGACGCTCTCTCACCTGCTCTTGGATGCCCACACACTACGTACATTACGCACCGCACTATTCCCGAAAAAGCTAAGCTATTCTCATGACATTTTGGTATGATACTTAAACTTATAAAGTAATAGTTTGAATATCAGACACACGAAAACCCAACACAAATGTCGTCTCCGTGTCTCCTCTGCCCTGCACCCCCCCCCCCCCCCCCCACACACACACACACACACACACACACGCAGAGTGGAAAAAAGGAGACAAGGTAGATCTCCCTCCAAAAAATTAAGTTGCCTCCAGGGTCTGCAGCATGCGCCAAATTACACGTCTTTAAGTGTATACAGTTCATTATAAATTGTATTTGTTACTGGTCAATATTAAACCCAAAGTGCACGCACAGCCATTAAAAGTGACACAGTAATGCTCCCGTATCCCTGACTGTGTAGCTAGCTGACAGCTAACGTTGCTAATGGCAATTTAAGCTAGCAAACTTACCACTTAATTGTCAAAGCAAACCTAAATGTCGAAGTAAATTAAGACAAACCCATTTGTTTACACTACGCAAATATTTTTAGCTTTCTATCAATATTAGTAAGCACAACGTCCACAGATAACTTCATACTCTTTATTTTTTTCAAACCGTAGTAGTAGCAGGCAAAGAATTAAAGGTTTTAAAATCATTAAAACTTACCTCCATTACTGTCTTGCAGCAGAAATAAAATGCCGTCCGTAACCGTAACGGTCCTAGCCGGTAGGTTAACGTATCACTCCGCCTCCGTTGGATCACCGCTGCAGGTGCACAGAGTTCCTCCGCCAGCGGCAGTAGTCCTCTCATTTAGATCAAAATGTGTCTTTACTTTAGTCCGAATTAAAATATGACATCTTTAGGATATACCAGTTGATTACATCCATGCTTAAACATTGCATTCAGTTTAGGGAGGAGGTTTTTTTTTTTAACTCAAATGTGGAAGCATACGTTTTTTTCTGTAGCTCTCAAACCTGCACTCCCGCCTTTTTCTTTTGTTTATTTTTTCAACTGATAACTTGCTAAGGCAAGTTGAGTCAATGTGACAAAATGTTTGAGTTGTCAAGACAGTGAATAAATGTAAGTTTAACCTTCTAAAACTAGAAAAGCTGAGTTCAAAATCAAAAACTTGTTAGAGCTCTTTGAATTAAAGAGACAATGTAACTTGACATAACTAAATGGGGCTGTGATGTTTTACAGTGTATGCACTATTGATGAATTTTCAAAAAATAACCGTTTTTTTTACCACTTTTGTCAAATGTGCTTAAATCATATGCTTTAAGTGCCCTAAACATTGAACTTTACGTTTTTTAAGCCCAACAAATATGTTGAACTTATTATTTCTCTTTGAAGGTCCTGCTCAAAGAGATGAGTAATGTTTTTTTGATGAAATAGCCATCTGGACATAGCTCCCTCTACCCAGTAATTATGCAAAGGAGCACTAATCAGAAATAATGGGCTTCTTAATTACAGTCCCAACAACAAAGCTAGAACAGGTGACCAAGAAGCGGCTTGGCACCTGGACGTTCCACCACATGCGGTTTGCACGAACATTCTGCACACTGACATAATGAGGTTGACAAACTGTCAGCCATTAATGAATGGCACTGATAATCAAGTTAATTGTCTCACAGGTGTCCTCGGGGTGCTGCATTTTGTCTTATCAAGGTGTCACTTTCTTAATTAAACTGGCATTGTCAAGTGCATCTGATTTAAAGGGCACGCAAGCAGTGCAGCCAACAATAAAAAGTTCTTGTTTTTTTTAGAAACTATTACATTTTGTATGTAACTTTATTCATCAAAGCAAATTCCTAGTTGTGTAAACTACTTGGCAATAAACCAAATAATTATTAATATTACTTCGGATGTTTTATAAGGACTTTTATTGCATATTTACTTCAATTTATGTTTGTATACAAATGTTTTCTAATATGATGCAACTGTCATGAAACCTAAATTCCCACTGGGATTAATAAAGTATTTTGGTTGATTGATTGGCTGGTTAATGTTACTGTTTGTTGCTGCTACAAGGCAATACAACATCGATGTAACTATTGCTACAAAGGTCCAGTGACATGTATTTGTTATTGCTTTTCTAACCATTATTAATAAAACACCATGTTTAATTGTACATGTAAGTACGATAGCTAATTGTACATACTGCCCAATTCTCTTTCAGCAACACATAAATAACGCACCAACAACAAAATTACAATTGTGTTTGGATGACTTTACACAAGTATATCAGATGCAGTATACATAATCCCACATTAACAAAATAAAGGTGCAAACAATTCATGACTATGCCATGCCTGCACAAGTGAAAATGATTCTATTGTACATACAGTTATAGGTGAAGAAATAAGTCAGTCATAAGTTTGCAAAACATTTCAGTACTAAGAAAATATTATGTATAAAGCTGAATTGTATGTGCTCTGCTATTCTCGGTTGTGTACTGTAAGAGATAACTTAATAGTCTCATATTTTAATTTGTGGCCCTGAGCGTGGGTATGAGTTTTTTCTTGTTGTGTTACAGCTACTATAAGTCTTCCCTCTGGAGTCCTGGGCAGCCAAGTGCCACTGCCTCATGGAGTGGATGGACTAATCCTTCAGGCTGAAGACAAACCTGGGTGAATTTTAATTCCCAGTGGACCTTAAATGGAGTTCACACAAAGCTTAGAGCAGTGACCATCAACTGGCGGCCTGCCAGACATTGTCATCCGGCCCACACGATGGGGTGACAGTGGCGTTAGTGAGTTCGGCCCCCACTCATTTTTTTTGTATACGTCTGTTAAATGTTGTACCATTATGTGCGCCCTTGCTCATTGTGTCCTGCAGAGGGCAATGTTGTCTGCAGTGCGTCCAGGACGTGACGTCACTGACTATACCTTGCACTACCTGTGGCCTCTACCTTATCCGGTCAGATGTTGTTTGGATCGAATACAGAGCGGCAGCACAACCGTATCTCTCCTACCACGATATAAATAAATATGCCTAATAAAGGCTAAAGAAAGCTGTCTACTACTGAGTTCTATTAAATCTCCACCGCAACGCACTCCGCCTAACAGGTTATGGGCCCAGGAATGCCAGTCTAGAGCAACAAGGTAACAGAAGAACGAGCTGTTAGCCAAGAGAAGCTACTAGTGGGACCTGGATGAAGACGGCGCTGAGAGACTCCCGCGTAAACTGAAGACACGGTGTTTCTACAAGCCGCAACCCAATGTTTGGAGATAAGTGAACTGTATAAAGAGAAGACGTGTTAACGTGGATGCAACGTAAAAAATGGCCGGAGAAGGAACACCCCAGCAGATTGTAGTCGATGGAACAGAAGATAAGTATGATCTGTGGGAGATGAGATTCCTTAGCCGTTTGCACATTTTGAAGCTAAAAGACACTATTTTGCGAGTGCTCACGGGTGAAGCCGCATTAGCTGTAGATCCAGGAAAAAATGAAGACTGTTATGCACAGTTAGTGAATGCCCTGGATGATAAAAGCCTGTCATTGATAAGACATGATGCCGCCGAGGATGGAAGGAAAGCCCTGAAATTATTGAGGGAGCACTATTCAGGAAAAAGCAAGCCAAGGATTCTAAACCTGTATACATCATTGACCACCATACAAATGGCAGACAATGAAACTGTTATTGATTACATGATAAGGGCTGAGAATATAATTGCAGCTCTACGTGATGCAGGAGAGAACATGAGTGATGGGCTGCTTGTAGCCACAATTTTGAATGGACTGCCAGATTCATTCAGGCCACTGGCTGTCCATGTAACACAGAACGAGGACGATGTTACATTTAAAGACTTCAAGAGAAGACTGAGGGTCTATGAAGAATCTGAGAAGATGAGGACGACTGGATCTATGGACAGTGTGATGAAGACTAACACAAGGCAAAGTAGACAAGGCACACACAGGAAGAATGGAGAAGCCACTCTGACTTCAGTGACTTGTTACAAGTGTGGAGAAAAAGGACACATTAGAAGCAAGTGCACCCAGAAAGTGTGGTGCAGTCACTGCAAGAGCAACACACACACAGAGTCCCTGTGCAGGAAAAAGGGAAAAGAAGACAGAGCCAGGAAGGTTGCAGAGGAAGAAGAGGAGGACAACGGCGACGAGGATCATTGCTTCATGGCCAAGCAGGCAAACAGCGAGAGGCCATCAGCCAACGTAAAGAAGAAAGGCATCATGGTGGACGCCGGAGCGACATCCCACATAGTGAACGATATCGCCAAGTTCAAGAGCTTTGACAACACATTCCAGCCCGACACCCATTCAATCGAGCTGGCGGATGGGACCAAATGCAGCGGGATGGCACAACGCAGAGGGACGGCGCTGATCTACCTGCTAGACAACGATGGACGTCAACAAAGAGCACAGCTGCATGAGGCACTGTATATGCCGACGTATCCACACGATATCTTCTCAGTGGCAAGAGCAACAAATGGAGGAGCGACAGTCACTTTCAAGAAGGGGGACAGCCACATGATCACCAAGAGTGGTAACAACCGGTTTGACCTCCATGAAAGTGGTAATCTGTTTTACTTGCCAACTGTTCAGAAAAATGTTGATAAATGTTGCCACGACATGCAAACTTGGCATGAAATGTTGGGACATTGCAATTATGAGGATGTACAAAAGTTACTGGGTGTGGTAAAAGGCATGGAGATAAGAGGCAGTGCAGTCAGGCCAGCACAGCTGTGTGAAATTTGTACAACAGGAAAATTCACCCAGACAAGGAATAGGGAGCCAGACAGAAAGGCTACAGAACCTTTACAGCTGGTCCACACTGATTTAACCGGTCCTATGAGAACCCCAAGCTTAGAAGGGCACAAATATGCACAGTCTTTTACAGACGACTATTCGGGTGCCATAACTGTTTATTTTCTCAAATCCAAAAGTGATGCAATACATACCACAGAGAGGTTCTTGGCAGACTCAGCACCTTATGGAAAAGTAAAATGTTTACGTTCAGACAACGGTGGCGAATTTACTAATAGAGAATTCAAATCACTGTTAACCAAAAATAGGATTAGACATGAGACATCTACACCCTATTCACCTCACCAAAACGGCACAGCAGAGAGAGGTTGGCGAACCCTCTATGAAATGGGCAGGTGTATGCTGTTAGACAGTAAGTTGCCAGACACACTGTGGAATTATGCTGTACAGACGACAGCCTATGTAAGAAACAGGTGTTACAGTAATCGCACAAAGAAAACACCTTATGAGATGCTCACAGGCAAGAAGCCAGACATGTCCAAACTTCAGAAATTTGGATCTGTGTGCTTTGCCTACACACAAGAGAAGGGGAAGTTAGATTCCAGATGTGAGCAGGGCATTTTTATTGGATATGATAAGAACAGTCCAGCATATCTTGTGTACTGCCCAGACACAGATAAGGTCCAAAAACACAGGTTGGTGAAATTCACAAACAAGACAGCCAAAGAGAAAGAAACACAGACACCTGGGTCACACATTGAATGTCAGGACAGAGAGGTACACCCCAAGGCCCTTGACAATGAGGAAAATGTTGATGAAAAAATGGGAAATGCATCAGGTCAAAGTGTTCAAGGTGATGTTTCTGTGGCTGAATGTGAACAGCCAGGCACTGAGAGTGAGGCTAGAAAGAACCCACCTAGAGCTAGGAGAAAGCCAATGCACTTATAGGATTATGAGACTGAGGATACAGTAGACCAACTGGTAACATGTGTAGAGCTCCAGTATATATGAATATGTTTGGTGTGTTTTTTAGGTATATTTGTTATTGACTGAGTAAACGCTTTTATTTCGAAGGCAGTTTTTACAGGCCTCTTCCGTAATGCATAGGATATTCGCGCACCGCAATACAACGTGCGGGCTGGCTTGACTGTGTTTTCCGAAGTGGGGGCTGGCTTGATCACAGTCTGTGCAGTGTTTCCTGAAATGAAACGTTTTATTTCACCTTGCTATGTGTTTTTAACGTGGGGACAGGCCAATACAAACGGGGGACTGTCCCCGGAAGACGGGGACGTCTGGTCACCCTACACTAGCCAAGGTCAACAACTTCAAAATTCTGGGCTATATAAAAATCGCTGGCCCTATGACAAATGTAGTTGGTGATCCCTGGCTTAGAGGGAAGCATTTTGACAAGAAGAGATTGAACAAGTGGTTAAGCTCTGTGTAAAAACAGATAACATTTTCAGAACCGTCTCGTAAAAGTCAATGAGACTTTAAAAGAGGCTATTCTTTTTTTATTATGATTGATTACCAAAGTACTTCCAATCAATACATGATGTGTGTTTAAAGAAGAAAGAAGTCCATGTGTGAACCCAAACGTAGTACAAAAAAGGAACAAAAGTGTCAAAACAAAAAGCCAACTTTAAAAAAAGTCAAGCTAATTCAAAACATAATTTAACATGAATCCTTCTCGCGTATGCGCAGGTCGAGTATTTCATATCAACAAAGTTATATATGACCTGGGGTGACGTAGGGCAGCCTCAATAGGCACTTTCACACCGGAGTACTTTTCCCAGGAATAGTTATGATAGTTCCTGGGATTTTGCATTCACACCAAAAAGATCTGGAACTAGAACATTTTTCGGGAACCTTTTCACCCCTTTTCAGTCCCTGCTAGAGAGGTGGTACTTTCCTGGGGAGGAAAAGGTTCCAATTTCTGATTGGCTGGGCGAATTGCAAACCACGCCCCGTAAAACTCTGAAAAGGTTTTTGAAGCCGCCATTTTATTTGCTCGCATTGGCATTATTAGCATTATTAGCATTAGCCCAGCGCACCAACGGAGAGAGACTAACTTATGGCAACACAAAATAAAACGTGGGAGCGGTGGAGTGATGAGGAGGTGTCGGCGCTTCTGGCGATTTACCCGGGACTTCGGGTGGCAGTATACGCCGTGAAGTTGTTTGCGGCCTGCCAGTAAACCCAAAGCAGAAAAAGAGACGTTAGCGGCTTCATTTGCGTAATCCTCCCTCAGGGACTTATTCCGGTGTGAACGCGATCTACTATAGTTCCGAAACTAAAGAGTTCCGTGGAACTATTCCTGGAAAAATTACTTGGTGTGAAAGCGCCAAATGGAATCATCTTGCCAAGATTCCGAGTGACAAAAAACTCTGGCAGTCATCCATAATTCATAGAACCGTAGTTACATGCGTAACTATCATTCTATGTCATTCCTACTGACCGCCAGCGGCAGTGCTAAACTCTGGATGACTATTACCCCCACTCCCAGTCATTAGGAATCCAGTACCCACCTTACCGGTAGCGGCCTGAGGGTTCCTGAAAGACATCTGCCACCACTGCATGGGACGCAGCAACATTGATCCGGTAAAAATGGGCAAAGGTGCACGGTGAAGCACAGGAGGCCGCTGCACAAATCTCACTTGGAGGTACCCCTTGAAGTGCTGCCCAGGAGGTTGAGACACTCCTGGTGGAGTTGCCCCTATACTAACATTAAATATCTCCTATCATGCTATTTTTAGGCATATATTATGGGTCTCAGATATATAAAAATATATAAAAAACATGTCTATGATGTGTTTTGGACATCCCTCATATCCCTCTGTTTCAGCCATGTTAGAGAAGTGCTGATTCTGGGTCAGTAGCTGCTGGCCCCGCCCCTTTTTGAGCGGCAAGGCAAGCAGTGAGGTCTCCTCTCTACCTGCAGTTACTCAGCTAAATGCTGCCGTGATTAAACGCCATATCATGTTCCAAACCACTTCAAGGATTATTTCTGAAACAGTATGGAGCTCAAATGCTTTTTCTCTTGCGGGTTTACTACAAGGTGAGTTCCTTTTTTACACATACTCTCTCCAATAAAGGTTAGCTCTGAGTGTTAGCGATGCTTGCTAATTTAAACAAAGATTATCTAACTTCCAAAACACGTAGTGCACTGTTTCTGATAGGGCCGTGGGTGTAAAGCCAGCCCACATTTCCGATATTGCGTAATATCGGCAGCAAATCTGGATCAGCTCTGTTGTACCCCCATTTTTATAAATGTGATTAAAAGTTATTTAAGATGATCAAATGTGCATCAAACTTTCTGCCCTTTACCGTTTGTTTACTCACTAATCACATCTCCCCTGGACATTAGGCTATTTATGTTTTTCATACAACTGCTGTAATCGTGACGCGATGTTAACACGTGAGAATAGCTGCTGAGGTCCGTGCAGAAAGCACAACAGTGTGTATAATATATATCACTCAATAATATATAACAGGCCTAAATTACATTCTTTATTTGTAGGCTTTAGTCGATACAGCTCTGCCGTCAGCATCTGTAGCCTGTTATTGTCTCATTATACCATATTTGTTATGAATTAAAAGTAAACATACAAATTGTCATGAACACAGCTCTGCCCATCAGACAGAGTGATGCTGTGCCTCCTGTCATCATTAATGGACGTTGCTTTAAAATGACTCAGGAGAGGATTTCTCATTTCGCTAAACGCCTGTTGTTTCCACTCCTCTTTCCTCGGTTCCCCCTCGACTCCTTCGCTCGCATCTCTTGTGGGAGGGACTAAGACGCGAGGATAGGAGTCTAGGAGAGGAAAACTGAGAAATGAGAAAGGGCTCATGACTCTGACCAAGACAAAATGGCCGACCCAAAGAGGAGCGTTGTTTCGAGCCATTTAACAGCGGAGAATGATGGTTTAGGGTAAAACATTGTATGATGTTTGCACATTCAAATAACAGTACAAAATATATATATTTATTTTCCTATAAAACTGTTTTAACATGCAGGTTTTTAAATCAAATCAAATCGAGTTTTATTTATATAGCACATTTATAAACGATTTTTTAAGTTTTTGGTATAATTATGAGCAACTCTGGCCCTGTATTACTTTGTATTGGATTAATTATTATTTATTGGCTTCCCCTACTTGGCAGTACTGAGTCTATCTGTGCTGTTACATTAGTGTTGTTTATGAGGGCTGTAAATGAGCTCGATGTAGACTTGAGACGGGTTGTAGAAGGGCAAATTGTTAAATTGACGATCCTTTTAGTAGCTTAAACAGCAGCGTCTGGGGTTATTTGGGTCCCCGACCACCAATAAATATGCTTTTTTAAGTCACACTGCTGATTACTACTAAGGGAACATTAGCACAGTGTGATAGTATAATTATTTTTTCCATTACACTGAAGCTCCTGCAAGAAGCACGTGACCAGAATGAAATGATGGGTACACTGAACAGTAAAAAATAGTAGCTCAATTTCCCTTCCCTTGACAACGAATATGTCTTTATTTTTGTATGAAATGACTTTTACATTTCTGGTTTATGGGAAAGAGTTTGGGAGATGCCAAAGATCCGGATAGGGATTTCAGCATTCAGGGACAAAGCCATCCTATCAATCTGTGTCCCGCTGCCAGTGCACAGCTAATTGAGTGTCACTTTGAATATCACAGCTAGCTATCTGCTTCGAAGAAAACTTCAAGACAAGGAGGGAGTGCAGAATGGGGTGCCATTGTACTGCCACATCATCAATCTTGATTTTAGAGCTTAAGGGGAGGTGATGGGAGACACTGACAATGATTTCTAGACTGTTTTTTCACCTTGGTGTCCTCAAGGGATGAGCATTGCTTTATGGTAAATAAGCCCTTTACATGTTGTGCTTGCAGGATATCAGAAACAGACAAGATTGCAATAAAGGATAAAACCTCCAAAGGTCTGAGGTTATTTGGGTAAATCCTGACTCGGGCATGTTGTGTCATTTGATCTCAATTATTTGTACTGCCTCTGTAGTTTGCCTTCGGCTACATTAACATGTTATTGTCTCTCGGTGAATGAATTAACATTGGCATACTACTCTCTCACGTCATGGTTGATTTCTCGTCCAGAAAAAGCATCTCTATCACAAATATCCCTGTAAGAATGAATTATGTACCAGCTAATTTTAAATATCACCCATTGAAGAAACACTAAATTAATGCAATGGCCTGGGATTGCCCAAACATAAATTAGGCTTTGGTTGCAGAACATACTGTAGGACATCTTATTTATGTAGCAGTTTGAAATAAATAAAGATAATGGGAATTTACCCAAACAATAATACGAATAAAAGCAGGAATATAAAAACACCTACTGTTCAACACATCAAATAAATAAAAAATACCAATAATTTCAATCCTTTAAAATAAAGGTATGTTTTTGTCAATACATTGTTAATAAAACCTACATGTAGCCATTCCCAATATCCCTCAATTAGACATAACACATATAAACTGTATCAAGATTTATGTAAATGCCACACAAAATTGTCATCTAATTTAATTTATTTAACTTTCCAGCATACATATGTTATTTTGAACATTACATTTTGGCTACTAATCAGGGCCGGTGTAGGTACCATATCTGCATGGCCTACCAGATTAGCACGGGGTCTGTTAAGCTTACTAATGACGTCACGCATTGGCTGTACGGCAACCCAAGAGGACATTTTCCAGGGCCAAATTCCGCAAAGAATATTAAAAAATAACAATCGATAGTGAATGTATGTTAGTGGAACTGTGTCAGGAAAGTGAAGTGATAATTAAGTAATGTTATTGAAGAACTGAAATGCATAAAATTGAAAGTTAATATGTATCATATCCCTCCGAAATATGGTCGTAGACTTTAGACTGATGATTTAGAATTTATTGAAACTCTAGACTCAACGTAAGAGCTTGTGCCTCTTCGGGGGGTGCTAACATTTAAACATAAACTTTATTCTTTACTTCAGAGGATGAATGTGTGTACTGTCTGTGGGAGTTTACGCTGTTGACAGGAAGTTGTTGTTGCTAAGGAAACACCAGATACCATTTCGGAGGGATATGATACATATTAACTTTCAATTGTATGCATTTTAGTTCTTCAATAACATTACTTAATTAACACTTCACTTTCCTGACACAGTTCCACTAACATACATTCACTGTCGATTGTTATTTTTTAACATTCTTTGCGGAATATGGCCGTGTAAAATGTCCTCTTGGGTTGCCGTAAAGCCAATGCGTGACGTCATTAGTAAGCGTAACGGACCCCGTGCTAATCTGGAAGGCCGTGCAGATATGGCACCTACAACGGCCCTTGGCACTGGCGAACTAGGCGGTCGCCTAGGGCGCCAGATCTGGAGGGGCGCTGCGCTGGGAGAAAGAAAAAAAATATATATATTAAAATGTATTTGTGTATTCTGCCTAATTTTCTGCCCTTGATGTAATACATTTACATTAATAATTGAATAAAGTAAAACCCTTTGCACCCCGGGCCGGAAACATTTTGCATTTTCCCTGTACGATGGGCGCTGTAAGTGATGAAAGTGGGGGATGTTGACTTATCTGGCGCCCGCAGCTCACAGCCAAAGTGCGAGCGAGCCTCCGCATTGGTACCGCGGATTGTTGTTGGATTGAGGCTGATAACTACAGCTCAGTGAGGTAAAGGACTCTGAGTGTTTAGATAGTTCACTTTAGTCTAAGTTATCTCGGTGGGTCTCAAACGGTTTGGTCACAATTTATGTAAACAAATATTTCCAAGGCACTCCTTTATAATTATTCGGATAAATAACAACAGGTTTGAAATCATTCCTATATATACTATTAGACAGTAAACCAAAAATATTGTTTACAACTGGAGATATTAAAAAAATGCATGAATAAATAAATATTAACTAGGTAAAATAAGATATGAATGAACAACAAAAATAAAATACGTTACATTAATTTGTTATTGGCTATAGGTTATTGGTTATGTTCAAATACTTATTTGATTATTAAAATGTAAACCGATCTTTTTCATATGGGTGTTTAGAGTTGTACCCCCTATATCTAGTCTCTAGTAATTCTGCTCAAAGTGCACCAGATTGAAGCATTTTACTTTAAAATGTTAAATAAAATATTTCCGGGGGGCATACCCTCGGACCCCCTTAGAGGATGTGACGTCCACCACCCACTTAAAATATGTTCATACAATACTGAATACATTTGAAACCTTCTTTATGTATATAACCAACATGTCAATACGTTTTAGTTTTTGTAGTGTATTGGTCTTTTGTAGAGATTTTTCATTTATTCTTTATATATTCTATTGTGTATTGCTTGGACCAAATCATAATCTCGTCTAGTGCACCAAAATGTCTAGGGCCGGCCCTGCTACTAATAGAGCTGTTTTTGCAATTTTACATATTATTTTTAGATGATTATTATATAAAGAAATTTCTTTCTTCCTACTCATTAGTTTCAGGATGTCACATAATACAATAGTTGTCTAGAAATCTTTCAGTTTTTATTAATTGAATGTTTCCTCTGGGGAAATCTGGGACATTGATGGTTGACAGCTTTCCAGCATGTGCCTGCACGTATATGTATCCAACACAGTGTGTAGCCAGATGATGTAGGTTAGCAATCCAACAAATGTGCCACAATACAATCTGTTTATTCCAAAAAAGCCCTTTTGTGACATACCTCGAAATACTGAGCACTAGATTGAAATAAAGGTTTGGCCTGTTTTCTTTCTTCCAAATAGTGCCAAGGGGTGCTCTGAACACAGCCTTAGATTAGATGAAAGATGTTGGGTAACAAAGGAAGTTAGTAGTCTGATGTATGTCTAAGCTGTGGAGGCTAAACCCTATAAAAACAGTCTTCGACAGAGGACATAGGGCTTTTCCAGCCTGACTTTCTTTTCTTCTTGTTAGACTATAGAAGCATTCTCTCATCCATGATATTCTCAGTACCACCAGCAATATGTTGTAAACAAGCCAACGTATCCTAAGCTGTATGTACAATGCATTTTTCTCACTAGCATTTGTCTCATAACTGAATAGGTAGATAACTATCACAACAAAACGGATCTATATTATCTTGAAGTACATAACTTGTCCTCACTACTGCGCCAGAATCTCAAAAACAACTCAATCTCAGAATTGGAGCGGAAGTTACAAATAAGAAATGTTTGCTCCATTTAGGTGTTTCAGAAGGCCACACTTGTTAGCCGGCAAACACCATAAAAGGAACATGGTTTCACTACTAATCACAGTTGAACAGATTTATTTCTTATTGACCACTTTAAAACCTCTAAAGAAGATACATTAACTTGCTTTTTTCCCAGTTTGTTGGTGTAGCACTGTCAGTCAATCACCAAGACTGTCCAATTGGTCTTGGTTTTCTGCAGTAGATCAAGTCAGTGAATTTTTTTACCAATTACAAATCTAATACAGAATTGTGCTCTTCCATGTGTTATACATTTAGCTGGAAGCTTTTTTTTTACTCGGAAAATGTTTCTTTATTACATAATAAATCTGATTTGTACAGCATTTTAGTAGGATAGCAGTATTTTAAAGTGTCAAAAACAAAGTGACAGTAACAGACTGGAACAAGAAAACCAGTGTTTTTGTGCCTACAGTAGTACCAAACAAAGTAGGCATTTTCTTTGTGCCACTGCATCTCACAAATAAACAAGGACATTTAATAATCAGACCCTGCAATAAAATAAATCAAGTTTCACTTTAGTTTTTCAAGTAACTCAACTCAAACTCACTAGTCACTCACTCGGCATCATCAGACAGGTTTTTAGGAATATGAGAATGTCCACATTTCCAGGTAGGCTATTTATAAACTGCGATGTTTGGGCATTTACAATATCCCCTGCTCTGGAAAAAACTCTCTCGCTTGGTAGGCCTACTGATGTTGCTGGGACAGCAGTGGTCGCGTTAACCGAGTATTTTATTGATCAATGACGGAAAAATCTGAAAGCAGTCTGTGATTTTGACAGATTAGAACAAACTCGGAACAGCGCCAACGTTTCCCCGCAGCGAGGCTCTGGTGTTATGCCGTGTTAAATGCATGCCCTCCAAAAGGAAATGATATAGTTTCCAAACCGTACTTTGCCGTACAGATCAACACATGTCTGGGAGGTTTTGCTTTATGCTGTGTACGCTCCCGCGAGGTGCATGCACACACGGCATAACACCGCCCCCCCCCCCCCCCTGTTGACAGTTCACGAGCGTGCTCTCTCGTGAACTGTTCAGACCCGACGGGTAATAAGGGATTATGACGGACATTTTACGATCCTGTCTGTCAAAATGACGGACAGCGAAAAAGTCTAACGCCACCTCAGTGGGACGGAGAGATATGCTTTGGCCATGGGTGACAGCAGTGGGTCAAACTGTGCATTGTCTCTCCACCACTTCAAAAACAATACAGTTTTTGCCAAGAAGGTGAGGCTTATTGACAGGGCGAGATATAAATATACTGTTGGTACTTGTCAATGTCTCTAGGTGTGTAAATGTAGCCCTGTAAATACGATGTCCTTTTGTGTTCTGTTGTTTTATGTTCATGTTGTAACCTACTTGCTGCCATGTTGGACAGGTCTCTCTTGAAAAAGAGATCGATGATCTCAATGGGACCACCTGGTTAAATAAAGGTTTAAAAAAAAAAAAAGTGTTTTAAAAAATAAAATAAATAAATAAATAATTTTAAAAAAAAATCGCGGTAGATTTTGTCAGTCTCACAACGGTATTGGGACGTTTATTTACCGCGATATTCGGTATATCGTTACATCCCTATTTTTTACTGAACACTAACAGGCATAGTAAGTGTTGCTCTAGCTGGCAAGCTCATTGTTGTTAGCCTTTGTTGTTACCCTTGTTAGCTATCTAGCGCTATACAGTTAGCATTAACTCCTAAAGATTCCCATTTTCTGTATACCATTCTGTCTACTTATTTAGTTCGTTATTGCACATCGTTTTGGTTCAATTAAAAGGTATTGAATAGTCAAAATAAGGCTCTTCAATCTAAGTAGCTAGCAAACTTGTTAGCTTAGTGCTAGGAAAACAAGTTGACTGTTCAAATGCATCGTTTTACCCTTAATCTTGTCTCATAACTTTATACAAACCATTCCGCTTTTGTGGAACATGTTCTCCTTCAATAGAGGAGGTTAAACAAATGTGACCTGCTCTATCGAAATCAGTCGCATTGACCCGAAGACACATTTTTAGTTGTATACACCGTTGGAAAGAGGAGATTCCTAGCTTTCTAAAGATATCAGGATTGTTTTTGTACTCCAAATATTAAGCGAAATATGTCACATTATATAATGACTGTCACCGAGTCATCATTTTGAGAAAAAGGCCTTCAAAGTTTTCTGTTCTCTGGAATCCATCGATCTGATTGATTAGCGGAGCAAATGATCAAAATACTACGGAGGGAAGATATTTTCGTTTGGAGGGGAAGCTCGCGAGTGTGTGTGTGTGTGTATACGTGTGTGTGTTTGTGTAATTTTGCGTTTGTTTCCCCGGGAAAACCCTCACGAGAAACACCGGCTGTTGTTATGCCTGCTGTGACGTTAAGTTACTCCGTTCTCCGCTTGTAATTATGCCGAAGCTTCAAAGTTGTATTATCATCTGAATTTGCCGAAACAAGTTTAATATTCTGAAAGCCAAGACTTTGTTTAATTGAAATCAGATGAAAACAAACTGTAACGGACCCTGCCGTGTTATTTATGATTACTCTACGCCAGGGGTGGGGAACGTTTTTCCTCTCAAGGGCCATTTCAATTTTTTAAACATCCTCCGAGGGCCGTACTTGACCTCTGCTTAAAAATACTAAAATCACAAACATTTCAGAATGCATGCACGTGCACGGTTGTGGCATGACCACCAAAACAGAAAGATATTAGAAACAAGATGTGTGCAAATGTATTTAGTTTCCTATCCATGTGAACATGATTTAAGTGGGGCGGGGGGGAACCCACATTTTCTTTTAAATATTGAAGTCAAAAGCATCAATCTGGTGCACTTTGAGAGCAACATGAGGAGATCTATGGATACATCTCTCAACACCTATGCTCAACACCCATAAACATAACTGTAAGCAGATTTCTTTTTATTTATGGATATTTTACAAATCACTCTCCTTTCAAACTGTATTCTTGTTTATTAATAACAACTTATTTTTACCGTCATATAGTATTTTATACCTGTTTACTTTATTCTCTTATTTTTGTATAACTATAATGATCATATAAAGATGTGCCTTTACCTCCCTGGTTGTAGAAAAAGCTTCTTATATTCGTTAGCATAGCTAGCTAACCAGATGCTAATAACAACAAAGTTATTGACTGTCTGATCAGTATGACAGATGAGCAGATCGCCACTGGGCTTTCAACTAAAGACACAGACACGCAGAAACTGCGGCATGTGTACGGCTCCTTAGCCTATGGGTACTGCAATTTGTGAAGTGCTGGAGTGACGTTCTGGTGCTCTCCGGCAGAACTGCACCCCTGTCAGACGAGACATATACCACGTGATTACACGTTAGGCTCGTGTTGTGTTCAAGGACCCTGACCTTGGCCAGGAAAAACAGGCACTCGCTTGTTTAATTTTTTTGCGGTCTAGATTTCTTTAATTTTTTTCGTGTGTTTATAAACTACCTCGAGGGCCGTACCAAATGGTCTCGCGGGCCGTATACGGCCCGGGGGCCGGAGGTTCCCCACCCCTGCTCTACGCTTACATTCATAATGTCAGCCGGAGGGAGGGGGGGCGGCGCTGCGGAAGAGCAGATTGCCTGTCATCTTCCCTTTACAAGCTTAAAGAATGTATTTATCGTGTGAGTTTGGAAATAAAAGTTTCATATTCTGAAAGCCAAGACTTTGTTTGTTTAAAATCAAACAAAACACCCGAACCCCGAAAAAATAGTTTTTTACGCAAATCCACGTTTATTTTGAAATGAGCCGTTGCGACTTCCGACTGATTTCGATAGAGCGGGTCACAAATGTGAATGGTTAAACACAACTTATAAGCTACAATACATTTAACTCCCATACTCTGTCTCTTCAAAATTAGCATTGTTGAGAAATCTTACTATTGGTCACTTTCCCTGAGCTGTGTACTGTAAATTGTTCAAAGTCAATACAGGACGAGATAAATGAATTACTTAAAAGTACATATGCATGACTTTTGGCATCATGTAAATCAAAGCCTTATCTCTTAAGCCATAGTTTGCAGGAATGCATGACCTTCATCGGTCTCACCAACACACACATACACACACACAGTTGGTAACATCTGATTAGCTTCAGAGTAGCTCCTCTTTGCCTGTAATTAATTAAACAGCACTTTGTGAGGAAGTAGTCCCGTTAAAGCCAAATCTTCTGCACCATTTAACCGGATAATGGCGGATATTTTTATGATGTTTTTATTAAGGGGCAACCTTGGCTTTCAAGGTGTTGGCAGCTGCCATGGTGAGTCGATACAGAGAGTGACCAAAGAGTCAGTGGTGTCAAATTATTTTTGAAGGAGCTGATGACTCAGAAAATTCAGTGTCACCTCACATCGTTAAGTCTGCGCCACACACAAAAAAAACATACACATAACAGGACAGGAATAGGACCCTTGGGGACTACTCTGCCTCATATAATATACAGCAGCATGAATAACTGACTTTTTAAAGGGTTCAAGCTATGAAACATACAAATGGGGACCATAGAGCACATATTCAAGCGGTGTAACAAACCGTTCTACACAAAGTAGGTGTGTGTAGAAGGAACTTGGAGAGAGTCCAGACCCTACCAATGTCTACACCTCAAACAACAACCCAATTACTGAACCAGTTCACATGCTGTTAGATGACCTGCGAAGCACTTTATTTGAAGGATATTAAGGCAGTTAAGACACACTGGCCCTGTTTGGACTTTAACATGCGTCTTTTGTGATCTGATCACAGATGGTCAGCTCTATGGACAGGTGTGTGCACACAAGACAGATTAAGAACACATTGATATCCAATTAACCAATTCAAGTTCTAGTGATCAAATAGTCTGCTTACAGAGTACATTTTGGGTCATTTCAACAACATATGGAAACCATTTTTAAAATATGGTAACTTTGTAACTTAACTCACTTGATACTTTGCCTCTAATAACCCTTCTGCAATGCGGCCGGCTACCTAGGATATTGCAGCAGCAAATTGAAATCATTACAGGAAAAATTAAATAATTGTGTCAGCATGCACTGTTCACAAATCAGTTACACAGAGCCAGGCTAAAACTGGCAAAGCCTCACTTTATGTAGCCCCTTGCTGAGGAAATAGGCACAACAATTGTAAGATAAGTTAAAGGTCACCTATTATACTGTTTGTCTTTACTTTATTATAGGTCTCAGATATATACAAAACATGTCTCTGAAGTTTTTGGCTCGAAATACCAAACAGATCATGCATTGCAGCATCCCATAAGGCCCCTGTTTCAGCCCTGTTTCAAAAGTGCTGATTCTGTGTCTGTCACTTTAGATGGAAATAAGGAGCCCCTCCCCACACCCCTCTGCAAGATATTTGGTTAAAAAGAACACAATGGTGCTCTAGGAGAAGATTCAGGTGATAAGGTGTGGGGGGGGGGGTACCTTGGTTGGTTATTGGCTAATGGTTACACAAGCCAAAAAATCGTTTTGACATCATGAAGTGGCCTAAATCTGATCAGCTCATTTTCAGACAGGACTTTATATAAATGATTTCAGGACAAAAGGTGAGATAGTCTTTTTTGGAGCGCCTTGGAATCCCCCAGTCACAGCTAGTTCATGTGGCCAGGGAAAGGAACGTTTGGGGCTCTCTACTGGAACTGCTACCTCTGCGATCCGACCATGGATAAGCGGGAGAAGATGGGTGGATGGATGGATGGATTTTTTCAATCTGACTTCATATTGACAATTTTTAACAACAGAGGGTGCTTTATAACATACTTTCAGGAAAAGTCAAGGACTGAGAGACTTTAATATTTGATTGAAAAAAAGTTACATACAATCAAAAAAAAGCTGCGGGTAAAATTGACTCGCGGTTCTAGTGTTAAGTCTCTGTTCCAACACTTTTGCTCACCTGAAAAATGGGTGGGTTAAAACAAAAGGTGCTATCTTCTCAGTTGTTTAACAGATCTAGATGTAAATACCTGGAATTAAAAGCTGAAATACTGACCTTTTGTCTCATATTCATCTTTTGATGTCAAACCTAATTGTTTTCAGTGTACAGCAAAAATGAAAGAATTGGCCTCGCTGTTCCAATAGTTTTTGAGGGGACTCTACAGTATATGCTTCCACTTTTAAGTAAAGTGAAGAACAGTGCATACATTTTCAGTAAATGTAGTCCATGGGAACAAACTCACATCCTTAACAATGTTAGTGCCATGCAAGGCAGAATATATCCCTTCACAGAACTAAAGTATGCTTTTTAGACAAGTTCAGACTGATGATGGTAAAGTTTAAAGGGTCTTCATCATGTAGTCTTCAGTTATTGTAATGTTTATGTTAAAATGATTTTTCCTTATCTTGTCTGAATATTTGTCCTAGTTGATGTTGCAGATGGACCTGCTGAATGCAAAAAACATTTTTGACCGTTGGGGCTCATCCTAATTTTCGGCCTTGATGTAACAATATAATTAAGTAAATGTAACACCCTTTTCACCCCGGTTACACGTTTCATTTGCCCTGTACGATGGGCACTGTAAGTGATGGCTTATCTGGCGCCCGCAGCTCACAGCCAAAATGCGAGTGAGCGAGGGAGAGAGGGAGGGTGCACCGGTACCGGCTCTGTTGTTATTAGTATCTGGTGCTAGCTGCTCTAACGGATATAAGAAGAAGATGTTTCTACAATAATGTGGAGGGAGAGTCCTCTCCAGTCAGACTGAGAGGCTGATAACTACAGCTCAGTGAGGTAAAGGACTCTGAGTGTTTAGATAGTTCACTTTAGTCTAAGTTCAAACGTTTTGATCACAATTTATGTAAACACATATTTCCAAGGCACTCCTTTATAATTATTGGGATAAACAGGTTTGAAATCATTCCAATGTATACTATAGGACAGTAACCAAAAATATCCTTTAAAACTGGAGATAAAAAAAAATGCATAAATAAATAAATGTTAAGGTAAAATAAGATATGAATGAACAAGACAAATAAAATAAGTTACATTCATTTGTTATTGGCTATGATAGGTTATTGGTTATGTTCACATACTTAAATGATTACATCCACTCTCTTTTGTCTAAGATGACAACAGAGACTTTCAACCCAAAACCAGCTGTTGACTTGCAAGCAGCTAATCACAGACTCAACCAGAGAGAAAGTAGTAGGCCTACATCATCAGCTACCATGTCTGACAGAGAGGAAGACAGTGAGGAGAACAGTCAGGAGGGTAGTGATGACAGCTTGTAGGATTACTGGTCGTGCTAATGTTGTCTTGTGTTCACCTCTGCATGTGTGTTCTGTGTTCACCTCTGCATGTGTGTTCAGCGCGTGTGTCCGGCAAATAAAGTCAAGACCCCCTCAAAAGTTACGGTTTATTTCATTTTAAGGATGAGCACCAAGCAACATCTCCAGGTGCTCCTTTGAGAACCAGGGCAAAAAAGTGATGTGCACCCCTGCCTATAATCTTACCCATGTTCCTTTTTGAATTAATCTCTCTGTCTTTCTTACGTTAATGCTGCTGCTACCAACGGTAGCTCCTTCACATCCATAACTGCAGCGTTCAAAGATTCATCAGCCTCATCATTATATCAGTATCATCAGCTGCTCGATTACAAATCTCTCTGTCGAGTCTAAGTGCCAAATACTCATCTGTTATAATAAACATTATCTTTTTCTCATTCACTTGTTTCTGCTGATTAACATCCCTAAACTACGGGGCGTCCAAGAGGCAGTGTTGATGTCAGATGGCATGCAGTGACTGTGTGACAAACAAGCAGAAACTAGTATTCAGTAAAATAATGTACCATGATAATACTGTACGTTTCTGTGGATTTCCAGTGAAAAGAGATTTAATCCTTATACTGACAAAACCAGCTGGATCACTTTTTTGCTTCAGGCTGTTTCTCTCAACTGTACTGACTGTGTGATCTAAGATATACACTGAACAAAAATATAAATGCAACACTTTTGTTTTTGCTCCCATTTTTCATGAGATGAACTCAAAGATCTAAAACATTTTCTATATACACAAAATAACCATTTCTCTCAAATATTGTTCACAAATCTGAAAAAATCTGTGATAGTGAGCACTTCTCCTTTGCCGAGATAATCCATCCCACCTCACAGGTGTGGCATATCAAGATGCTGATTAGACAGCATGATTATTGCACAGGTGTGCCTTAGGCTGGCCACAATAAAAGGCCACTCTAAAATGTTCAGTTTTATCACACAGCACAATGCCACAGATGTCGCAAGTTTTGAGGGAGCGTGCAATTGGCATGCTGACAGCAGGAATGTCCACCAGAGCTGTTGCCCGTGAATTTAATGTTCATTTCTCTACCATAAGCCGTCTCCAAAGGCGTTTCAGAGAATTTGGCAGTACATCCAACCGGCCTCACAACCGCAGACCACGTGTAACCACACCAGCCCAGGACCTCCACATCCAGCATGTTCACCTCCAAGATCGTCTGAGACCAGCCACTCGGACAGCTGCTGCAACAATCGGTTTGCATAACCAAAGAATTTCTGCACAAACTGTCTGAAACCGTCTCAGGGAAGCTCATCTGCATGCTCGTCGTCCTCATCGGGGTCTCGACCTGACTCCGGTTCGTCGTCGTAACCGACTTGAGTGGGCAAATGCTCACATTCGATGGCGTCTGGCACGTTGGAGAGGTGTTCTCTTCACGGATGAATCCCGGTTTTCACTGTTCAGGGCAGATGGCAGACTGTGTGTGTGGCGTCGTGTGGGTGAGCGGTTTTCTGATGTCAATGTTGTGAATCGAGTGGCCCATGGTGGTGGTGGGGTTATGGTATGGGCAGGCGTATGTTATGGACGACAAACACAGGTGCATTTTATTGATGGCATTGTGAATGCACAGAGATACCGTGACGAGATCCTGAGGCCCATTGTTGTGCCATTCATCCACGACCATCACCTCATGTTGCAGCATGATAATGCACGGCCCCATGTTGCAAGGATCTGTACACAATTCCTGGAGGCTGAAAACATCCCAGTTCTTGCATGGCCAGCATACTCACCGGACATGTCACCCATTGAGCATGTTTGGGATGCTCTGGATCGGCGTATACGACAGCGTGTTCCAGTTCCTGCCAATATCCAGCAACTTCGCACAGCCATTGAAGAGGAGTGGACCAACATTCCACAGGCCACAATCAACAACCTGATCAACTCTATGCGAAGGAGAGGTGTTGCACTGCGTGAGGCAAATGGTGGTCACACCAGATACTGACTGGTTTTCGGACCCCCCCAATAAAGCAAAACTGCATGTTTCAGAGTGGCCTTTTATTGTGGCCAGCCTAAGGCACACCTGTGCAATAATCATGCTGTCTAATCAGCATCTTGATATGCCACACCTGTGAGGTGGGATGGATTATCTCGGCAAAGGAGAAGTGCTCACTATCACAGATTTTTTCAGATTTGTGAACAATATTTGAGAGAAATGGTTATTTTGTGTATATAGAAAATGTTTTAGATCTTTGAGTTCATCTCATGAAAAATGGGAGCAAAAACAAAAGTGTTGCATTTATATTTTTGTTCAGTGTAATTTGCCCTTTTGATGAGACAAAAGGCTATGACCCGAATAAGTGTAACTTTGATAATCGTATGGCATAATTGTTCAACAACTTTGCTTAACTCTTTTGCTGCCCTCTACTTCCAACTAAAGCCTGCATCACTCCCTCTTCTCTGGCATGTAGCCAGTAAGAAATGGCCAAGTCATCCGTGGTGAGAAAAAGTGATGCTGACTTTAGTGCTGCCAAGGGGGCATATGGCCCGGCTTCCAAGATCACGGAGACAGTTTTTGGTCCCTGGAGTGTCCGGTCAAGAGCAGGAAGCAAATCAGTAGGAAAGTGGAGGAGGACTAAACCTCAGAGACAATTTAAGCTGCTGCCTAATGTACAGTGCCACATGAAGTTCACCTTTTGCTACCTTGACAATATCTATTTGTGAGGATTAGGGCTGCCCTCGACTAACAATTTTCCTAGTCTTCAATTAAGGCGATTAGTCGCATGTTTATGATACATTATGATTATAAATAGCCTATATATATTTTTTTTACTCCCAAAATGGTTTCAGTTTCAAAGGCTGATAAAGAGCGTTATTATAACAGCGGTCCGCCTGTCAGCGGTATAAACAGGAGAAGCTCCGGTAAGGATCCTATTGTGTGTGTTAACAAGCAGCGAGGACACACGGAACATTTAGTTCTAGTTTCAATTATTCATATCTGAATATAACAACCCAATAAATACTACAGAGGAAATGGAATCACTGAAAATATGAGCGTCGGCAAAAATCCCTACGCGCAAGTACGCGCTTAACTTGAAATTAAAGCTTTATCGTTTTCTGAGGTCAGAATGATTATAAATGATAGGTCTATATATGTTGATATAAACATAGGTTACTGCTTGACTCACTGCTGCTGTTTTCCTCCGAGTCTGAGAAAGACACACGTTGTTGTCAGGATAATTAAGCTCTGTGTTTTGTTATGAAGCCGACATTCAGGAAGTTGCGCTGTGATGGTGGATATGGAGGAGACTTATTGCCGTCGTAGTTTGCATGTCACCTTGTGGGACTCGTCCTTTACTCGCTGAAAAAGAACCAAACTTTAGATTTCCTGCCCGACCAAATAAACTTAATGACATGTCTCCGCTCTGAATTAAGTCTGAGGGGGTTTCCGGCTGACACGTCATAGCACATGCAGCGCACGGATGGAGCTTTTATTTTATATATATCATTTGAAGTAAATTATTAGTAATAGCAAATCGGGCTAACAGCTAACAAATGCAACAATACAGTTTTAATAGCATTTCAAATACTCAATAGTTAAATACAACTCTATAAGTCTTACCACTGTCAAAACTTGTCTTCACTCACACGTGAACTGCAGTCCAGCATTCAAATTAAAAACTATGACTTATCGAGACTCGCCTGCCATGCTTGTTAGTGTAAGAAATAAAATCAATGTTTATATGGCGTAATTTAAATGAAATGCACTGTTTTAATTTAAAGCTGTTTTATTCTGAAAACCGGAAGTTCACATACACTGTTTTAATTTAAAACTGCTTTATTCTGAAAACCGAATGTTCAGAACATGATTTCCGGTTCTCGCGCCTAAATATCGTCGCTTCCGGTTAGCATTAGCATGTGGCTAATATTACGTTTTTAGAAAAAGTGCATTTAAGGAGAAATGACACGTGGTGTTGCACACTAAACACACTGTCTTTAACCCTCACGTATTGCTGCTGCAATACTATTATTAGAGAATGTTTAAATGACCAACAGATATTAGAATATTGTGAAAGTAACACCAGAAAACTACAGGATGTGCCTTGGACCCGCCCCCATCGGCGCCGGCCAATAGGAGAAGACTACAGTTGATAGACACGTGAAGCAGCCAGGAGTCGATCTCTTTCACCTCAGCTAACCGACCGGAACAGCTTATGAGCATTAACATTGACCTGCGGCTATTCATAAGATTGGCTACCCAATAGTCGCAGCCCAGGGTCTCCTGTGCCTGTCTACCTGCCATCTTACGCATGAATCTCCCTATGTGATGCCTTGCTAGATATGCTCCCCTGAGTTGCACTGACAGGTCATCTTTCAGAGGGAGCCAGTTGAGTGTCAGCTGGAAATCAATTGCCGAAGACGTTGGCTGCCTCATCCCCTGGTGACACATGCTCAATGGTGACTCGCTGTGTTCCAAACCTTGTTTCATCAAAGTTTGTCCACTCAGTTGGTGGCCAGTGACCGCATGTAGAGTCAGGTACAGTAGGAACCGTGAGGCTTACAGGCATAATTGTATGTTGACTTGCAGCCAAAGACACATTTTAAACCCTCCTTAGAGAAAATATATGATCGTTTCAGCAGTGCATTAACAAGAGAGACATGGAGCTAGAGATATGGTGGCAGGAATGTACCCAGGAAGTAAATTAGACAAAAGCTGACATTTATGCAGTGCTGTAAACACCTGGTTAAGGGAGAGAGCTGCATACTCACAATTGTAATATGGAATTAAAACTGCGGTCGCACTTGTGCGCGCAGTGATGAGCGGGCCCTCGCGTCCGTGCGCCTGTCGGGGAGTGCAGCCGGTCGTCCCGGAGTCAAGCAGACGCGCGCGAGTCCTGGGAAATGAGCCGTTTCTCATTTCTATAATTTTCGCGTCCCAGACTCCCAGGTCCTCCGGCAGCGACCCGGAAACGGATGTCGGCGCGCCGTCTCGAAGGAAAACAAATTTCTCTAAAGCAGGGCTCTCCAACACGTCGATCGCGAGCTACCGGTAGCTCGCGGGCAGCTTTTCAGTAGCTCGCCGCTCGATTATCGATTATAGCGTAAGGTTGCTTCTTGATTTTTCGGCCGCGGCTGGACAAGAACGTTTTTTTATATTTATATTTTATTATTGTCACACGAATATCAAATTGGTCGGTGACGCAGTGATCAAGGAACAGACGTGACAGCGGCACAGCGACACCACACACAGAGCAGTCTGCTTTCTCCAGCAACACCAGAACCAACAGCAGAATGACCCGCTCTGAATCAGGCCGTGTCGCTGCGGCTCAGAGACACGCAGGGAGGGATTTGTGTTTTTTGAAAAACACTCGTTATCGTCATGTCAGGTTTTTGGTGGATTTAATCAAGTCTTGGATTGCAGAGTATGAATGTCCTCTTGCTATTTTCAGTTGATAAATACTTATACTTATACTACTTAATACGTGTAAAGTTTGTGAAGGCAGGAGGAAAGCTTCCGCGATCACCGTCTCCTCTGTTCCTCCAAACCCTGCCCCCTCCTGAAAATAATGAGTGACAGGCTGATAGTGACCCGATAGAAACTTTATTATTCACTTAATCACTGATTGAGATGATGAAGCTAATTTAGTCTCATACATTCATGGGATTAATGTAACAGTAAGACAGAGAATGTAAGTGTGCACCCACATGCAGTATTTTTGTTTTTATAATGCTGTTGTAAATACTCCTGTTGTCTGCTGTGTTCAGACTCAAGTCATGTGTGTGATGCCACATTCAGGACATTCAGTATCCTTTCTTTAATAGAAGACCGTTGCTAGAAGCTGCAGCTAGACTGCAGAAGTATTAGTTTTTCGTTTTTGAGGATGGAACAATTTCACACACAGATATAGGGAGGCTAGACCTATACAGTTGATTTATTATGGTTTATAATTTCATGTCAAGACGAAGAAGAAGATGAAAAAGATGGCTGCACTGTTCAGTGTCAATCCTGTGGAGATGGAGGTTATAAATCTCCAAAATCATGTTCAGTTTAAGTCTCAGCAAAACTCACAACATTTCTGGAGCCTTGTAGACCCAGAAAACTATAAGAACATTCACCAAGCAGCACTGAACACGTCTGCTTTATTTGGCTCTACATGCCTTTGTGAAGCAGCTTTTTTCTGACATGAAATCTCAATACAGAACAAGACCGACTGATCAACATTTAAATGACTCTATTAGAGTGAACCTAAGTGGGTCCAGCAGACCCCTCTATGGTGGACTCCATGCAGTGCCATTCATCTCACTGACTGTGAAAAAGAGTGAATGCACTTATTTGACCATAAGTGCATACAATGCTTGTCAGGTGGTGATTAAGGACATTTATGTGAATTCTCAGTAAAGTACTCACTATGTGGGCCATAATAATATGTGAGACATTTTCGTTTTCTTGGACCTTGATGTGAAGTTACGATTTGTGATAAGCTTTAGGTATTGCAATTTCGTACGTGTACAAAAGTATAGCTTAATTCAACTGATGAGGGCTATGTGGATAAATGTAAGTGATGTGATGCAAGTAGCTCTTGGCCACTTTCATTTTTTCAAAGTAGCTCTCAGATGAAGAAAGGTTGGAGACCCCTGCTCTAAAGGCTCGTCGAGGATCGATTATCGAGGAGGCTGTCTGGAGGAGCCGTAACCGAGGATACACTGATTTAGAGGAGAGAGGAGTGTCTCTAGAGGAGCTATAACCGAGGGTACACTGAAGTATTCCCCTGAGACGATTTCAGCCAACAGTGATGTTTAAAAGAGGTGTGACGCATGGCTGGACTTCTGTCAACGAAGCACAGCTCTGCAAACTGTTCCCGTTGTGATTATAAGTTATTTGAGATGATCAAATGTGCATCAGACTTTCTGCCCTTTACCGTTTGTTTACTCACTAATCACATGTCCCCTGGATGTTAGGTGATGTTACAGTGAGAACAGCTGCTGAGGTCAGTGCAGAAAGCAGAACAGTGTGTATAATATATATTGCTCAATAATAAATGTAACAGGCCTACATTTCACACTTTATTTGTAGGCTTTAGGAGATATCTACAAATAAAGAGTAGGGTTAGGGAGTGTATAGGTGTCTGTTGTAATGAATATGCCGCCAACAAAGGGCGTTGTTGGACTAACAGTAGGTGTGTGTGTGTTTGTGTGTCTGTTTGTTTGTGTGTGTGTGTGTGTGTGTGTGAGAGTTGATGTGCCAGGCAGACAGGCAGGTCTCAGTAGCTTATCTGACAAATAATTGGTCAAAAATTGTACATTCTCCATTAGCCTACGAGCTCCCCATTTGAGCGAAGGACTATTCCTTCTCAATGTAACATGACATTGGATATGAGCTGAAGTTGTCCTGGATTGGAATTTTTCCGATCATTCCCCTATGAGGAGTTTGCAGAAATGTCCTTAAAATGCATGAGAAACGCACATTTTTCAAAATGGCCGATTTTCTGGGGGGCGGGGCTAATAGAAGGCAATTTGAAATATGTGTGCAATCATAATAGCAATATGTATACAGCGTTTCGTGAATATCGGAACAACTATATCCGAGTAGTTTGGAGTCATTTGCGACATGTAAATCGTCAAAAATTGTGTATTCGCTGTTAGCTTACGACCTCCACGAGTGATTTTTCAAAAATGTGCTCCGCAATTAATTATCATATTGGATAGGGGCTGAAGTTGTCCTGGATTGGAATTTTTCCGATCATTCCCCTATGAGGAGTTTGCAGAAATGTCCTTAAAATGCATGAAAAACGCACATTTTTCAAAATGGTGGACTTTCTGGGGGGCGGGGCTAATAGAAGGCAATTTGAAATATGTGTGCAATCATAATAGCAATATGTATACAGCGTGTCGTGAATATCGGAATAACTATATCCGAGTAGTTTGGAGTCATTTGCGACATGTAAATCGTCAAAAATTGTGTATTCGCTGTTAGCTTACGACCTCCACGATTGAGCTATCAAAAATGTTCTTCTCAATTTAGCATCATATTGGATAGGGGCTGAACGTGTCCTGGATTGAAATTTTTCCGATCATTCCCCTAGGAGGAGTTTGCAAGAATGTGCTTAAAATGCATGAAAAAGGCACATTTTTCAAAATGGCCGACTTTCTGGGGGGCGGGGCTTATGGTAGAAAATTTGAAATATATGTGCAATCATAATAGCAATATGTATACAGCGTTTTGTGAATATTGGAAAAACTATACGCGAATAGTTTGGAGTAATTTGGAGTAATTTGTGACATGTAAATCGTCAAAAATGGAAAGTTCTCCGTTCGCTTACGAAGTCGTCGTTTGAGCGATCAACTATTCCTTTGCAATTTAACATCACATTGGAAATGGGCTAAACTTGTCCTGGATTGGAATTTTTCCGATCATTCCCCTAGTAGGAGTCCGCAGAAATGTGCTTAAAATGGCTGAAAAACGCACATATTACAAAATGGCCGACTTTCTGGGGGGCGGGGCTTACGTAAGGCAATTTGAAATATGTGTGCAATCATAATAGCAATATGTATACAGCGTTTCGTGAATATCGGAATAACTATATCCGAGTAGTTTGGAGTAATTTGCGACATGTAAATCGTCAAAAATGGTGTATTCGCTGTTAGCTTACGACCTCCACGATTGAGCTATCAAAAATGTTCTTCTCAATTAAGTATCATATTTGATAGGGGCTGAACGTGTCCTGGATTGGAATTTTTCCGATCATTCCCCTAGGAGGAGTTTGCAAGAATGTGCTTAAAATGGCTGAAAAACGCACATTTTTCAAAATGGCCGACTTCCTGGGGGGCGGGGCTAATGGAATCTATCTACAAATATGTCCGCAATTCCATGAGGAATTTCTGTGCCAAAATTCGTGAAGTTCTGAGAAACTATATATGACTACCACACAATAGGGGGCGCTAGTGAGCAGTTTTTTTGAAAATGTACGTTTTTTTTTTACATTCTCGAAAAGGTCGTGGGCTCTGACGTGTGTCCCTAGTTTTGTGTCCGAAGCTCATTTTATGCTATCGCAATTTAAAAAAAATGTATAAGCCACGCCCACATTCTGAATTTGTTGCGACACGTTAAATCTGAGTTCGTAGTCACCCCGAGAGTATGTGTACAAAAAAAAAAAAAATTTGTCCATCCGCTCTTGAGTTATAAATTGGTAGTATTTTTGGCACCCCCTATAGTCCAAAATGAAAATGCTTTGGTGTGCCTATTTCCCAAGACAGACTGAACCTTTCCACCAAAATCTGTGGTGAATGGATACATTGTTGATGAGTTATGAGCATTTCTTTCTAAGCCCCGCCTTTTTGCGTGTACGTTTTGATTGACGGCGGAAATATTTATCGTTTGAACATACTCATCTCCTAGGGTAATGTGTCTGACCCTCCACCGATGCTGTATGCGAAGTCTGGTGTTGAAAAACTGAAAATTGAAATTTAAGTGAATATTTAACTGTTTATGTAAATTATGCTAATTAAACAAATATATATGTAAGCGGAGCTTAGGGTTCCAAGAGGATTATTTGTAGAGCAGGTCCTCCCGGATATGTGTGCAAAATTTCAGGTCATTCGGATTTACGGTGCGACTTTGTAAATGTATTCCGAATTGGGATTTTGATAGGTGGCGCTAGCGAGCAAGTTGGACAATTTGAACCCATTGACTCCAGAATAAGGTAGTTTTCACCAGTCCTGGCGTCCGTGCAAAATTATACAACTTTGTCAGCGTCCTAAAGGCCTCAAAAACAGGAAACGCCAGCAGAAAAATAATAAATCCACCAATAACAATAGGTTCCTCGCACTTCGTGCTAGGACACCGTTGGGTCCTAGCACTCCGTGCTCGGGCCCTAACAAGTTGGAAATGTTGCAATGGTACAAAAGGAAACAATTTGATTTGAGTTCAGCTGCAGGTGAAATAATTCATTAATGAATAATTTTACTGTTTGGTATATACCGTATCTCATTCAGCCCACTGAGAATTATCATGTGCCAGGGGCAGTGCAAACTTTAACTGGCCCCGAACATTTCTGCAAGTAGCAAAATCCATCAATCTCGACCCATTAAGAGGGGTTATTTATTGCAGTAGGTGCTTCTTGCTTTCCAGCAATATCCACTTTGCTCAGATTGATACAGTGCTGAGAGCTACATTTGTGATTGTAAGCAATATATAACTTAGTCCAGGATTTTACGCTGCAAAAATCTGCCAAGACTGCTGTTGTCTTTTGTCAAGAACCTATTAAGTAGAATTTGAAATGATGTATTCACCACCTGTCTTTGTAAAGGTCGCTACACACCAACCTGAGACCAAAGAACGCGTACCGAACAACAAATAGCAAATAGCGTCTGGGTTCCATTTTCACTCTCTCTTGTCGATCGAAAACATGTATCGTACGGTAGGCCTACTGGCGTTATCAGCAATTGGAGTGTTGCTTGCAGCTGCAGCGATTAAGAAGCGGAATCGAAAAATCAGGAGAAACCGCACTAATACTACAGCGAGAGCTGGAGTTAAATGAAATCTCAGATTTCACAAATTTTGCTCGGCTTTTTCCTGTTCAGTTTCACATCTTGAAGGAACTCATCACTCCACTCATCCAGAGGCAAAACACACATTACCGGGATTGTATCTCCGTGGGGACACGTCTGATGGTTGCGCTGCGATTTTTGGAAACAGGTATGAAAGCTAAAGATGTTGCTATATTTTAAATTGCAGTACTTTGTATATTATTACTTGTACATTTTACTTCAGTAAAAGTAGTAATACCGCAGTGTAGAAATACTCTGTTAAAAGTAAAAGTCATGCATTCAAAGATTTACTAGTGTAAGTACAAAACCAAAAGTACTGCTTGGTAGCTTGAGAGTTTACCAAGGGATCAATAAAGTTGTATCTTAACCTATAATAATGCATGATAAAATATTTATCATGTATATCAGCAAAAACACGTGGGTTTGCTATCCTGGCTCCAAAATGGTGGAATGAGCTCCCCATTGACATCAGGACAGCAGAAAGCTTACACACCTTCCGGCGCAGACTGAAAACTCATCTCTTTCGACTCCACTTCTAGCGATAGAATTACTAACAAAGAATTATTAACAAAGCACTTATATACTAATAAAGGACTGGCTTATCTAAAGCCAGTTGAGTAGCACTTGAAATGTTTTTGCTCTATGAAAACCTGTACTTATATGATTCTGTTTTCTTCAAGTTTGTATCTTGTTGGTCGAACGCACTTATTGTAAGTCGCTTTGGATAAAAGCGTCAGCTAAATGCAATGTAATGTAATGTATATAATATAATCAAGAAATATTTTATCATGTATTATTATAGGTTAAAATAAAAAACGTTATTGATCCCATGGTGAATTTCATAAGCTACCCAGCTGTATATAATGTAATTTAAATGAGCTCCTCCTTTACCAACTGCAACATTAACCAGTTTAGCCCTAAGCCTGTTTTTCAGGTTTCAGGCTCGAAAATGACATTCCCAGAACAAATGACCATATCTTCCCTTCTAAAAGGGTTAAATTAATAATCTTTTTTCTCAAAGTAATGATAAACCTGTGAGTTGGATGTAGAAAAGTCAGAATCAATATAGATGTTTTTATTTTAAAGAAAATTCAGATTGAACATGGTAAAAAACTGTAAATTATAGTGTCCGTCCAAATAATATTTTGTACTTATAGTGAAAACTAACCTTGGATGATGGGTTAGTAGACTAAAACCTTTAGGAATCCAAAGTACAACATATAATAAGTACCCTGTATCAAGATTGATGCAAAACAAGTTATATTTTAATACTTAAAAAGATGAGGGAGGCCTGTAATTTTCATCCTAGGTATACCTCAACTATGAGAGACAAAATGAGAAAAAAAATCCAGAAAATCACATTGTCTGATTTTTAAAGAATTTATTTGCAAATTATGGTGGAAAATAAGTATTTGGTCAATAACAAAAGTTCATCTCAATACTTTGTTATATACCCTTTGTTGGCAATGACAGAGGTCAAACGTTTTCTGTAAGTCTTCACAAGGTTTTCACACACTGTTGCTGGTATTTTGGCCCATTCCTCCATTCAGATCTCCTCTAGTTTAGTTTAGTTTAGTTTATTTATTTTTTTCGAGCGTGTAAAACCAAGTAAAATACAAATGAAACAAAAGATGATACAGACATGATACAGTACTATACAAATGAATGCAATAACAAAACGAAATATTTAATTAATAATTGAATAATCTGTAGTATCATTGTCTGATATCAATAAACAACAAAGCTTTAGCTAATTACACGTCCGAAAAGGGGTCGGAAGAAGTTTACACTTATTTAATCCGACCCCTTCTCCCTTTTTTTTTTACATTTTTTTTTTTTACATCTTAATATATGTTAACATACAATATAAATGTATACTTTAACCTTGAATAATTTATATAATCATTCATATAATATATACAGGCAAGTTAGGAGAATGGTCTCTATACATTTATATATATATATATATATATATATATATATATATATATATAAATACATATACACAAATTCATACAAACACAAATTCACAAATTGAATACAAAACAAGAATATAAACAGTTATGGTTTAGCAGTTTCCTCCCTGTACCTTGTGAGAATTGTGTCTTTAAACCTCTTTTTGAATAGTTTGATGTTTGGACATCCCTTTAGCTCTTCACTCAAATTGTTCCAGATCTTCACCCCACAAACAGAAACACAAAAACTTCTCTTTGTTGTGCGCACCCTAACATAAGTGAATATAAATGAACCACGTAAATTATAATTCCCTTGTCTTTCATTGAACAATATCTGAATATTCCCAGGCAATTGAAAGTTTTTTGCCTTAAACATAATTTGTGCAATTTGGAATTCAACAAGATCTGACAGTTTTAATAATTTTAGCTCTAAGAATAAAGGGTTTGTATGATCCCTATAGCCGACATTTGTAATAAGTCTTATTGCTCTTTTTTGTAAAATAAATAGGGATTGTGTTGTAGTTTTATAATTACTGGCCCAAACCTCTGCACAGTAACTTAAATAAGGTAACACCAATGAACAGTAAAGAATGTAGAGGGAATTTTGATCAAGAATCTGTTTTGCCTTGTTTAATATTGCAATGCTTCTTGAGACTTTGGAATGAATATGTTTTATGTGTGGTTTCCAGCTCAGTTTCTCATCAATTGTGATTCCAAGGAATTTATGTTCTTTAACTCTCTCAATGAAAATCCCATCTATCTTAATGGATGCTAGTGTATTGCTATTTCCAAATATGATTAATGTTGTTTTATTCATGTTTAATGATAACTTATTACTGTTTAGCCATAACTTTAGTTTGCATATTTCAGCTGTGATCTCTTCCAATAGTAGCTGTACATTGTCCCCAGAACAAAATATATTAGTGTCATCAGCAAACAAAACAAACTTGAGTACTGTCGATACATTGCATATTTCATTAATATACATAATAAATAGTTTCGGCCCCAATACTGACCCCTGGGGGACACCGCATGTAATGTCCAAATATGAAGAACAACACTCTCCCAGCTTCACAAACTGTTGCCTGTTGGTTAAATAACTCCTTACCCATTCCAAAACTACACCCCTGATTCCATAACGTTCCAGTTTCTTTATTAATATGTCATGATTAATTGTGTCAAATGCTTTTTTTAGGTCAATGAATATTCCAATGGCATGTTTCTTTTGATCAATTGAGCTAGTAATTTCTTCAAGTGAGTCTATTAAAGCCATCGATGTTGATCTATTGGCTCTGAATCCGTATTGACTTTCGGTGAGAAGTTTGTGTTTTTCTATGAAATTGTCCAGTCTGTTATTGAAAAGCTTTTCAAGAATTTTTGAGAATTGTGGTAGAAGTGAGACAGGTCTATAGTTTGTGAAGTGATGTTTGTTCCCAGCTTTGAACAAAGGTATGACTTTTGCTATTTTCATTTTGTTAGGAAATGCACCAGTTTGGAATGATAAGTTACATATGTGTGTGAATGGTTTTGAAATAACATCTATAACCCTTTTTAATACAGTCATGTCAATGTCATCACAATCGGTAGATTTTTTGTTTTTACTTTTCGTTACAATATCAACTACTTCTCTTTCATGCACTGCTGTGAGGAACATTGAGAAAGGATTAAGTTTTATTAAGTTTTCCAGTTTTTCTTCTGATGTTCCTCCATCAGGGATTTTACCTGCTAATTCAGGTCCAACATTTACAAAGAAATCATTGAAACTGTTGGATACAACATCCATATTTTCTTCTTCCTTATCCTTGTCAATGAAGTATGTGGGATAACTCCTTTTTCTAGACCCATTTTTTATAATACTATTCAGTATGCTCCATATTCCTTTAATGTTGTTTTTATTTTTGTCTAGTAATTTCCGATAGTATTCACTTTTGCAGGTCCTTATTATAATTGTTAATTTATTTTTATATCTAATCTCTGTCTCTTTAGTTTTATTTCTCATGAAATCTCTATACAGTGAATTTTTCTTTTTACAGGCATTTTGTAAACCCCTTGTGATCCATGGACATTCTGTATATTTCATTTTCCTACTGTATTTGACAATTGGGCAGTATGTATTATATAATGATAAAAACATTCTCAGGAATTGATCATATGCACTCAATATTGTTTTCTTTGTATAAATCATCCCATCTTTGTGCCAGTAAAGCATTTTTTAAAGCGTTCATTGCTTCCTCTGATCTAACTCGTCTGTATTGAGTAGCATTGTCCGGCATGTTATTACTGTAGTTTTTGTCATAAACTGCAAATACTGGTAGGTGGTCACTTATATCATTTATTAAGAGTCCACTTACTGTATTGTTTTCTATGTCATTTGTGAATATATTGTCTATGAGAGTAGCACAGTGCGATGTGATTCTGCTGGGTCTAGTAATTTTTGGATATAAACTCATACTGTACATTATGTTGATAAATTCTTCTGTCATGCTGTGATTATTTGGATTTAGAAGGTCAATATTGAAGTCACCACAAATGAAAACTGTTTTATGAATCACTTTTGAGAATATTTCCTCCATCCAGTCCTTGAAAATCTCAATACTATATATACAACTGATGATTACATTTTTCGTTTTTTCTTTGCAGATTTCAATCGTGATACATTCCAATACATTATCAATCACTGATGACATATAATTCATCACCTTAAATTGTAAAGTATTGTCCACATACAAGGCTACTCCTCCGCCACCCTTGTTTTGTCTATTTATGTGTCTGAGTTCATAGCCCTCCAGCTCAAAATCTATGCCTTTGTCCTCCGTGATCCAAGTTTCAGATATGGCAATGATGCTAAATGTTTGTTGAAACTGATTTAAATATTCCTTGATGAGGTTAAAGTTTGCATACATGCTTCTGCTGTTGAAGTGAATAATAGATAGCTTGCCCTCTGATGGTATGCTCTGGTTGTACTGTTGATCAGTGTAATAACAGCAGTTGTTGATGATAGAAGAGAAGAAATTATTGTCTGGGTCTATTTCATAATCCAGATCTTTTGTTTTATAGTCAGTGTATTCAAAAGTTTTTAGCAACAGTTGGTCTTGTTCCTTGATCATCTGAGACATATTAATATGTTCCCCTATTGAAGATGATTGCCTCCATTCAGTGTGAGTCATGGTTGTGTGTAAGTGCTTGTTACCTTATGTGTGTTCCAGAACATGAAGATTATTGGTATTTATCCAGATCCTCCATGTTTCTAATGACCAGTACTTTGGCCTCCTCAGGTGTTCCGTTTAGCTTTATAAATATTTTGCAGTTTGTTGTCCAGGTGTTCTGAATTTTCTTCTGTTTTTTCATGAAGCGAGCCTTTCTGGCTATGTCGCCGTTGTACTTGGTCAGATGCTCGTTGATGTAGACATCTGATCCTTTCAGCTTCCTTCCTTGTTTGAGTAAGGCCGTTTTGTGTTTCCTGTTCACAAACCTGATGAGAATAGCCGGTTTGTTGCCAGCGTTACTCCTTGGCAGGGGGTGGCATGCCTCGATGTTCTCACAGCCCAGTTCGATCCCCTTGGACTGGAGGAAAGCAGCCACCTGTTGCTCCGTGGAGCTGACATCAAGCTCCCCGGGCTCACCCCTGTTGTTAACGGTCACAGCACGAGCGTATGACCAGGGTTTTATGATGAGCCCGGTAACGATAACATTGTTCATCCTGGTATATTGCTCAAGGTCCTCCACTCTGCTCTCCAGGTAAGTTATCCTCTTGTCCTTCTCAGAATTCTGGATCCGCAGATCCTTAACCTCTTTTACAAGGTCCAAAATGTTTTTCTGCTGCAACCTGACAGCAGAAATTTCCTCCGCCAGGAAGTCGAGCGACTTTTTAATGTCCTCGGCCTCCTCCGCAGCGATGGTTTTCTTTGGACCCATGTACTTTGATAGAATCCAGCGATTAAGATGTTATATTGTATGTTACGCATGCACAACCGTAAATTGTTAATAGTCGCAAAAACTTCTCTCTGCACGCTGTTGCTGCTGCTGTTGCTGCACGCTGTCAGTGACTCACGAAGCAGTGGTGTTTTGGGGCTGTCGCTGGGCAACACGGACTTTCAACTCCCTCCAAAGATTGTCTATGGGGTTGAGATCTGGAGACTGGCTAGGCCACTCCAGGACCTTGAAATGCTTCTTATGAAGCCACTCCTTCGTTGCCCGGGCGGTGTGTTTGGGATCATTGTCATGCTGAAAGACCCAGCCACGTTTCATCTTCAATGCCCTTGCTGATGGAAGGAGGTTGTCACTCAAAATCTCACGATACATGGCCCCATTCATTCTTTCCTTTACACGGATCAGTCGTCCTGGTCCCTTTGCAGAAAAACAGCCCCAAAGCATGATGTTTCCACCCCCATGTTTCACAGTAGGTATGGTGTTCTTTGGATGCAACTCAGCATTCTTTCTCCTCCAAACACGTCTAGTTGAGCTTTTACCAAAAAGATCTATTTTGGTTTCATCTGACCATATGATATTCTCCCAATCCTCTTCTGGATCATCTAAATGCTCTCTAGCAAACTTCAGACGGGCCTGGAACAGGGTTTCCGCTAGGATTTTTTCTCGCCGGTCAAATGTCCGAACAGAATTTATTTTACCGGACACATTTGAAACTTACCGGTCATGTTTCAATAATAATAATAATAATAATAATAATAATTGTGTAGCAGAGTTTCCGTTAGCAGGTAATTACCGGACTAGGACCGGATATGCTGATGTTTAAAACTCAGTTAATGGGGCTCGTTTTTATATTGCTTCAGTTTATAATCGTAACAGATCGAAAAATTCAGATTCATTTTTCAATAAATGATTCCACAAACAACAAACAACATCATTATTACATTCAAACAAACTACTTGTAGTAGATGAAGTACATTATTCAACAGTTTAAATTAACTTTGAATAATAACACGGGAGAAACGGATCCTCTCTTTTCCTCTCTCCCTCCCTCTCTCTCCTGACAGCCCGTCAGTTTCTCATGCAGCGCGCTAAACAGTGGGCGGGGCTTCAGGTCAGACTCAGCAGCTGATCTGATCTCTCTCTCGCGTCCGGTTACACTTCACTCGCGTTTATGTCCATATCGATCAGATCCAGCTCTCCTGATCGGCCTTTAGAGAGCACAGATCAAGCTATTAAGAGTGAAGATCGGCCGATAATGATCGGCGGCCAATCGATCGGAGCATCGGACATTTTGACCGGCAGATTTTGGATTTACCGGTTTTTATTCAATTTGACCAGCTAAAAACCGGTAATTCCGGCTAACGGAAACCCTGGCCTGGACATGTACTGGCTTAAGCAGGGGGACACGTCTGGCACTGCAGGATTTGAGTCCCTTGCGGTGTAGTGTGTTACTGATGGTAGCCTTTGTTACTTTGGTCCCAGCTCTCTGCAGGTCATTGACTAGGTCCCCCCGTGTAGTTCTGGGATTTTTGCTCACCGTTCTAGTGATCATTTTGACCCCACGGGGTGAGATCTTGCGTGGAGCCCCAGATCGAGGGAGATTATCAGTGGTCTTGTATGTCTTCCATTTTCTAATAATTGCTCCCACAGTTGATTTCTTCACACCAAGCTGCTTACCTATTGCAGATTCAGTCTTCCCAGCCTGGTGCAGGTCTACAATTTTGTTTCTGGTGTCTTTTGACAGCTCTTTGGTCTTGGCCATAGTGGAGTTTGGAGTGTGACTGTTTGAGGTTGTGGACAGGTGTCTTTTATACTGATAATGAGTTCAAACAGGTGCCATTAATACAGTTAACGAGTGGAGGACAGAGGAGGCTCTTAAAGAAGAAGTTACAGGTCTGTGAGAGCCAGAAATCTTGTTTGTTTGTAGGTGATCAAATACTTATTTTACCGAGGAATTTACCAATTCATTCATTACAAATCCTACAATGTGATTTCCTGGATTCTTTCCCCCCATTTTGTCTCTCATAGTTGAAGTGTACCTAGGATGAAAATGACAGGCCTCTCTCATCTTTTTAAGTGGGAGAACTTGCACAATTGGTGGCTGACTAAATACTTTTTTGCCCCACTGTATGCTCCGACCGTCCACACTCACAACAACGGCCTATACAGACATAAATAAACCAGCGACTGTATTCGCCATGACACAGGCAGTCTGTGGTTTGTACTTGTTTAACTTTTGTCTAGTTTCTGAACAGATATGAAGAGCTGTTAGCTCTGAGTGCTAACGGCTGTGTTGTTTTTTTGGGGCTCTCATTGAAGATGATGTCACGGCTCCGCCTACACTGCGTTACTATAGTAACTACCCCAGTTCCTAAACTGTAATGGAAGCGCAGCATTAAAGTGAGCCGGGCCTAATAAGGCCTAACCAAACCGAGCGAGGCCTGTAGTGGAAACGCGCCATTAGTCACCCAGTTCTGCCCTGCTAAAGTCCGGCTGTGTGCAGTCACAGAGATGCTATGGCTGCTCTACATGACATTAATGGTCTGGTCCGAGAATGGACACCATTTCCTGCTCCCAGAGAGAATGACGCTCCTCAAACTGAACATTACAGCCGTTGATACTGTCTCACGTGGGTCTGCTCCCCCCCACCGAGCCATGAACTGAAAGCTTGACCTCTGCTTTGAACACTTGGAAGCCTCCCTGTCACACCAGCACCAACCCTTGGGTCAGTCAGATGAGACTAACGGCTTCACTTAGGGCATTTGGGTCAGAAATATGACTCTCGTTACCACAGTGGGTTGTTTGTTTTTAAGGCTATTCATACTGCTATGAAGAGGATGCCTGTAAGTTGGCAAGCTGCTAAAAGCCCCTACTATTTTTAGTATAGGACTAATGTCAGGGGCCTCTTACTGTCTAATTCTGCATGTATTCACATTATATGGACCATGTTTCCACCTGGTAAAACTAGAGGCTGCACGAAACTCAGGCTACAATACAACCACTCTGTTCTGCTCTGACGATTCAATTGATAGATTCTACATCAAAACAGTTCGTTTTTATTGTTTCCAATGATAACGTCACCTTAAGTGGAGGAATGCAAACCTGTTTTCAAATGTAAGGTTTTGAATTTGTTTGACATTTCTCAGTAATGACACCCTCAGACGCCGACTATCATTCATGCTATGCCTTCAGTGGTAACTCAGATGTTAAGGGGGTTGAAGCTTTTCCTCCCAAATCGGCTATGCTTTGTTTTTTCAACAAAGGTATGCATTTCCTGCTTAATATATGTTTCTCACAATAGTTTTTTGTAAGCTGCACACAGGTGATACTGAGTACTTCTCGAGTAATGGATTATGATCTATACCATGCTTACATGGACTCGTATGTTTTATTTCATATCTAACATAAGTGAGAGAAATAGATGGGAAAGTGAGAAGAGAAAGAGATGGGAAAGTGAGAAGAGAAAGAGATGGGGCAGTGAGAAGAGAAAGAGATGGGGCAGTGAGAAGAGAAAGAGATGGAGAAGTGAGAAGAGAAAGAGATAGGAAAGTGAGAAGAGAAAGAGATGGGGCAGTGAGAAGAGAAAGAGATGGAGAAGTGAGAAGAGAAAGAGATGGAGAAGTGAGAAGAGAAAGAGATAGGAAAGTGAGAAGAGAAAGAGATGGGGCAGTGAGAAGAGAAAGAGATGGGAAAGTGAGAAGAGAAAGAGATGGGCAAGTGAGAGAAGAAAGAGATGGGAAAGTGAGAAGAGAAAGAGATGGGGAAGTGAGGAAAGAGGGAGATGAGGATGAGAGAGAGAAGAGGGAAGAGAGGGATAGGAAAGAGAGAAGAGATTTGCGAGTTGCATACTGATACTGAGTCTTCTCGGTTAATAGCTTATAGACGATACCATGTTTAAATAGACTCCTACGTTGTTATTACATATGTGACATAAGAAAAGGGAGGGGAGAGTCAATAATATTGAGTAATTGATTTCATATTGGAACATTTATTTCTCAAACCTATGTTTTATGGAAGAGGAAATGTATTTCTGATAAACTAATCTTTTATCAAACGGTAAATGGTGAATTAATATAACATTTAGAATCATTAAGAACTAACCCTAACCCACAGGGACGAGCTCACCTTTAACTTAAAATAACATTTATCTGCTTTGGACTGATGAGTATATGATTCTTGCATGTTAAATGACTAACACAAACCTTACATTTATGCATGTGCATGTGTCAGGAAGGCTCCCAAATAATTCTGAGGGGCCTATCCTATTTTTGTAATTGAATGATAATGTGCTAATCCATTACCTTGAGTTGTCTTCACTCAGGAAAACATCCCTATCAAGTGTTAACCCAATAATTAGGACAGCTCTGAAGGCCAAGGGTCAGAGAGAGAGGATCACACTCTCCGGCTGCAGAGAGCACCCCCAGCCACGTGCAAGGAGGCACGAGGTCGTTCGAGATGAGAGGATTCTAATCTTCAACTTTCTGAGGAGATGGGATGCTTCTTCATCTTTCTGCTCGGTGGGCTCAAACAGACAACCCTGCAGGACGAGCGAGGGCTTCAGAGGCTTCTATAATACAAGGTTCCATGTTTCTTGGAGGAGCAGATGTCTTCGTAACCTCTCCCATCACGGGGGGGCATCTGGATGTGCCACTTGGAATAGGCAGTTGCACTGCTCTCAAGCAGATAGCAGAAGGAATGCAGGCAGATGAGCCTCCATTTCACTGGGGGGATCAACTACAGTGCTCACTGAATGAGCCACACAAAAGCAGAGCAATTGGGGGTGTTGAAATATGGCGCTCTGATGAAGAAGAGTTTTGAGCCAATCAGCACCTCAGTGCTAATCTATACAGTATCAGGATGCCTTTACACACCAGACATTCTGTGTCATAAAGAGAGGAGGAGAACGAGTCAGGAGGACATGTTTTTCCAGCCCTCGTACAAAGATAACATTTGAATTGAATGACCAGATGTTTACAGATGTACAATTAATGATTGTTTTTATATTTCCGATGAACAGACATATGTTAAATAGTGGTGATAAATATATTTTGTCAGATCAGATTACACTTTCACACTAAACAAAATAAATTAATTGATATTTTCAGATTATAAAGGTATTGAACAATAAGATATTTCTAATATTATAACAGATAATGTTACTATCCTTAATTGTCCAGCAATCAGGCTTAACAACACGACTCTTCAACGTATTACCCATGCACAGACAGACCTAAAATGATGGTTCAAGTTTTAAACGTTTAAACCTTCCTTTCCAGGTTTTACAAAAGTCTTTGAATATTTGCCTAACTTTTCCTTTTCAGATTGTTAAACATTTTGAGAATTGTTTAATTTTCCCTTCAGATTTTGAAATGACATAATGATTGATAGTTGAAGTAATGTAATTATGTTATCATGCAATAGTCTTTTGATTTAATATGTAATGAAGTAAACGTAAAGTAATCCTAAATTGAAGACACTGCCATTTTGCAGATTACAGATTGATCAAATCACAACTGTGAAGTGTATACCTTAGCTGGATCTCTTATGGTCCTGAGTTTAAAATGTTTTTGACTAGTGATTGCCTTAAAGTAAATCTTTAAACTGCAAGCTGGTATAGATTTTATAGTTTGATAAGTGAGATCAACTAATGGTTAATTGTTAAAACGTATTATTTTGAAATAGATGTTTTTGCTATTATGCGTCTGTGTTTTATGTGTGTTCATTATTGTGCTTTTGACAACAGATGATCCAAACATTGATGAGAGATGATTTTCTATTGTGATTGTCTGTATCAATCATTGTGGTTGAATGTTTCAGTCTTATTCTACTTTGTGATGTAATTGATGTACGGTGAGACCACATTCAAATCTGAAGACACCTATTGATTTAGGTATTGACCAAATTATTATTAGACTAATGTTTTCAGGTTATCAAAGATGATAAAAAGAGAGGACTGTTAGAGAATATTTCTTCTCTCTTCCTAAGTGTCAAATAATAATTCTTCCTTACTCCTAAGATATTTAACATTTACTGTGTGTTTACATTTACGATCAGCCCTGCTCATTATCTTCCGTAAGGAATGTGATAATGCAGTCGTATGTTGATACTAGGTTTTACAGCTTGACCTACAGGGCATAGGGAGGTTTTGAGAGTGTGAGAACGCTAGCTTCTAAGCTCCAGAGTTGGGGGATATCTCATGTAGCTCCACAGATGTTTACGCCTCCCCCAATATGCTGATTAACTCTCTGTAAACTAGTTAAAAGGTCTATCGAGAGATATGCTGGTCAGAATTGACATGACAACCCACCCGTGCAGTTAGAACCTTTTGCTGCTGTGACTTGTGATATGAATTCTCCGGCCGTTGACTTGTAATAAACTACCAATGTTTGACATCAAAGCTCCAACTCTCCTCGTGTCTCTCTGAGTCCTGACTCTCCATTGCTGCAGAAGTTTCCCTTACACAATCAACGCAGTTAAATATAACGCACAGCATGGCAAGGTCTTCGCAAGGAAAGCAAGAAGATTCAAAATAAGCCAAACAGAAAAAAAAGGGGGTCAGTTACTACTACAACTGACGCTGTGCTAATCGTTTTTCTTGCTTTACCATATATATTAGCTCAATGGTAGGGAGGGTTACCTTGCAAATATTTGATAAATGTAAAACACTATTTTATGAACAAATAGGTTCTAAAAATGAACAAATGAAGTGAAAACCATGAAGCAAATTCAGGCAGTAGGCGTATTAGTCAACAGAGCAGTACGTCTTACAAATAAATTAAATCTGCTCACAAAATGCTCTGTTTTAGTTTTTCAGTAACATTGTAATCCTCCGAGTAATCCCACATTTTTTGAAATGTTACAGTAATCCGATGAAGTATTTTTTCTTGTTAGGGAATACAGTTACCTTCTTTTGTATGCTGATTATATAATCCTGTTACATGTCATCTGTTGCTCCCCAAGCCTGATGAGCGCAATTAACTAGTTAGTTTAACCAAGCAATTATAAAGTAGCAGAATGAATTTGAAAAACACTGCTGATCAATATCATATAAAGACACATTAGTCGTCTAAGGGAGGACTTTATGTGAAATATCTGTATGTTGGTAAGCAGGGCTCCTCACCGCCACTAAACCCCATGGCTTCGGGGGTAGAAGAATACACGACAAAATTAGTTGTGGAGCACTGTTATACGATGCAGGATTCTGTAAATCTGCTCATCCCTCAGCAATGTACAAAAACTATATTGACTGTGTGCCTGCAGAGCCATTTGCCTAGTCCTGAAGTTGCTGCTGTGAAATGAAATCTGTAAAGCAACTGTGTGCCTGAAGCAGTAAAGTTTTTTAAAGCACACCAGTGCCTTTGTCACATAAGTTTGGATGTAATTGATGCGATGCACTTTATAGCCTATGTTTAAGAGGCAAATGTGTGTGTGTGTGTGTGTGTGTGTGTGTGTGTGTGTGTGTGTGTGTGTGTGTGTGTGTGTGTGTGTGTGTGTGTGTGTGTGTGTGTGTGTGTGTGTGTGTGTGTGTGTGTGTGTGTGTGTGTGTGTGTGTGTGTGTGTGTGTGTGTGTCCGCAGAGATAAAAAAGCGTTCAGTCGGGGGAAGTATTTCTGTGCGGTAGCCAACATTTGACAAAGGATAATGCCCCACAGATGAATCAATTAAATGCAGGTTTGCATTGTCCTTTAGTTGGCTCACACCACTGGCAACAGCACAAGCTCCAAGTATTAACTAAACACAGAACGATTTTTAAAGCAATGTATTTCTATTGGTAGTATGTTTCGTGCCTGCACCACGTATTTTTGTCCGGTCGGGACTTGGAAGACCGAAATCTGTGTGGTTCATAAAAACATTTTCTTACTCAATATCAAGCCACGATTATTGTTTTTATTTTGAATCGTGTAATGTCGGACTTTTTTTGCCGTCCGTGAGGAAAAGAAATGGGGCTCAGAATATTGAAAAAATGTTTTGTTTTGTTCTTTTCTAAATAACACACTGTTATTTACTCAACAATAACAAACAATTATCCTTGTTTTTATTTATTTGTTTAATTCTATAATATCGGGCTTTTTTGCCTTCCGTCAGGAACTGAATTTCAAAATAAAGTCACCAGAAACAGGCGATACACACAGACTGAACTGATTACCCAAGATCCTCAGCTTTGGTTGAAGCTTGGTGATTGGATGTTTTAGCCGCAATGCACGTTGGGATATGGTGTTAATTACTCGTTATTCTCTACTAATAGTTCATTAAAGACTGTATATAATGGTTAGAAAACGGTCAAGTTTAAAGTGTTAACGCAACAAATTATACTTTTTATTATTAGTGTAGGACACTTATGTATGTATAACATCTGAAGAGTTGTAGTTTTATTGATGTTTTCACATCATTTTACAGGATATTGCTATATTATTTGACATGTTTTACTTCTACACATTAATATCTGATTTGTAAAACATCACAGACAGAAAGGTATATCCATCATTTAAGGGTAAGCTATTGAAATGAATCCATAGATGTGTTTCCCATCACCCAAAACCCCTGACTATTCTCTCAACTCAGTATTTACATTCTTTAATTCAAAGAAAATCAATAATATCTTTAAAAACTACAAGTTCCTGTCTATCAGCTGTGCAACGCTACCTATCTACTAATTGGATCAAATATAAAAGTCAGCCAAATTAGTGTTGATACTGCAAGGAGACGTATTGTGTTAAGAGAAATTGAAGATGTTGTTTAGTTGCTGATATATTTATGATCCACGTCACGTATTCAATTTCGGTGGCAGTTCTTCCAATTTGTCTAGAAGTCTTCTAATCAGGGCTCTATAAATAAAGAACTACGGTAGATGTGTAATATTTAATGCAGCCGAACCGTGTATTACAATGCCGTTATGTGATGACTTTCAAAGAGAAAAGCAAGTACACTCGGAATAAAGTATTATTTTCTTCTTCTTTTTTTTTTTAATGTTTTCGTATGTCATATCGCATAAACACCATATCCCAATGTGCATTGCGCCTAAAACATCCAATCACCAAGTTTCAACCAAAGCTGAGGATTTTGGGTAATCAGTTCAGTGGGTGTATATCGCCTACATCTGTTTCCGGTGACTTTATTTTGAAATTCAGTTCCTGACGGACGGCAAAAAAGCCCGATATTATAGAATTAAACAAATAAATGAAAACAAGGATAATTGTGTGTTATGTAAGGGATAATGTGCAGCGTCGGGATCCTTATCTGCCTGTCGAGTGTTCTTTTCCCCATAATGACCAAGTCGCTGCACATTATCCCGCTTATTACATGGCCACATTCTCAACAAAGTAACGATATGACTCCCAATATTAATTGAAATGCTTTTATAGATTTAAAAAATAGTAGGCTATTATTTATTTAAAATGATATGCATCTGCTAAGATAAATAGTCAGTTTTTACTCTTTGAACTACGTAGCAACGGCAGGAACTGCTTCAATAGCGTTTTTGAGGAGCTTGTTGATAACGGCTTCGAAAATATCATTGTTTGCTTTAAAAGTAGCACAATTCATTATGTCAAACCTTGGAAAGTATCTAGATATCCCTGCCCTGATGCCAAAGTAACTGGCAACTGAATATGTTTTGCCGTTTGATATCTATGTCTGGACCGTTGCGTAAAAAGGAGGGTTTCTGCCCCGTACTTCTCCGCTGTTTTCTAATCGCTCTTGCATGCAGTTTGCTTTTCGGCCAAACTGTATACAGTTAAATTGACCGAACTTCTTTCTGCAGATTTGAGCGTCCTTAACCTGTTAAGCCCGAGAGACCCCGCTAACGGGGGCCTCCTGCAATATCTTGCAGAAAACAGTGTCTGAGGGCATGTTCATTTAATAAACTATGAATGTTTTATATCCATGTAACAGAAAGAAACTCATCTAACTGATCATTTTAATTTTTTTTTCAAAAAAAAAACCACAATGCTAACGCTGAGCCTCTGAATTAGCAACGAGTGAAAAATGCTAACAGATGACTTCACCGAAATTCACTCACAAAACCTTATTATGTATCTTTGCTGCACATCTCAACCCATCGTTTCACATCGTGAGGGGACACAGAATCGATGGGTACCCTCATTATCACTCAATTATACGAATTCTCTGAGATAATAACAAGAACACACATCAAAACAGATGGAGCTAGTTAGCTAAAAACATCAAAATGGCTCACATGTGTGGTAGTCTGGTCAAAAGTGGTCTTCAATGGCATTAAAACGATAAAAACGATGCTGAAGTTAATCCAATGTGTCTGTGTCACTTTGAATGATTTCTGATAATCCATGAGCAATAAATCTGCTTTTAGGTTTTGAGATGTCAGACCTAGAGACAGCTTCACTCTGGAGCAAAACTGCTTGAGCGAAGCCCCCACATTTTCGTTTTACTATGTGTGTGTGGGGAGATTCCCCTTCGATTCTATTGGCTCTAACAGTCAGAAAGAGATGTCACATGTCAAAATCGAAGAAGGGGGGCCAGAGATAAGGAAAATCCAACCAAATGGCCCCAGAAGAGTTTTCTTTTGCTAAATCAGTCTAAAAAGGTCAAATATCACTTGTTTTGCATCAATCTTGATACAGGGTACTTATTATATGTTGTACTTTGGATTCCTAAAGCTTTTAGTCTACTAACCCATCATCCAAGGTTAATTTTCACTATAGGTACAAAATATCTTTTGGACGGACACTATAATTTACAGTTTTTTACCATGTTCAATCTGAATTTTCTTTAAAATAAAAAACATCTATATTGATTCTGACTTTTCTACATCCAACTCACAGGTTTATCATTACTTTGAGAAAAAAGATTATTAATTTAACCCTTTTAGAAGGGAAGATATGGTCATTTGTTCTGGGAATGTCATTTTCGAGCCTGAGACCTGAAAAACAGGCTATGGGCTTAACAGGTTAACATCGGTTAATAAATCCCTAACCAGTGGCGAGCCGTGACATTTATACCTCGGCCCTCTGACCCCCCTTCCCTCGCGAAAAAAAAGAAGAGATATTACGTCACAGCGTATACTTCAGCAGAATATCAAAACCGCGGCCCGGGGTGCAAAACGCATCAATGACAGCGACCCTCTACCACACAAAACAACACCATTTATATAAACACTTATCATGACAGGGCACCCACAGCCAAGTAACAATTACAAATGAATTAAGTCGGCATGGCGGCCCACATTGAAAATGACTTAGGCCTACCTTTGATGATCAAATCACTTAAACACAAAGTCCATCCTCCTGTCCTTTTGGATGAAGCACTTGATGGCGGGTCATGCAGCTGATCCTTTGCCACTCCAGTTTATCATTGTAACTCAATCTTGAAAATCACTCGGTTAATAATTTTGCAACGATGTCGTCACTATCACTGAAGTGAGCCATCATGAACAAACTTATGCTAATTATAAATCTATCGATCATAAATCTATCAATAATAAATCTATCGTTTAGATTTATGATTCGAAAATAATAAAAGTAGGGTAGACATGTGGATATTATCCGGCTGAACAAAACGTGCATTTATCTAACAGGTTCGTTTTCCACAGACCTTATTTCCAGCTATTTTCCAAAATCCTATGGAGAAATCCCATTGCTTTCTGTCGAGGGAATCCGAGCGAAGCTTACTTCCGGGTTTTAGGACGCGTCACTGCACCACTTGCATAGACCTCATAGCGGGCGGAACTTGTCATAAAGTCCGCGAAAATAAAGCCCGCCCATTTAGAAACTGCCCTCCTTGCTGTCACTGAGGAACTGCACACTGCTAAAGCAGCCTCCCTCTCCTCTGTCATCATCCTGTTGGACCTGTCTGCTGCATTCGACACGATGAACCATTAGATCCTCCTTCGCACTCTCCAAGAACTTGGAGTTTCAGGCTCTGCACTTTCCCTCATCACCTCATACCTCAAAGACCGCACCTACAGGGTTACTTGGAGAGGGTCGGAGTCCGACCCTTGTCAATTAACTACAGGGGTCCCTCAGGGCTCTGTTCTTGGTCCCCTCCTCTTCTCCTTGTACACAAACTCGCTCGGATCTGTCATTAGCCCGCATGGTTTTTCATACCACTGCTACGCTGACGATACCCAATTAATTCTGTCCTTTCCCCGCTCAGAGACCCAGGTCGTCGCACGCATCTCTGCTTGTCTAGCTGACATCTCTCAGTGGATGTCTGCTCATCACCTCAAGCTCAACCTTGACAAGACTGAACTGCTTTTCCTTCCGGGAAAAGATTGTCCCACTCTTGACCTAACAATCAACATCGGCACCTCTGTTGTTTCCCCGACTCAGACTGCAAGGAATCTGGGTGTGATCCTAGATAACAACCTGTCCTTCACTGCAAGCATAGCTGCTACAACCCGCTGCTGCAGATACACGCTTTACAACATCAGAAGGATACGTCCCCAGCTGACCCAGAAAGCGACGCAGGTTCTGGTCCAGGCTCTCGTCATCTCACGCCTAGACTACTGCAACTCCCTCCTGGCTGGTCTACCTGCATGTGCCATCCGACCTCTGCAGCTCATCCAGAATGCAGCGGCTCGTCTGGTCTTCAACCTTCCTAAATTCTCCCACACCACGCCGCTCCTCCGCTCCCTCCACTGGCTTCCGGTAACTGCTAGAATCCACTTCAAGACAATGGTACTTGTGTACCATGCTGCGAATGGATCTGGCCCTTCCTACATCCAGGACATGGTTAAACCGTACACCCCAGCACGTGCACTCCGCTCTGCATCAACCAAACGGCTCGCTGCACCCTCGCTGCCAAGGGGACCCAAGTTCCCATCAGCAAAAACACGTGGGTTTGCTATCCTGGCTCCAAAATGGTGGAATGAGCTCCCCATTGACATCAGGACAGCAGATAGCTTACACACCTTCCGGCGCAGATTGAAAACTCATCTCTTTCGACTCCACTTCGAGCAATAGAACTATTAACAAAGCACTTATATACTAATAAAGGACTGGCTTACCTAAAGCCAGTTGAGTAGCACTTGAAATGTTTTTGCTCTATGAAACCTGATGTACTTATATGATTCTGTTTTCTTCAAGTTTGTATTTTGTTGGTCGAACGCACTTATTGTAATTCGCTTTGGGTAAAAGCGTCAGCTAAATGCAATGTAATAAAATATATGATTGGTCAATTGTACTGTCATTTGACATTACTCTCTCGTTGAGTTACTATAGCGGGCCCTCTGTGAATGTACAGAGGGACCAACAAGCCCTCCCGTCTTCACATAACTCGCAGAGACGGCATTTAACCCTTCACATTCCAACAGAAACTGAACAGGCAGATTCGAAGGATTTATTTCTTTGGAAATATTATTTTAAATACAATTAAATCAAGTTATTTTGGTAAAACTAATGAAAAATGTAACAACAAAAAAATATTTAAAAAAAAAACGTTTTTTTTTTTTAATGTTTTCAAAAAAAAATTTTTAGAATATCTTAGGCCCTCACAGAGGGCCTAGAGGGCCCTGACGGCTCGCCACTGTCCCTGACAGTGGTCTGTCTGTTCTGGATTAACAACGTGTCACGTGTTCTGAATTGACCAATCAGAATCGAGTATTCAACTAAGCCATGTAATAATGTTGAGTAAATAACAGTGTGTTATTTAGAAAATAATAACACATTTTTAAACAAAGATTTAAAAAATACGTATTACAGTATTCTGAGCCCCACAATAAGTCTGACATTATACGATTTAAAATAAAAACAATAATCGTGGCTTCATATTGAGTAAGAAAATGTTTTTATGAACCACACAGATTCCGGTCTTCCAAGACCCGACCTGTCAAAAAGATGTAGTGCAGGCACAAAACATACTACCAATATAAATACATTGCTTTTAAAATCGTTCTGTTTGACACGAAAAAAAGGGGAAAATCGTGTTGGTGAACACGAATCAATAGATTAAATGTCATGACTATAACACGAAATGCCGTGAGACTGGGTTGGATGATTTGGATGTTGTTAAAGCTGGGGTAGGTAATTTTGGAGAAACCAGCTCGAGTGCGCTAGAATTTGAAAATACACAGCCGGAAAAAATCTGCCACTTCCTTACACAGCCCCTCCTCCAACACACGAACGTGCACATGACCAATGAGGGCACGAGATAAGTTTGTGCACAGATGGAAGGCCGAGCCGGCTAAAATGATTGGTCGTACTTTTTACAGTACTACGGCTTCCACAGGTGACATTTTTTTATGGATTTGTTGTCAAAGCACTTAAGATATTCAAGCAATTATAAAAGATTGGGCTTAAAAATGCCATGTCTACAATATTAAAGTGGTAGCCATTTTGTAGGGCTCCGTGTGTATTAATGGAACCAGGAAAACATTGCTTCACTAAAACTTTACTAAATCTAAGACATATTGGACTCATCCAGTACATTGCTTTCCTCATATACAAATCTGATAAAAGAGAGAATTATGGCAAGATACAAGGAGAAAAAGTTGGTTTTATGGTGAATACGGATTGGTATCACACTGGACATTTCTAAATGCTCTCCCATTCTTGCTTTCCTGTCCTGGACGTATTGTCAATAAAATACAGGGCTAACCCTCAGCCTCTGCCAAAATAAGGTTGCACTAAATACATGCAATGCAGCCTACAAGTTAGGTAGTCTGGATAGTAGTTCCCTTCAAGCTTGGCTTATAGTGGAAGGACCTTTCATTCATTGTGCATGTCGATACTTAACTTCCTGACAGGCAGCCCCCAGATGGGGAGGGTTGGCAGAAACACATTTTCCATCCTCATTCTTAATACTAGAGGATGTTGGATACCCCAGGGCTGTGTTTTGATTCCCTGCTGATCTCTGTCTACACATGACTGTGTTGCCATTTATTGACTACAGCACCAATGTCAGGTTTGCTGATACTTGACATGAAAAAGCCTACCTTAGAGTGTTTTAGATGATGACATGACTAGCTTTAAACAACTGTAGAAATCATGACGTAACAGATAGAGTAGCCCCAATTCTCCATTCACTTTTAAATAGAGAATTGCTTTGGTTTAAAAATAATTGGCAATATTTGTGTTGAAGAGATTTCCAACTTCATCCTTTTTCAAATGTTTGGTGCTCATTGGCTGCTATGTAGCCGATTATCTTGCCAGGTAAATTGATACATTTACACGTGAGGCGCTTCACCTTTCTTACAACCAACCAAACACATTCTCCTAAACCTGCCGCTCTATTTAAGCTGTGAGATCTGCCTGCCTTCGCCTCGCTATTGCTGCTGCTGCTACTTCCACGTTGCTGCTGCTCGCCTGCCCCACCGCCACCCCAACATCCACCTTTAGGCTCGGGGGGGATAGTTATCTAATCGTCACTTAATGTTCTATGTAAATATGACAGGACGGAGCTGCCATCCATGGAGGATCTTTACTCCGGACGGCTCAGGAAGAAAGTCCTCAGATTACAAAAGACCCCCATCACCCCAGCCACAAACGGTTCTGTCTGCTGCCGTCTGGCAGGCGGTACCGCAGCATCAGGACTAAAACCACCAGACTCAGGGACAGTTTCATCCCACAGGCCATAAGACTATTAAACACCTGAACTAAGAACATCCATAACATTCACCTTTTTGCAACTCACAAATGATGTATCACGTGTATATAGACTCTTACGGCACTACTTCACTACTACTTTAATTGTATTAACTTGCATTAATATTTTATCTGTTTTATTGTGTTGCACTGTTGGAGGAGCCTGGGACCTAAGATTTCCATCGACATAACTACACTGTAGCTATGTACGAATGACAATAAAAGCCTTGAATCTTGAGTGATGAGGCCCGAGCCTAGAGGCAAAACTCAAACTATATGCTGCTTCTAATAAACATATAAAAGAAACATGTGAGTTGTCTGATCAATGTTTGCCTTATTGGCCATGAAAACAACTTTACCCAATGTTTTTCATAGGTAGGTAATTATAACAGTTTAAGCGTATTGGAAATGAATGCCCAGTAACACAGTCCTACAAGGACTTCAGCCTTTTGCAAACTTGTCTTAAAACTTTAAATGTAAGCTGTTTTTTTGGTTGTTGTTAGTCTATTGTAGACAAAAAACATTATCAGACTCTCCCCAGCAACAAAATCAATACAGAGGATCACCAAGTTCAGTGTTTTCCTCAAGCCAATTTATAGATTGCAATTTCGTTTCTCACAGAACACTAAGAGAGCTGATGAAAAGACCCTCACCGTGTATGAGCTATCTCATGCTTGTCGATTCGTATTCACCAGGTGTGTGGAGATTGGCAGATAGTTCACCATCAATCTTAACATTACAGTGATTAAAGGTTATAATTTCTCATTAGGGTTCAGCAAGTGACGGACAGTCTAATAGGCAGTCTTTCTTGACTGGGACACTGTAAACGCCCGCACGTATCAGTTTCATGCAATTGGACATGACTTCAAAGAGCTACCAAGTGAACAGGAAAAATGAATAATCCGCATTTCTCCCAGGACGAAACCGTGATGTAATTAGGAATAATCACATCTTCATGTCTGCCCGTTTGGTTGAAATTAAGTTGAATAGAGGAAGTTAAAGGCTTCCATTTAAGAGCAAATAGTAACCTCTTACATCTTAAAAGTCCTTTTATTTTTCTCCTAAAAAATGGTTTCTAAATTTGCAGAATAATTGCATACCAGGTAAAAGCACAACCAAGAGACCGGGTAGATTAAGATAAAGAAAATGACTAGTGAAACGTAAGGGATCAGGCAAGCAAACAACAAAAAGATTAAACTTGACTTCCGGTTATGGCGCAGTGCTGGTGAGACGCATCTATGTGAGGCTCCGAAGCTAATATATTGAATTAATGATTCAGAAGACCACAACTCCCTTTAAATACACATTATCTTAAACAATAGATTACCTGTCAACACTATGCCAGGAAGACCTCCGAAAACAGGTTCACAGACCCCTGCAGCATCGAAAACGTCAACGTCACAAGCTAAAGTTAGCTCAGCTGCCACTAGCCAAAACACAGAGGCAATGGCCGAGAATGTGGAAGTCCTCGGCACCATACATGCTATTCAAAGCGACTTTTCAAAGAAACTTGACGATGTGCTTGATGGAATAAGCGGACTCAAGGGTGAGCTGCAACACCAAGCTAACAGGATCACAGAAGCAGAGGAAAGAATTGGAAAGACCGAGGACGACTTAAATTCCATGCACAGCGCTATCAAAAAGCTACAGAATAAATGCGCCACATTGGAAATGAAGGTGGAAGACCAGGAAAATAGGGGCCGTCGCAACAACCTGAGGCTCATTGGCTTGCCTGAAAAAGCTGAGGGTCAAGATGTGTGTGCGTTTTTGGAGCAATGACTACCTAGAGCTAGGGTTGGGTATCGTTTGAATTTCCACGATTCTGATTCCGATTCCGGTTCTTAACGGTTCTCAATTCCGATTCTTTGAGGGGCAGGGTAAAAAAATTATACATGCTTCTTCCACCAAAAAAATTACATTTATTCGAGAGACTTTTACACAGGTTAGTTTACAGTAATATCCACTGAAGCTACAACAGTGCAACAGTCCAACTTTTAAAGAACAGTTTTAAAAAACAAGCATATCTGCCTTCTCAGGCATACCGGGAAGAAATGTTTGAAACTTATAGTAAAATGCTTCAATCTGGTGCACTTTAAGCAGCATTACTAGAGACTAGATCTAGGGGGTACAACTCTAAACACCCATATGAAAAAGATCGGTTGACATTTTAATAATTAAATAAGTATGTGAACATAACCAATAATCTACCATAGCCAATAACAAATACATGTATTTTATTTTTGTTGTTCATTCATATCTTATTTTACTTTTTTATTTATGCATATTTTTTTATCTCCAGTTTAAAACGATATGTCTGGTTTACTGTGAGGTGGGATGGATTATCTCGGCAAAGGAGAAGTGCTCACTATCACAGATTTTTTCAGATTTGTGAACAATATTTGAGAGAAATGGTTATTTTGTGTATATAGAAAATGTTTTAGATCTTTGAGTTCATCTCATGAAAAATGGGAGCAAAAACAAAAGTGTTGCATTTATATTTTTGTTCAGTGTAGCTTTGGCTATCCGGCAACATCAGAGAATTTCGGGTGTGGGGATAGGTGAATCTGAGCATATGATTTCCTTATTTGCGGATGATATTATTATTTTCTGTCCAAGTTGAGAACATCTATCCCAACACTTGTTAGCCTAATAATCAATTCATTTGGGGAATTCTCTGGATATAAGGTCAATAATTCTAAATCCACCATATTGTTTTTAAATAAAAATGAGAGACACAACCCAGGGATACCCACCCCCTTTTCAGCTACTCAGGAGGGTTTTATATACCTAGGAATAAAAATTGTCCCGGAAATTGAGAATATTGTCCCCTCCAATTATGACCCTGTAATACAATCAGTAACATAATCTCTGAATAGATGGATGCCAATGCCCATCTCCATGTTAGGCCGTATTAATATTCTTAAAATGTCTATTCTGCCAACATTTCTTTACCTGTTTCAGTCTATTCCTCTCCCTCTTTCACAATAATTTTGTTGTAAGCTCAGGCAGCTCTTCTCAAAATTCATATGGAACTTTTCAATTTATATGGAACAGAAAGACTACGGCTCTCCCTTTTACAACTGCCTTATGATAGAGGGGGACTTCAAGTACCTAATCTACAATTGTATTATTGGGCAGCGCAGCTGCGCATAGCCATGTTTTACTTCTCCTCTGACCCTCCAGCATGGCTAGCCATTGAACGCAATACAGCACCGGGCCTATCCCTCCAGTCATATATCTACTCTGCTCATGCTAAAAAACTAAAAAAACAGACAAAAAACCCATTTGTTAAAAATACTGTTTCTGTTTGGCATGAAGCACAGGAGATGCTCCCAAACTATCCCAGTTCTCCCCAATATGGGGTAATGACAACTTTGTCCCCGGAAGAGCGGATGGGGGATTCAAACAATGGGCTGCCAAGGGTCAGAGTAAAATGAAAGACTTGTATATAGAAGGACAACTTATGTCCTTTGATTAGTTGGTTCATAGATATGCCATCCCTAGAAGCCACTTCTTTAAATTCCTGCAGTTAAGGATCTTCATATCAGCACAGACTAAATGTTTAGATGAGCCACCCTTGTCAGTTGTGGAGAGGGCCACTCTAAATTATATGGATGCTCGAGGCCAACTATCAGTCATTTATGTTCTGCTGCAGTCCAAATCAAAGGACAACTCACACTCAAGACTCAATGCTTGGAAAGATGATTTAAAAGTAGACATTACAGAGACTGAGTGGAAAAATGCTTGTTTAAAGGCACAAACCCAGACTATAAACACTGCACTGAAACTGATACAATACAAATAGCTGTTCAGAACCTATGTTACACCTGTTAAACTGAATCTGTATAATCCTAACATTCCTGATAACTGTTCCAAATGTGACGATAATGTTGGTACTCTGCTGCACAGTATGTGGGAATGCCAAAAAATCCAATCATTCTGGAAAGATATAGTTAACCTGATTGCACATGTAACTGCTATACAGATTCCTCTCGACGCAAAGCTCTGTATATTAGGTATATATCCATCCCGACCAATTTGTACCAAGCCGTAAAGCAGTGCCCTTGATTAATATTTGCCTACTTCAGGCTAGGAGAGTAATTGCACTGAGGTGGGAAAATACGGATCCTACACCTGCATTGTGGCTGCGGGAAATGGCGTCCTGCCTCGCTTTGGAAAAATTAACCTATGTGATCAAAAAGAAAATAAATAAGTTTAAGGAAATATGGGACACATTCATGCACTTCCTTGAAAGTGATCAAATGGAAATTGATGAGTGAAATTGATGGATATCGCTATCAAACACTGATAAATAATAACAATGCTGCTTATAATAATAACGATAATAATTATCTCTAAATATAGAAACAAATTATTCTTTCATATACATTTTTTGTATTATTGTTTCACATCCTTTACTTATATCTGATTGTATTTACTCCTGTTTCATTTCAATCTGTGAGGTTTCCCTGAATGTCCGATGTTGAGGGTGGGGGGAGGGAAGGGTTATTTTCCCATGTGTCAATGTATGTATGTGTGACTGTATGTTCTTTCTATGTTGAAAAACCCAATAAATATAATGGAAAAAAAAGATTAAACTTGGTAAGGAGTATGCAAGAAAAAGGCAGGTTGGAACAATGTGTCAGAGACATGTTCAAATCCTCTGGCAAAGGGCTGTTAGAAAGCATTCATCACAACTAGATAAGAATAGTGGGTGGTTTGATGTTGACATGTCTTGATCATGGTCAAACAACCATAGGATTTTCTCCCTGGAGAGCACTGTTCGTTTTAAGCTGCCGTGGAAACATGGCCATGTAAAAGGGTTGATGTTCAGAAGAAGATCAGCTCCCTATGTAGATATGAAGGGCTCATTTCCAGTTGTACAAAACACAAAAAAATCGTAGTTTCATGCCATGTCACACTTATGAAAACATAGTTAAGAATATTATACTCTAATAACTTCTGCCAATAAATCCCCCTTAATCCTACACACTGGCCCTTCGGAGGATATATCCAGTCACCGAACACATGAGATCAGGTTTTTATTTCCTTCATATTAAGTTATATTATTGTTACAAAATGTCTATAACAGTATGGTAGCGTTGGGTACTTTTTGCTCATTATTGGATTTACGCCTGCTGTGAACTCTGTTTAAATATAATAACAAAGTAAAAGAAAATAAATGGTGTACTGTAAACCTTGATACCAGGAATACAATGCCTTTTAAAGACTTGTAATACCTTCATTCCACAACAAAGCTGCTGCTTGTATCCAGCAGAGATGAAACAGCAGTGCTTTCCCTTCGTCGAACTTGGTAGGATTCAATTAAATGTAAGCATGAAAACAGTTGGGTTGCTTTACAGAAATAGGCTGGCAACAAAAGCAAGAAGTTAAACAGCATTGAGTATAATGGTACTGTCATTGTCCTTGATGAAGATCTTTTCTTAGAAGAAAACCCATTTTTGCACATTGTTAAGTGTGATCTATGCAGGCGGAATAATTGTTTAAGTGCAACTGATATGTAATGTGCTTAATTTTGGCCAGCACCAAATTAGCAGTAGCTGTTGATGAGAAAAGATTCTTAGGTGCCTTTTTTGTCCAAACCTCTTCCCAATCTTCAATCGTAAAGTTTTTCAACGAGCAAAAATCTTTCACCTACATGTACTTGTTCAATACTGACGGATAGCAACTTAAGCAAAAAGCTCCACATTAGCTTCCGCCATCTTGGTTGTTACTGAAGATGCCTCAACATTACGACACTTTATGGCCTTCATCACAAACATGCTCCATCTAAGATAAACAGTGGTACTTGGCCCGGTATTTCTTAAACCGATGAAAATATGTATGAGGAAGGAAGACGACATTTAACATAGCTCACAGATGCGTTATATGGGTAATCTAGTTTGTCTTATCCAGTGTTCAGTCTCTTCTTTTTCACAGCTAATTTAGCATTTATTTTAGGAAGATTAACTTTACATTCCGTTCTCATGCCAAATGTCTTGCTGTTGTTCATGGTTTCTTTGTATTGGTTGGTCTTCTGACTCGGGTTCTATCAATCAAGATAGTACAAAACGATCAAACAGGTGCTGGAGTGTGTTCACCAGGGAGGTGCACATCCATAGTCCTGAAGGATGCTTACCTCCACGTAACCATCATCCCGAAACACAGCAAATTCCTGCGTTTCTCATTCCTGGCTCCACCCACTTTTTTCAAAGTGGGTGGAGACGGTTGGAGCAGCTACTCAGAATGAGGATGAGGGTTATTTTGCCTGGACGACCGGCTGTGGCTGGCTCGCTTCAGGGAGGAAGGGTTTTTCAGACGATACAGCTCGTATATCATCTGTCAAGCCTGGGTTTCATTATCAACTGGAAGAAGAGCTGTCCTTTTCCCTCCCAGACATTTAACTGGGAGTGGAATTGAACTCAGCCCGCATGTGAGCGCGACTCTCACAGCAGAGAATGGAGAAAGTGACAGCTCTCCTCCGGTGCAGCTGTTAACCTGTCGGTTAGCAGGCAGCACGGTTTTTCCTCTGTCCCAGATGTGCCTACTACACACGGTCGTAATGAGCCCAGGGCTGTTATTACGCACTGTGTGAATAGCACTGCACACACCTCCGCTCATTCCTCAGCAGGTTTGAGCGTGAACGCGCCTCAATGTCCAGTTTACGAGCCTTCTCCTAAACAGAGACAGGATGAGAGCCGGTGTGAGATGCAGTGTGTGGAGGCCCCCTCGCAGCCTTTTCGGACCGGGCCCCTCTTGGGTTGCTTCACGGGCAACGGCGGCGAGGGCTCTGACGTGGCTCGTCACCATGACAACCACAGCACATCCAGAGCGGGTCGCACGCTCTCAGAGTATTACTCAGAGTGGTGACGCGCGTGTTCGATGGACAGATGGATAATAATAAGCAGCAAGGCTCACCGGTTAAGCCGGCTGCCCCTGACCTGTCGGTTATAGGCAGCATGGCTCGCTGCATAAACCGGCTGTCTTTAAAACCGGCTGTCTTTAAAACCTATTGGTTTTTAAGCATCTCGGACAGCTCTCCTCCGGCGCGTCACACCCCGCGGGGCGGTGACAGCCCTCTCCGTGATGCAGCTGTTAGACATGATATCAGCTGGTCATGTGGTGATTCCCCTGGGTCTCCTTCACAGTGAGGAGACTCCAGAGGTGGTTTATTTGCCTGCGTATCGACCCCGTGCGTCAGAGGAGACGCATGGTGTACATTCCTCCTTCCGTGGGTTTGGATTGAACCCACTGGAAAAATCTCCACGTCAGTGGGGGTGCCCCTGAGCAGAGCCACGTAGATTGGTGTCAGCACGGTGTTTAGTCTGACAAAACGTTTTCTATGGGGAGCACAGAGACTCAGACCTGTGTCACGCGCTTTGGCGTCTCAATGGGTTTCGGCTTTAGTGTTACGCGCACTGAGTAAAGCTCCATTTGAACCTTTAGATCAGGTTCCCCTGAAGTTTCTGTCAGCCAAAGTAGCTCTGCTCTTGGCTCTGACATCAGCTAAAAGGGTGAGTGATTTGTCTGCTCTCTCGGTGGCTCCGCCATGTCTCCGGATCCAAGGAGATGGCAGCTTTGCTGTTTTGCGCCCTAACTCGGTTTTTATGCCAAAGGTTATCACAAGCTCGTTTAGATCGAGAGTGATAACTTTGGATGGCTTCTTTCCTCCTCCTCACCTCCTTTACGGCGTTGCACGGAGGAATGACAGTGAAAGACATTTGCACTGCTGCATCTTGGTCTTCCCCCTATTCTTTTATTCGTTTTTATTTGAGGGATGTCTCCCATTCCTCTCTGACACATTCAGTACTGAATAGCCTGCCAGAATGAGTAATGTCGGGGTTTTTCAAGAGAGCTGCCTTTTTCCCCCTCTCTTGATCGTTTTTAACAAGAGAGACTCGATCTCTACTTTTTATAAACGACAGGTAGCCCGAGTAAGCCTACCTTCGTTCCCTGATGGAGAATAGTCATTTTTTAATGCTATATTCCCTGGGAATGTGATGCTCCATTTACGCATGGCGAAATGGACATGGGTTATTAACTGAGTAGGTGTGTTTTGTGCTTCTGGTAACGGACGGAACCAGTGGGGCGTAGACTACAACCTGCTTCGCCCTTAACCCAATAGCGATAGCCTTACCCCCAGTTTCCACCGGGTCCGTCTGCGCCGCGCTGCGCCGCGTTACGGCTGCGCCGCGGCGGTCGTAAGGATCGTGGCCACTCTAGTCAATGGGTGCTATTCCACCACACGCGCCGCGTTACGGCTCAGACGCGTCCCAGAAGCGTCCCAGAAGCGGCTCACGCAGCGCTTATCTAAAATTAGGATGAATCCTATTTTTGCCGCGGCGCAGCCGTAAGGTCGGACAGGCAGCCCCCCCTCGCAGGAAGTCGAAAGGTGAGCATCCGGGCCAGGCCCATCCCCCACATATACTAATTTAGCAGACCCCCCTCCTTCATCACAACACCTCCACTACGATACGCACAATGGACGACGAGATTTTCATCATGGAAGTGGAAAAACACACTATTTTATATGATGTAACCAATGCTTACTACAAGGACAACATCAGAAAGGACAAGGCCTGGTTTTTAGTCGCTGCAGTTTGTGGAGTGAAAGGTAACAACTACATATTAATGTTTTAAAGTTAATTAATACTTGTAGGTACAGTACAGAGCCATTCAATAAACACCATTTAAACAGACACAAAAATAAAACATTTAACTACGTAGTCTACTTACTTTCTTGTAGAAGTACAAATGTCCAGGATGCCCAAATCAATAACAAAACTGCGAGCCTGCACGCACGACGCTACGCTTCTGAAACGCGTCCGGTGGGTTATGGCGCTAGAGGAGGTCGGACCAAAACCACGGCGCAGCGTGGCGCAGACGGACCCGGTGGAAACTGGGGGTTAGAGGGCGAAGCCTTATACGATATAGAACTGGGGTTACGTACTGTAACCCAGTTTCTATGAGTATAGGCGCAGCCCTCTAAGATTCGGGCCCCACTGGCTACGCGAATAGCTGAAGAAAAGCTGTTGGAGTGGATTGTAGGGCCTACTTCCTATTTATACGGAAGTGAGCCCGGAGGTGGGGCCCACGTCATAGGTGGGCGTGGAATAAGTCTGTCAGTGCTGCACACGTGCAGTGGGATTACCCAATAGCGCCTATACTCATAGAAACTGGGTTACAGTACGTAACCCCAGTTATGGTTTCTCAGCAATCGCCTTCAGCGGAAGTAAAATGGGTTCTTTCATCATCAGCATTAGGCCTGTTTTAGTCATGGTTAAAGATATACTTCCAAGGAATGTGTGTGTCCCTATTTGTATGCGTAGCATGTGGGAAGTGGTTGGGTGTCAATGAAGGCCTCTACCTTTATGAATAAATTATAGGGGCACTTAGAGGTGTGACAGTGGCTGGAGGAGGAAACCGCACAGCTTCATGTTCTTCTCTGAACTCTCAATACACAAGGTCACAAACCAATAAATATGCGGGTACCCACTCCGCATCTATCAACAACACAGGATGAAACACAGCATACACTCAACTGCAGTTATTTAAAACTAATCAAGTAAACATTGTGAATTTGTGTGGTATTTTCTTCTATTTTCTTTGCTCTTAAATAACTTGAATGTATTTTTTTGTTGGTTATGTTAGAGATCATCTCCATTTTTGAGCAAAATCCTGTACATAATTTGACTCAGAATCTCATGGCATCCATTGCACTGTTTTAAAAACAACAAGTCCTCTAACTCATACGACCAAATAGGTCGATTGTTCAGCAGCTTATTGCGACATATAGTCACGTTTTAAAGTTAAGCACCTCTAGTGGTCGTGTAAGAAACAACAATTCAACCTCAAATAATCTTCATAACATCTATCAAACTATAGATCCTACACATCCACTGGACGTGGATTCTAAAAGTACAATATACACTTCTCGCTAGAAATCTAATCAAAAAGCATTTTAATGGCCAAACTATTCTACAATTTAGGATTTTCTAGAGAAGGTTATTTGTGAATATACAACCCTCCGGAGCGTTTGCAATTGCCGCAAATTGTTGTTTCTTACACAACCACTAGAGGTGCTAAACTTTAAAACGTGACTATAGGTCGTAATAAGCTGCTGAACAATCGACCTATTTGGTCGTTTTTTGGAGGAGGACAGGCTGTTTAAAAAGTCTTAATTTATCTACAAAATGTTAGCCTTGGGCGTAGGAAGAGGCGTTGCAAGCTTGTCTTGTTCGGTTCTCCAGGGGTCTGTTTGAGACTCAATTATTTGTAACATATTTAGATAATTCATGCTACCCTTGAGCATGATATTAAAATCTTTACAAAAAAATAGAACAAATGAACAGCAATCAAATACAGTTCGCTCTAAATGTGCAAAATATTATATTCAGTACTAAATATTTGATCCCTGTGAATCTTCTTGGTTTACTTCTGTGTTTTTCAACGGAAGCAACAGCTTTATTAAACTATACAATATTTGAAGTTAGGGAATGGTAGGTTAGCTTTTTTAAATCCAATAAATCAGTAAACATGACTGATATATAAATTGTCTCAGAGGGATAGATGGACGACTTTGAAAAATATATGTGCTTTTGAGGAGTCGAAGAGGCGGTAATGCTTCGAACAGGGGATCATATTTGTGACATAAAGACAAGACAACAAATCCTTTCCAAATGCTAAAAGTCCACAGAAATGTGCATGTCAATTTCCTTTAGTTGGTCGATGGATGTGATTCTGAAATGTACATGACGGAAGCAAACAGGAAAATGTAGACAGAAAACGGACCAAGAATACCACAAGGCACTGCGAACTGGAAAAGAAAACACTTGAACATTCTTGAAACAGGAAGTAGGAGATGAGTTGACAGAATACATGGGTTAACTTAAGACTAGGTTTAACCAAAACAATCACTCCCTCTCAGTGAAGATAAGGGCCACCAACTCACAGAAACTAACAGAGCTAAAGAAAGTAAAGGTCCACATAGCAGAGTTTGAGATGTGGACACAGGTCAAACAATGCACTTTATAATGAAAAAGATGAACTTGACAATGTAGTTGCAAGACAATTACCTCAAAGCGAGGAAATAAAATTGGTTTTATTTCATCAAGGACACAAAAAAACGATCTACTGCCAACTACCTGGACCAGTTCGTGAAACAACATTCACACATAAAAAAAAGCTGAAGTACCATGAGATCAATAGAGCAGGTTAAAAGAACATGTCTATCACGTTTAAATTCTGAAATCCAGAACATACATGGACATTATGAACGAACGAATGGGGATTTGTTGACAGTACGAGGGAACACGAGAACATTCGGATGTGGTTGCTGAAATGAATGGAAAGGATGATTTGCAAGGCTCCTGAATCTAAAACAGTAGCATGCATTGATTCCTAAACGGAGGGGATTCAGCGCAAATAGCAAGGAAAATCTTGAAAGAGTACAAAAAGATCCCTTATGCCTTTGGAGTTGAGTGAATAAGTGAAGATATGACGCGGTGAGAAATTATGTATGAAGGGGCCACTCAGTAAAGGGTAATATCAGCTACACATTACACAAATGAGTCTGTGATATTTAGATCTCAACCCACTATCGGAGCGTCTAATGCTCGATGACTTCATATATTTCAATCCATTATATGCCCACTGAGTGTGGGTTGATTTACTAATGTTCGACATTGCTAGGCTGAGGGGACTCTGTTTAATGGGCATAGTCCCCTCAGCAACAAAAAATGAGCACATTTTTTTCCTGAAACTTTCAGAATCTCTTTAAACAGAGGGGACACATGTTTATGTATTAAAGACATGAAAAAAAAACGTTTTGATGTCTTTTATACATACATTTAAGGAGACTCAAAGTGTAATAAAACCCTCTCTCTTTTCTTCCTTACCCACATCTCTTAAAACGGGGGTACAACGGAGCTGATCCAGATTTAGTGCAGTCATCAATCAATCAATCAATCAATCAATGTTTATTTATATAGCCCAATATCACAAATGTTACATTTGTCTCAGTGGACTTCACAGTTTGTACAGAATATCAGTATGACAATACGACACCCTCTGTCCTTAGACCCTCACATCGTACAAGGAAAAACTTCCAGAGAAAACCCACAGTTTAAAGGGAAAAATTGGAGAAACCTCAGGGAGAGCAACAGAGGAGGGATCCCTCTCCCAGGACGGACAGACGTGCAGTAGATGCCGTGTGTAAATCGAAGAGAGAATACATTTTACAGCATAGGTATAGAAAAAATGTTTGGAAATGCATGTGTCTATAATAAGAAGATGAATCCACGAGGATGTCAACAATCCTGTGGGAGCCATCAGGGAAGTAGTATGATGAAAGTCAGGCAGGACCACAGTGACAGGTTCAGCCACGACTCGAAGTCCAGGACTCCGATCCAGGACTCAGGATAGAGGATCCAGGACTCAGGACTAAGGATCCAGGACTCAGGATCCAGGACTCTGGATCCAGGACACATGATTCAGGATCCAGGACACAGGACCGCAGCAACTGGATCAGCCACGACCCAGGATCCCAGTGTAGATAGACACAAAAAAGAGATTTGGGGGAAGCTGGGTTATTCGGAACATGAGAGTACACAGGTACAGACAGACAGAAGGAAGAAGTAAGGTGTCCCCCGTTAGTCTAAGCCTATAGCAGCAAAACTAACGTGTCTAAGTGCATGCACTCCCTTAGGATAGGTTGAGGGAAAGGGGTAGCAAGTAAGAAGTAAGGACCAGAGGTGGAGAGGCATAACGTGTCTACGTACATGCACTCCCTTAGGATAGGGTGAGGGAAAAGAGTAGGAACTAAGATGTATGCCCCACTGGCACCGACACCAATCAACAGTTGTGCGTCGACTCGGCAGGGATCAATGCACGTATATGCCTCTCCCTGCTTCCACCGTCTACACACACAACCAAATTACATACCATCAGTAAGGAAAAAGAGTAAGAACTAAGATGTATAGGTGAAGAGGCACAACGTGTCTACGTCAATGCACTCTTATTAGATTATTTTATCAACTATAAGCTTTCTCAAAAAGGAAGATCTTAAGCGTACTCTTAAAAACGGATAGGCTGTCTGCCGCCCGAACACAAACTGGAAGCTGATTCCACAAAAGTGGAGCTTGATAAGAAAAGGCTCATGACGTCATTACTGAAATGTGGGCTGGCTTTACGCCCACGCCCCTATTAGAAACGTCTTTGTATCAGAAACAATGTGCAACGTGTTTTGCAGTAATATGGTCTGTGTTTACATTAGCAAGCATCGCTAACACTCAGAGCTAACGCTGTACTGGAGAGAGTATGTGTAATAAAGCTGGATTTAAAAAAGGAGCTCACCTTGTGGTAAACCCGCAAGGGAAAAAGCATTTGAGCTCCATACTGTTTCAGAAATAATCCTTGATGTGGTGTCGAACATGATATGGCGTTTAATCACGGTAGCATTTAGCTGAGAATCTGGGTAGAAACCTCTCTCTTCACAGACGAGAGCTCATGCATACTCTAAAGGGGCGTGGCCAGCAGCAGCTCGGCAACATTTAAAGCTACGGACCCAGAATCCGCACATCTCTAACAGGGCTGAAACGGAGGGATATGAGACATGGCTAGAATAGGTGATCTGTTTGGTATTTTGAGCAAAACCCTTCAAGGACATGTTTTTTTATATATCTGAGACCTATAATATATGCCTAAAAATAGTATAATAGGAGACCTTTAATAATGAATTATTTCAAAGCAAAAAAAAGACATCCATCAATTAACAAACATGTAGGGAGTTGGGGCATCTTAATTTGTTTCTTTATTCCAAATTAAATAAAAAAGGTAAGCAGTTACTGTACAGAGACATCGGATACGTTGGAGAGTGGTTCAATAATATTTATCTGTCACATGTTTTAAGGACATAAGATATCTCTATCTGAGAACGGTACGCAAGTGCTGAAACAAATACTAGGGTATTCATTTTTTGCTACTTTACTGTTAATTATCTGAATGACAAAAATTCTGTTTCTCGCAAGAAAAAGATTTACAGGGGAACTGTGGAATGGATACATCACCGACGAAGGTCTAATTGCTTATAATTGTTTAAGTTAATTTTGTTGGCTAAAGTGGGTTACGACCCCCTCCACTCCACTAGGGGTCTCTGCCTTTGTGTTCTGCTGGCTGGCTCTTGTTTGTGTTTCATGTGATCAACCTGATGAGCCACACCTGGGCCGTCGACATAAAAGGCCAACACCAACCCATACTGGCCTCCGACTCTTCTGTTGGACACGGCCGCCTCTTTGTTTCTGCACCTATTCACACACCCATACATGCAATCATTACTGATAACTGACTTCCACGTTTATTAGGTTTCTTTGAAGACCTTTGATTTTGTTTATAGTAAATAATTACGCTTTTTGTTACACTTAACTTGTCTGGTCTCCCATCTTTGTTGCAGCCTATGAGCCGGGCCGTAACAGTGGACTATACGGTTGAGCTTGCAGATTGCAACCAACTTAATATAGTACAACTTTTTTTCCCCAAGGGTAACAGATAACCTGTTGTGGCCTTAAAGTAACGTATACAACTGAAAAGCCCTCTCTAGAGCCACCATTTTTTTATTATTATTCTGGGCTATATAAAAACACATGAATGCAACATGGCAAACTTTGTCAAAGAGGACAAGTTCCTTATTTAGATATGAAGAGTTCATTCTAGCTAAGAAAAACACTGGACTTCTTATTTTGAGGAAATTATACACTTCTGAAAAATTAAGCAATTTGTTAGTTCATATGCCCAATCTGTAATCAATGGACAGCCAGCTGATTGAATCATTGTTTGGAATCAGTCACCAATCACAGCCCATTCTTACAACACAGCCTTCTATGTAAATATGACTCCCTTCCACTTGTCCCTGATACAAAAATGCTGCCACAAACAGCTAGTGCTGCTGACAAAGTTTGGCATCAGCCACAAGAGACCCTGGGTGTTTCTCAATGTCAAGGAAGGATCCTTCAGAGCCACTATTTCAAGGATTCTATGTCATCGAATCCCGCCGAAGGACTGTTCCAATGTACAGGATCCTACGAATTCTACCGAGGACTGAGTCCTTCGTTGCGGGACATTTCGAGGATGCACATGTGTATCCTCGGCGGTCTTAAATCAAATCAAATCAAGTTTGATTTATATAGCACATTTATAAACGATTTTTGGTCGAGCCAAAGTGCTGTACATATAATAAAAATAGCCTACAGTAGAGACACTTTACAGCAAATACAACAGCACAGATTGTTCAGAATATCAGTATGAGAAAAACGACACCCTCTATCCTTAGACCCTCACTGTCAGGGATGAGCGAAGCAAGCGGGACCCAAATGCAGATCAACAGAAAATACACCTTTATTCCAAGGCAAAAATGAGACAAAACAGAACTCTTCCCCATGAACAACGTCAAACTACAACAAGGAACTAACAAAGACTAACAGAAACCACAGAACCTAAATGCACACATGACTAATCAAACAAACAAGAGACAGGTGAGGATGGAGGAGAAAACACAGGGGCACCAGGTGAACACAATCAGGTAATCAGGGAGGGAAAACAGACAGAAAGCAACAGGCAAAACAGGAGGTGAACACTTTTCAAAACAAAACAGGAAACCAAAGACAGAAAAAGACAAGACAAAACACAACACAGACAGATCTTGACACTCACATCGTACAAGGAAAAACTTGCAGAGAAAACCCACAGTTTAAGGGGAAAAAATGGAAGAAACCTCAGGGAGAGCAACAGAGGATTGATCCCTCTCCCAGGACGGACAGACGTGCAATAGATGCCGTGTGTAAATCGAAGAGATAATACATTTTACAGCATATAGACCGAATGTTAGGAAATGCATGTGTCTGTAATAAGAAGATGAATCCACGAGGATGTCAGCTACAATCCTGTGGAAGCCATCAGGGAAGCAGCATGACGAGACCCAAGGCAGGACCGCAGAGACAGGTTCAGCCACGACCCGAAGTCCACGACTTAATCCAGAACTCAGGATAGAGGATCCAAGACACAGGACTACAGCAAAAGGATCAGCCTCGACTCCGGATCCCGGCGTAGATATAGATACAAAACAAGAAAAAAGATTTGGCTGGGTTAATCGGAACAAGAGAATACACAGACACAGACAGAGAGGGAAAAGGTCATTGGATAAAAGTTATTCTTGATAACCCTCTAGAAAGATCTCATGAACTTCCCCACTCAATCTATCAAGACCCGAGCAGTTCTATTAGATATAGGATAAGAAACAGAGCTAGGGCCCCACAAAGCTTTGCGCACGGACCAATTTCCAAAATCTTTGGCGGAGAATGGCTGAATCCAGGCAGTACACATTTAAATGTAAGTATGTTCAGTGGCGTAGTAAATGTGCACATGACGTGTACATTTTAAAGTTTATAGTCCGTTTGAGTTTTGCCCATGTGAACACAAACCGAACCTTCTGAAAAATGAAATAATGTAACAAACTGTCATCTGGTGCGCACCAGAGAAGCGGACTATTAAGTTAGACCTTAGAGCGTTTTGCACCTAAATAAATAGTTAAAATGAACCTCATTTTGACTTTGCCTCTTTTGTAGATATTTGTGGTTTATTACATTAAATGTCACTAAGTCCAGCGCACTATTCCACTGAGCCATTGCTACAATGTGCACAAATATGTGTAAAAAAGGTTTGCAGATGTCAAGTATGATATGTGAATACACATTTTATTATTGATTGGTGATTGTGATTTTATGCTTTTCTTATGGCTGCTTATCCTCCAGGACTTTTTCAAGGCTGCAAACAGAAGGTTAGTTTAGTGGTTCTGTCTTGGAGAGATGATCATTTTACAAAATACAGTTGCTCAAGTACATCTTTGATCAACGCGAATCAGTTATGAGTCTTCAAACAAGTCGCGCTCAATTTAAGGCGGGACCTTGCATATGACGCAAACCTACACACTTGCTAGCCTGTCCCATTCTTTGTTCTCCGAATGCCAGGAAGGATTCTTGCCTAGCCTCTGAAGGACCTGACTCGGAAGACATGTCCTACCAAGGAAGCGTCCTCGACATTGAGAAACACCCCCTACCTTTCTAGTTAAGAGTCCAAACACGGCTTAGCATGCGTTTTGGCTAATCCAGGTAGCATTTTAAGAGGAGAGCCATCAACGCCAAGTAAAACTGTTATTGCATTGGTGGCAATAAATGGTTATATCTATGTTTCTGAAACATAGTTATGAATATTTTATCCCATTTCCGACTAGAAATCCCCTATAAACAGGTTTAATTAATGAAATGAAAACTTATCTTATGATTAGTAGAAGCACAAATGGTTTGATCGGGAAGGAACTGCAAATAAATCCATTAAAAAGATGATCAAAATGATTGGAAAATTCAGAATTAATTTTAAATACTATTTGCTATTTTGTCCTTGTCTTGTGACAAATCTTTTGCCAACTTTTAAGAAAACCCGTGATATTTTCTTGTTACCTTAACCAATATGTCCTGCCTGAACAGAGCCACACATGGAAAGTAGGAAATAAACACAAATCTCTTGTGACAAAACCCTCTGCTTTTTACACACCCACCCTGTCATCCTATCTACCACTTCTGAGCAGTATACAAACTAATTCCAGGAAGGAATTACACTTCCTCCTAAACTCATCTGGCAAAGCATATAAGTCGTATATAAATGCATTTGGCAAAGGACAGGATTTTTCTTTCCTATGAGGCTTTTTGAAGATGATCTCATGCAGCTGCCTCGCTGTGTGTGCTGTCACCTGCCTGTCATCCTTGAGGGAGCCGGCGGCTGGCACTTCTTCCAGTGTGGGCATGGGCATGATGGCTTACAGTTGCTATGACATTGAGACAATATCTGTGTGTGCGCATTTGCAAGTGTGTGAGCATTAGTGCATGAGTAAATCCACCCTCACACTCTCCTTTGACACTGTTGTAAGTGCCTTCAAACAAGTCAGCCAATTTGGATAAATAAATAAAGGAATATCAATGATTAACATGCCAACGATATTTGCAATCTTTTAAAGACGTGTGGTAGAACGCTGCATTTAACGTTTTCCAGTCCCTGTCTTCTTGTCGAATCTATGACAACTGCAGATGACATTTTTCCCACACTTCCAGGAGACTAGTTTTTTTTTGCAGGCGGCTATTTTTTCCACTGACCTCCAACATTGCGGCAGAATCCAAAACCCTCTGGCCACATTGCTATGCTCAGCTATTGATTGGCAGGAAGCCAAGGCATATTGAAAATGTGTTAGTCTTAGCAAATTGCCTGGAGTGACACTTTGTGGCTATAATTAAGACGTCTCCTTTCCTCCACCATCTCCTCCACCATCTCTGATTCTTGTCTGTTCCTTTCCTCACACTGCCATTGGTATGTTGGTGTTTTTGTTTCAGCAAACTGTGGGTGTGAATTTCAATAGGTAACAGTGTCCAGTAAGGCTGAAATGGGCTCTGTTGAGTGTTTGCTGGTGTGACTATAAAAAGTAAATTTTACCAAGATTTAACTTTGTTTCTAGCGCTATACAGTATACGTGATAATTCATAGTATGATACAAATGTAAACCGTTAGTAAATCAAATGAAAGTATTTCACTATGAAGAATGGCCTATTTGGGAATATGATATGGTACATAGTGTATTATTTTAAAGGGAAACACATAGGAAAAGGGCGACATATGTAATTAATAGATATCAATATGAAACATCTCCAGATGATGACATATATAAAAAAAGAAGTATTTTCTGAAAGTTTTCTGAAATGGTATGTTTAAATATGCAAATGAGGACTTATTTTATCAAATATGTTCTTAATGTTCAGACATATCTGGTTCAGAAATCTGAACATGGGAGGGAGCCAGATTCACAATTTTGATTTTAGCAAAAAGTTTTCAGACAGAGACTTTTAGTAGTTTCTCTTTATCATTTAAAAATATCTAAAAATTATTTTAAAAGCCATGAAAAAAAACACGTTTTTAAGAATGAATATGAACAAACTCCGCTGTTTTAAACTTTAGTAGTAGTTAGAAAAGTAGTTAGGAAGGAAACTGTAAAGTTTGGGGTCTGTAAATGCTACTGAAGATAAGATTATTTGCTATTTTGAGAAAACTGCCTTTAAAGATGTATGATATCCTTTTGTTGTTCTGTTGTTTATGCTTGTATGTCTTCATGTGGAACCTACTGCTGCAGGTCACCCTTGAAAAAGAGATCAATGATCTCAATGGGATTTCACCTGGATAAATAAAGGTTTTGAATTGAATTTAATTGAAAGATGCCTTTTAAAGATACTGTATTTGTCAAAGGACAAATACAGTAGGAGGTTTGACCAGAATACAGAACAAAAAGAGATGCAAGTAAGAAAAAAATCTATTCAAAGCTGGTGAAAAAACAGGTGAACTACTACTGAGGGAAATTCCAAGCTAATACAAAGGGAAAGGAAAAGCAGCAAAACTGAACAAAAAACAAATCGAGATGGCGCACAGAAATCAGGCAAAAAATCCATCAGGAAACACAAGGATTCCTCGAGGGAAACCTATACAGAAAATATTGTAAACAAACAGAGAGAACTCTGGGAAAGACAGACATTTATACACAGAAAACTAATCACAGTGTAAACACACGGGCATCAGGGTGTTTATACACAGGTGGAAAGAATCAGGGCGGGCCGACAATCACAAAAAGGCGGGAAACACAGAGACAGGAAGTGAAAGCAGACCAAACACAAAAATTAAACAGGAAACGGAAAAACAAAAACCAAGAAGATTTTAAAATTCCAAACATATTGCCACACACTAGCAAGGTAAATAGATATCACGATGAAATGTCCCCATTGAAGACATTCAATGGGGTTTTACAAGGTTTTACTGTTTGAGTCTCCACAGACACACCACTTGTTTCTAAGAGATATAAGATCCTATTAAACAGGTAACCCATAACAAATCAGATTTTTAATGATACAAAGAAATGCAAAAATAGCTTGGAGGTAACCACCCAGAAGAAAAACCGGATAAATTAAATGGGGAAAAATAGAAGTTGTAGCTCAAAGAGCCGCCTTCTGCCTCACCTAACTCCACAAATGTAAAGATGTGTAAGAACCTAAACATAAAAGAAAGTTCAATCCAAACCAATTATCTTCATCTTTACTGAGCAGGTAAAACTTTCACAACTTTCTTTGATTAAAAACGTAGTCAAAACCTCAATCTCATTTAACAGAAGAAATCTGCACTCATCCTGTGGCTCACACTTGTCAAAGGGGATCAGAACCCGAAAGCCTTCTAAATATAGCAACATGCCGATATACCAAAGCATACTGACAAATTGTCTCCTCTTATCCTTTTTCTCTGACTTCAGCTGATAAGATAATAAGTTAGATCTACTCTCCTTTATCTCAGTTGTAGCGTACCTTTAGTGGCAACACATCAAAACGGTTATAGAGGGATTACAGAGCTCAAAGCTCCGAGCTTCTCATAACATTGTCTAAAACACCTATATCATTTCCTGAGATGTGCTGTTTTATTCTCATACTCTAATGTGGGTTTTTATTCCCAAGCGCTTCAAGGCCACATAGCTGATTGTTAGACTAGGTTGAGACTCACACAAAGTCACACGAGAACTTCCCTATTCTGAGAACCGTTACACTATCTAGAGCTCAAGGACAGGTGTCTAATAACAATGAGACCGTGTGAAGACAGATTTCTGAACTTCCCGCCCTTTCCTGTATATAAGCTTTGCTATTATATTGTACTGCGCACACTCCTGCAGACTATCCTATACTCTGTGAGACCTGTGACTTTGTATTGCGTTTTTGTATTTGAAGCTTCAAATAAATTAACCAGAAAGACAACTCTGTCTGTTTCACCATTTATTTGTTTAACCACTCTGACTTGTACTCTCCAGTATTGAGTCTCAGATTTCCATAACACTACCTCAAGGCTATCCTACAGCAAGTGCAGTGGACTGCAATTCATGGAACAGAGCTACTACTCTGTATTCATAAGTTTCTCCTAGATTTTTGATCATGGTCATTGGAGGAACCCATCGGGATTTGATACTATGCATTTATAACTAAAAGCTTCTGTTATAACTAGGGGCAGGAAGTTTATCGGATGGTGGCGTTTACCATTGAGAGTGCATTTCACCTTCTAAACAGAAGATGCTTTAGGATGCATTATTGTGTACTGTATGTATATCCCACATTTTTCAAAAAATGTTCTGACCTAGAGATAGACATAATTTTATGAAGTTTACCATTTGGTCTTCTGTAATGGCGTTGTCACCACATGCACATACATTGTGGTTTCCTGTCAGAAATGGATTTAGGCTGATATAAGCCACTATTGTTCGATGCGCTGTATGATCAAGCACAGCAAACTCAGTGTCAACGGTTCCAGTTGTTTTAGGGAGGATGAGACCTCTGTGGGTAATTTAGCTCACGGTAAAATCCTCCTGAACAATAAACAATCAAGGAATCTTAATCAGGAGAAGCTGACTAAAATGACTCACTACGCCTTCTTTGTAATTGTTTGATTTAGAGCCAGCTCACCTATTTTACGTTTAAGTCCAAACCTGGAGCCTGGAACCTGGAGCAAGGGACACCCAACAAACCATTTAATGGGAAGCCAATGTTAAGATTTCAAAATGGGATTTGTCACTTGAGACCTTATGGAGGACTTGTTCGAAAGTTTGGGAGCAGCCATTTGGACCACGTATAGGCACTTTGCTAAGGCAAGTGAAAAGGAAAGCAGTAGTCAAGGCTGACTGAGGCAGAATTGACAGAATCCTGTTCTGTCAGTACTCAGCTGCTGAGAGTTAACACATTCTAGAAATGTTCTATTCATCAAGTTTTAGAGTCTTTTTAAAAAGAAAAGTGTTTTAGCGCCTTTGTTGCAAAGTCCTTACAACAGTAGTCTGGGTTCATTATTCAGTTGCATTTCGGCAGTTTTATTTCACCTCTTCTTGCTTATTGTTTGCACTCAACAAAACACTACCAAAGCCCTCCAGGGTTGGCTTGCTAATCAACTTTCTAAATCTAGCTTTAATGGTGGGTATTATAAATATGTATGAAGAGATGCTTCACATTCCTAATCAAATCAGTGTGCACAACAGAGACCATTGGATGGGCTGGTGCATAATGTATTTGCACACATTTTACTTTTAGACAATGGGTTCACTTAAATCAAATATTCATAGGGTGTATAAGTAGTCTTAAACTGAAATAGAGTGCCATTTGGTAAACATATAGAACAAAGATTAAGGTTTACATAATGCAATAGTTCTATTCTTCTGCTTTTGGCTCCCAAATGATATATGTATATCTTTAATAACTTTCAAGTTTCTTCTACTGAAACACAATCAGACTATATAGAGAACACAGTCAATTGCTACAGTGCAGCAAGTTCATTTCAAATGAGAGGATCTCCATTTTTAAATAAAAAAATTATAGCAGCTGGTAATGGAGTTGAACGTGCAAGAATAAACATGCAAGAAAAAAACACATACACAGGGGTACACCTAAAATGTCAAAGCACATGCATCTGGCATTTGCACACTCCAAAACACACACACACACACACACACTCCTCCACCTCATGGGACATTAGGATGTGATGCGTCTGATGGAGGATAATTTGCTACATTTACCCAGGAAGCGGCAGGGGTTGATGTCTTTCCAGTAAGCATATGATGTTTGTTCAGTCTTACCTAATGTTGTCTCAACATTTTTCCAAAAGGTCACTTCTCATTTTCAAAATGTGAAGTGGAGTCTAAATGATCCATGTGTTGCATAAAGCAAAAGGTAGAATATCGTAAAAAATGTAATCTTTTTTATTGTCCCATAAAACATTACAGTGTACTTACGAAATCATAGCTACCATGAGGCCTCATATTGAATAAATCCTTGTAAATGAGGAAGTATTTTATGGAGGTTAAGCTGCAGGCTAAATGAAGCTTAGCGTCAGTTCAATCAGGAAAAGTATCTTTATGCCTCATTCATTTCCAATTCTCTTTCTCACTTCTCCCACATGTTCTTACTCAGCTGATTTAGGGAAATTACTTGTTTAGTTAACCGATAGATTTAGCCAATATCGCTGGACATTCATGTTGCTACTTCTCTCTGCTGCTGACAGGTCGATTTAATGTCAACTCACGAACCTCTCTTGATCCTAATCACCTCCAGTCATCATATCCAGGTTGAACTCATCAGAACTTCACACCCAGAGCTTCAGCATTCTGTAGTTTTCTCAACACCATTACAACCCGTGTCTAGACCCCATGAGGGGATTTCCTATTCTACTTATAGCTTCACGGCCTATGGCTTAATAGCGTTAAATCTGTAGCTAAGAATGTTCCTCCTGAGTAAAATAAGATGGAATACTCTTCAGCCTGGGGAATAATAAGTTGTTCCCAAGCCTGATATGATAGACAATACCTCCAGCAATGTCTGGTTCTACCCTAGGGTCTTCTTGAAGTTGGACAGCTAAATATGTCAGAGAGGGTCATCCTAATCAGGCTTCTCTCAATCCAAGCGAACTGGGGTTCTTTGTCGAAATCATGTAGGATGTCTGCTCACGTTGTCACCAATAGAGTTTTACCATCCTGATATTGCCCCAATCCACAGAAAGACATGAACATGTGCATCCTCACAGCGGGAGTTAGCCTAGCAAAGCTGTGCTGTTGTGCCCATGGTGTGTACTGCACCACTGCCCACCCATGACAGTATTCCCCCGCCAATAAACTTTTGTGCTGAACCGTTTGGCCCAAAACATGAGGCTGAGCTAGTGAACAAAGAGAAAGCTCATCCTGTCCGCTGTTGTCAGTACTTGTGGTACTCTGTGCTCCTGTTCATACTATTGGTTTTCACTTGTATAAAAGCTAGTTTAAGTTACTATAAATACAAGTTTCCTGCTCTTTCATTATAGTAGTTTTTCACCAAAAGGAGGCCGTGTTTGGGAGTATTTTATCATTTGTTCTTTCAGAAATAAATAGTACCAACAGAAACAGGTGGATGAAGAGCAGCCAATGACAAATAAGTGTCACGTGGGTAGTGGAGCAGATTGGAAACAAAAGCAGAAATACAATGAAGGCAGGTAAAAAATAAATAAAAAAAGTGAGCTTTATAAACGAAAGCTGATCAAAACTGAGAAAATACAAAAACACAGGAGACCAGACAAAGTTAAAAACCAAATGAAATACAGCAAATCATAAAGAGGAACAAACAGGGTTGACTTTTGGAACACCAGAATGGCACACAAGGTATTCCAGCAACAGACAAGCGGCAGGAAATCAGGAACTATGAGATCAAGCACCACACCTTGGCCTTGCCATTGATGGCAAACTGACAGGGAACACTAGGGAAGACAGGTATGTATACATACAAAACTAATCACAAAGACAAGTCACAGCTGGAGAAGGCAGGGAAAAACACAAAGGCAGCAGGTGACACGCTGCAATGAGTGCATCACAGAGGTATGGTTGTCCCTATTCTCATAAAGTTGACTTTTTTTGACATTTGCAACATGCCAACAGGTCCTTCTGTCATTAGCTGACTCGACAAGGCAAAGCCCTTGGCAGTTGAGTTTATTCTTAGCATGCAACGTGAGTATCATTTTTACAAGGTGGCTTGACATCACAGTCCCAGCGTAACAGTGCAATTTGTGTGATAAAGGCGGTCCATGCTGCTCTGAAAGGGAAAGGGCACACCAACAATAAGGACCCTGCTCTGCTTGTTCGACTCAGCTGGAAAGTTTGTTTAATTTAGTTTAAACGCCCTGGGAAGATGGCATGGAGCTTTTCGTCCCCTGTAATGAAGTGTTATTTTAGAGAAAATGGAGGACAGTTTGGTTCAGGCTCAAGTCTCACAGCAGTGTGTCCCAGGAAAAGAACATTCTGGGTGGCTTATTGGATTTGAACTCTGATCAGGTGCACAGAGACAGGAAGCGTTAATGTGGGGGATGGTCAAAGAGAGAGAAAAATATTATAAAAGATTATACTGTCAGAGGATTGGACGGAGGAGCAGATGATGAAAATAAAAAGAGTAGAGAGTGAATGCCCAACCCTATCTCCAGACAAGTCATGGCAAGGCAGGTTTGGTGCTAATCACTTTTCAACAACTAGGCAATTACAATTGAGATACACAAGGTGATATAATAAAAACCATATCAATTTGACATTAAACAATTACATTAAATAAAATAAGAAATGCTGTTCCAGGTTGGGAAAAAAATAAAGATGAATTAACCTTTGAAAGAGTGTGATGTGAAAATGTACCATCTCTATATGTTGTTTTTTATGACTATGGCGAAGAAAGTGTTCTATAGGTAAGTTACAGTGAAGTTTAATCGACTCAAACACTTGGTTTAGGAGAGAAAAGATCACTGTTAGGCAAACATTATTTGTAGATCTGTGAGACAACACAAACTCCAGGCTCCAGCATTAAGGTTACACAAATTACAACCAATCCACCCACCCAACGTCCAATCGTTGCTTTCTGAGACCATAAAAAAAAAAAAAAAAAAAACTGCAATTCTAAGCTTTATACGCTGCAGCATGATCCGGCCTATCAATTTTAGTGCTAAGAGTCTTTTTGGAAGAAAGAGTCTAGATCAATTTTAATGACGACTTGGATTAGGTCATAAAAGTACTGATTCACACCTTACAAGTCAAACCCAATGTTAAATCACCTTCTGTTTTTCAACTAAGTTCCAACGTTCTCTTTAAGTGCAACCTTAAAAAATAGATCAAAACTGACAGAAATTATAAAATAAATATGAATTTGAGTCAATTGCTTCCTGTTCCACCCTGAGCCAGAGTCCTGCACAGGTCTGATTTTCAAGACCCGCTCCCGCCCCGCACCCGCGATGTGCAGCCCCGCTACCCACACATATTGCCAATTAGTTCCCCAACCCGACCCGACCCGTCGGCACAAGATCCGCAACCCGACCCGAACCCGCATATGAGCAGTGAAAACGTGCAATTATTAACACATGCAGTTGCATATTTGTCTCAAAAAGCGTAGGATGTTGGTTCTTTTCTCCATCTAGGCTGACACCAAAAACCTCCCAGACGTTGGATTTCGCTCTTGAGGAAGTGTTATTGAAAATGCTGTATTCTCCGCTAGAGAGCTTCACCTCAGCCATTTCGAATGTGGCGCGCTCAGCAATTTCACCTTTAGTTATTGGGCATGAACACTGTGTCCTTATTAGTATTCTATGTGCATTGTGTTTGTTGCCTCTCCCATCAATGTGAGGTGTGGGTAACATGCATGGCACAGATCCAATTCTGCAGAGCAGAAAAGCTGGCAGACAAATCGGGTTATTGACACTCTATAATTTACATCAGGGACTTCCATGCCAACCATGATTGCATGCTAAACACCGATAAATAAATAAAGATGTCAGCAAACAAATACAATACACGCCCAGCCACACTGACAGCACAGTCATGGCGGAAGGTCTATGGGTATATAAATGAAAGGCACGCTGTGAGTTGTGTGTTTTATATAATATTCTATTGACAGCTGTCAGAACAATCATCTGACCCGATTTCGTTTTTATTAGATACATTTTTGAGCAACCAGATGAAAGTCTATTTCCAAGAGCTTTGTAGAAATGCAATTTCATTGACATTGGCAAAGCAATATACGAAACAACAGATCTCAACATCAAGATGGTGGTGTGGTAATTGGAATGAGTGGACTTTACTTTTGAAAGAGTGCTTGATTGGCGTACCAGGGCTTGTATTTTGACAAGTCAGTCAACTAAGCTTCCCACCACATACTGGCATTTCCATTTATAGAGTATTTTCCCTGTCACTTAAACTATGACGTCTATAGTATAACATTTTGAAGTTTTAACTGGAAGCAATGTTACAGTTCATATATTTGCACCTATGTGGCTTAATATGAGACCACAGTTAGGAATATTAGCTTTGTAATTCCTCTTTTTATTATTAGCTGTCATCACAGTTTACTTTGAGCCATCTGGGACCTGAATCTACAAAAACAGAGAGGGGTTTTATAGCATAGTGCACACTTTTGTTGCTTGTGAAGTACTTCTGCGTACCTCGCACCACTGCCTGAACCCTTATGGCACGGCACAATTAAATACATTTGTTCACTATACCTTACTCTGATGACTTTCAAAGGAAGTAAGCGTTCGGTCAGAGCAGCTTTCCAACTTTCTTTTTAGCTCAATCTCTGTTGTTTAACTAAACAATGTGAACATGTACAAAATACATTAAAAAGTAAGTTCATATTCCCAAAATACGGACAGTTCAATATATTCAAACTTTTCCAACAAAGCAGTTTCATTATCGTGTTGATATAATAGTTATTTCCTGGTGTTAAATCATGCTCCACCTGTCTTTGTAGAGATGTGTGCTCTGTCTCTGCGCAGCAAGAAATCGCGATCGACCTATTGGGCACCCCTGGCATAGAGGATAATAGGAAGTATTAATGTAGGTTTATTTATCATCTTGTACCTGAGCTTCATCTGGAATAACATCATTCCTAATGTGAGTTCAAGGGTAATGCAGCATAATGTTCTCCACATTCTAGGTTTACCACGTTAGCATGTTAACATTTCCTAACAACCAAAGCATTGAGAAATTAAACATTTTATGCCTGTTAACAACATTGGATAGAAAGGTAAGGCATCATTTAAGTTACAATTCTTCCTTGGAAAAACATCTGTACTAAATGTCAGTCTCTTAGCAAGTTGGTGTAACATTTTGCATAAAACCAGACGTTGTATCCTCATGGGGCAATAAAGGGATAAATGTCATGGAAATCCAACCAATTGTTGAGATATTCAAGCCTTGTGGCTGACCAACCTACCAAAATCGGCATTCATAAAAAAAAAAGCTTACGAACTATTATACAGTGGCTAAACAAAAGAGCAAAAGTCTAACTTCCAACATTGTGGAAAGAACCTTTGTAATCTGTAGTGAACTTGTTCATTCAATTCAATATCAATGTAGTCTTTTACATGTCGTGGCAAGTACAGTCTTGACTGATACTGTGCTATACTGCAAAACAGAACATATGTGACCCGCTCTATTGAAATCAGTCGGAAGTTGCAACGGCTCATTTCAAAATAAACGTGGATTTGTGTAAAAAAATAGTTGTTCGGGTGTTTTGTTTGATTTTAAACAAACAAAGTCTTGGCTTTCAGAATATGAAACTTTTATTTCCAAAATCACACGATAAATGCATGTTTGAAGCTTGTAAAGGGAAGATGACAGCTCTCACTCGCCACTCTGCTCTTCCTTAGCGCCGCTTCCCGTCCCTCCGGCTGACATTATGAATGTAAGGCGTATAGTGTCACGATATTCATGTTATGTCACATTTTTATGTCTAGGTTTGGGTGTTTTGCTGTTCTCCCTGTCATGTTTTCCTCCTGTCGTTAGTTTCCCTGGTGTGTCTAGTTGTCTGATTGTGTTCACCTGTGGCCCTTGTGTTTCTCCTCCCCTGCCCGGCTGTTTATCGTCTTGTGATTACCCCTCCCTGTATTTAGTCTTGTCTCTTCCTGTGTTCAGTGTTGGTTCGTCTTTTGTTTGTGACCGAGTTCACCGTGGAGTGTTTTGTTTGTCCATGTGATATGTTGGATAAGAGCCCTTGAAATAAAGGTATTATCAGTGTTATCTGCGTTTGGGTCCTACCTGCTTCACTCCTCGTATCAGAACGAACCAACCGTGAAATGGGCCCAGCAGATCCGTTTGAGCAGGAATTATTGGATTTTTCCTTTTTTTTGGCTAACTGCTCGGATCGATGGAAGGGAGCGTCCGGAGTTCAGCAACGAGAGGCTGTGTTGTCCGAGGCATGCCAGATGGCTATGGAGAAACCAGGTTTGGTGAAATTCTTACCTGGCTGGATTTCGAATATCCTCTCGGTGTGTGATTCCCGGCCTGCTAGCCCAAGGCATGCTAGCTCCCTGCCTCCCAATTCCCAACCTGGCACCATACGCCTCGGTGGGTTCCGTCTGGAGTCAACCCGTGCTTCTGCCCCAGTTCCTGCTCCTGTCCAGGAGTCGTTCTCTGGAACTCGTCTGGCTTTTGGAGGTCCACGGAGCCTTCAGGCGGCTTCTAAGAGAAGGAGTCGCAACTCCAGGCTAGCAGCCCGAGCCCCAAGAGCCATGATTCCGGTCCCAGTTCTGGCCCCAGCGGCCATGGTTCCGGGCCTGGTTCTGGCCCCAGCGGCTATGGTTCCGGCCCCAGCAGCCATGGTTCCATGCTCCAGTGCCGGCCCACACAGCCATGGTTCCGTGCTCCAGTACCATCCCCTTACAGCCATGGTTCCGTGTTCCGGTTCCGTGCCCAGCAGTCATGGTTCCGGCTACAGAACCGGCCCACACAGCCATGGTTCCAGTCCTGTCCCCAGCTACCATTGTTCCGGCCCCAGTACCGGGCCCAGCAGCCATGGTTCCGGCCCCAGTACCGGGCCCAGCAGCCATGGTTCCGGCCCCAGTACCGGGCCCAGCAGCCATGGTTCCGGCCCCAGCAGCCATGGTACCAACTCCAGTTTCGGCTCCAGAACTGGCTTACCGGCTGACGCCAGCTCCCCGAGTCCTGTCGGCTTACCGACCGACTCCAGCACCTCGTCTCCTGTTGGCTGTCCAGCCGACGCCAGCTCCCCGTGTCCTGTCGGCGTACCGGCCGACTCCAGCACCTCGTCTCCTGTTGGCTCTCCAGCCAACGCCAGCTCCCCGAGTCCTGTCGGCGTACCGGCCGACGCCAGCTCCCCGAGTCCTATCGGCGTAACGGCCGAAGCCAGCTCCCCGAGGCCTGTCGGCGTACCGGCCGAAGCCAGCACCTCATCTCCTGTTGGCTCTCCAGCCGACGCCAGCTCCCTGTGTCCTGTCGGCGTACCGACCGACACGAGTTCCCTCTCGAGTCCCCTCTCGAGTTCCCTCTCGAGTTCCCTCTCGAGCCCTCTCTCGAGTTCCCTCTCGAGCCCTCTCTCGAGTTCCCTCTCAGGTCCCCTCTCGAGTCTCTTCTCGAGTCCCGTCTCGAGTCTCTTCTCGAGTTCCCTCTCGAGTCTCCTCTCGAGTCTCCTCTCGAGTCACCTCTCGAGTCACCTCTTGAGATACCTCTCGAGTTCCCTCTCGATTCTCCTCTCGAGTTCCCTCTCGAGTTCCCTCTCGAGTCTCCGTTCAATTTCCCTCTCGAGATCCCTCTCAAGTCAACTCTCAAGTTTCCTCTCGAGTCCCCACTCAAGTCCCTACTCAAGTGCCATTGGAGGTTCCGCTGTGGGTCCTGCCAACTCCATGTCCTGTCCCGTTGGGGGTCCTGCCAACTCCATGTCCTGTCCCGTTGGGGGTCCCGCCGACTACTCTTCTGCCGGGGGTCCTGCCAATCCTATGGCCTGTGCCGTTGGAGGCCCCGCCGACTACTCTTCTGCCGGGGGTCCTGCCAACCCTGTGTCCTGTGCCGTTGGAGGCCCCGCCGACTACTCTTCTGCCGGGGGTTCTGCCAACCCTATGTCCTGTGCCGTTGGAGGTCCCGCCGACTACTCTTCTGCCGGGGGTCCTGCCAACCCTATGTCCTGTGCCATTGGAGGTTCCGCCGACTGCTCTCCTGCCGGGGGTCCTGCCGGCCCTGTGTCCTCTTCCGTGGGGGATCTTGCCGACACCTGTCCCATCGGCTCCGGATCCTGTCCGATCGACACCGGCTCCTGCCCGGCCGCCGGAGCTGTCCGGTCTTCGCCCTCGAGCCCGGCCCCCTGAGTGCCGCGGTCTTCGCCCTCGAGCCCGGCCCCCTGATTTTCCTGGCCGCGGTCCTCGCCCTCGGACCCCTGACTCTTCCTGCCGCTTCCTTCGCCCTAGTATCCTCCTCAAACTCTGCCTTGCCCCCGGGCCGTCCGCCCGAGACCCCCTCCTCGAACTCTGCCTTGCCCCCGGGCCGTCCGCCCGAGTCCCCTTCCTGGTCCTCTGCCGTGCCCTGGGCTGTCAGTCAAGGCCCGTCCTCCGGACCCCCCCACCCACCCTGCTGGACGTTTTGGATTTATTTTTTTGGTGTTTAGGGACGTCTAGTATCCGTCGCTTAAGGGGGGGGGGGGGGGGGGGGGTTCTGTCACGATATTCATGTTATGTCACGTTTTTATGTCTAGGTTTGGGTGTTTTGCTGTTTTCCCTGTCATGTTTTCCTCCTGATTTATTGTCTGGTCCTTTTCCCTGTGTTTTTCCTCCTTTCGTTAGTTTTCCTGGTGTGTCTAGTTGTCTGATTGTGACCGAGTTCACCGTGGAGTGTTTTGTTTGTCCATGTGATATGTTGGATAAGAGCCCTTGAAATAAAGGTATTATCAGTGTTATCTGCGTTTGGGTCCTACCTGCTTCACTCCTCGTATCATATAGTAATCATAGATAACACGGCAGGGTCCATTACAGTTAGCTTTCATCTGATTTCAAATAAACAAAGTCTTGGCTTTCAGAATATTAAACTTGTTTCGGCAAATTCAGATGATGAATACAACTTTGAAGCTTGTAACGGCATAAATACAAGCGGAGAACGGAGTAAGTTGACGTCACAGCAGGCATAACAACAGCCGGTGTTTCTCGTGAGTGTTTTCCCCGGGAAACAAACACAATACACACACATACATACACACTCGCGAGCTTCCCCCAGACCAGTAATCCAAACGAAAATATTTTCCCTCCGTACTACTTTGATCATTTGCTCCGCTAATAATCAATCAGATCGATGGATTCCAGAGAAGAGGAAACTTTGAAGGCCTTTTTCTCAAAATGATGACTCGGTGACAGTCATTATATAATGTGACATATTTTGCTTAATATTTGGAGTACAAAAACAATCATTAGAAAGCTAGGAATATCCTCTTTCCAACATACAACTCAAAATGTGTCTTCGGTTCAATGCGACTCATTTCGATGGAGCAGGTCACATTTATTTCAGTTAATGGAAAAAGTATTTGGATGATATGGAAAAATATGGCAAACTATTTGTACCATTGTCCACCCTGTCAGCAAGCCTTCCCATGACAGGGTGGACATGGTACAAATAGTTTGCCATAATTTCATTATTATCCAAATACTTTTTCCATTAACTGAAATATATTGTTAAGAAAGGGACTATAGCTTTCTGAAAATGTACATTTTGTAATCACTATGTAATTACAATGTATTTACTCTTTGAATTTTGTCCATGACAGGGTAAAAAGTACAATTGGATTGCCGTCCTGTCTGTCAGCCTTCCATCTCGTGCACGCACAAATGTATCTCGTGCCCTCATTGGGCGTGCCGTCATTGGGCGTGCATTGCAGCAGTACTTCAATGACTCGCCAGCAACAGGCGGCCACTTTCACCAGTCTGCTGACGTCATGTTCACGTTCATGTGTGTTGGAGGAGGTGCTCTGTAAGGAAGTCTGAAGGAAGGGGCGGATTCTTTTCGGCTGTGTACTTTCAAATTTTAGTGCACTCGACACCTTGAATACAATGAATATGAAGTTTAATGGAAAATCACAGATTTTATTTTTGGAAATGGGGAAGTCTCAAATGCACCGTATGGTGATAATGACTCAGCTACCAGAGTGTATCGCAGCTTCCGGTTCCGGGGCATTCTGGCTACGCATCACTCATTCACCAATGGGTAATGTTTAGATGGATTTTAGGAACTTCCCCTCGATTCTATTGGCTCGAGCGGTTAAAAAGAGATCAATCATCAAAATCGAACGAGGGGGGCCAGAGATATGGAAAATCCACCCAAATGACCCCAGAAGTGGGTTTTCTTTTTCTAAATCTCTCTAAAAAGGTCAAATGTCACTTGTTTTGCATCAATGTTGATACAGGGTACTTATTATATGTTATAGTTTGGATTCCTAAAGCTTTTAGTCTACTATCCCATCCTTCTAGGGTGGTTTTCACTATAAGTAATGTTTTTCTTTTGGACGGACACTATTATTTACATTTTTTACTAAGTTCAATCTGAATTTACTATAAAATAAAAAAAATCTATATTGATTCTGACTCTTCTACATCCAACTCACAGGTTTATCATTGCTTTGAGAAAAAAGATGATTCATTTACCCCTTTCATTTTCGAGCCTGAGACCTGAAAAACAGGCTCGGGGCTTAACAGGTTAAACTCAGTCTTACCGACCCACATCCAGAATAATAGTTTTTCAAACCTTAAATTGTGACCAGTTGCGCTACAGTATTGCTGTGCGATAGGCCCATTGTAAATGGTCCTACAGGCCTTACTCTAAGTAACATAATCACAACAATTGGCCTTGAAAATTACTGTTTAGTTGTCTCTCTGATCAACTTAAATGCAACAGTTTAAGCACTTCAAAAGTGGGTTTTGTTTGAGAACTACTTTAATGCATTTTATTTTTTGTGTTCAAAGCCTTTGCATGTATAGTAGAATATAATTGCTCTTTTAACTCTGAACATCTTAATGTACTAAAGCACACATGGGTACACTGCTACCACTGTATTCATACGCTTCTTATCTCAAACAAGTGAAGACTGTTATTCCTATCCAAAGATTCCACCTATGAAATATGGCATGAAGGGTTCATACTCCAAGGTCTTTACTTCCAGCATCAAAATCACATACTTGTAGCCAATGTATTTTTCATAAAGGACACAGCCATTGTTACTCCCCTATCCTCGACCCATTTAGTGTGTTCATGAGTTATTTACTGACAATGTCAAGCCCTTTGAAGCTAACTCTCCCAAGGCAGGAACACTTGAGTGCACACACACAGAATACCCTGATGCACATATGCCTTTTATTTATAGCCACAAAAATAGAACATGTATTTACTTATTAATAAATGTAAGCTGACATATTTGATTAATATTTTCTTTCATGCACATCAGTTGTAGCAGAGACATTGACAATACGTTTCACAGACATGGATTCTATCTCTTGACCCATGGTGTCAAATTATTTATATATAGTTTGAGAAAATGTATATACCAGTTGCAGGACACTGGAATCTGAAATATCTTGTTTTAATGGTGTGGTCCTGGTTGGATGGTTGCAGTTTTATGAAGAAATGCAACCACTGTTAAGTTTGAAGTTATACTTTACATGGAATATTTATATTTGGTGTAAATATTTATCTTTATTTTTAATGTTCAAAGATTTAAAACGTTTTTTTTTATAATCGTTCTATTTTTGATCTTCTTTTCTTTTCTAAAATTGTGTTTGTTTACACCACCATAACCCAAAGCAAATTCCTTATATGTCAGAAAAGTACTTGGCAATAAAGCTGATTCTGATTCTTCAGATTCATTACATTGTCATAGCCATTGACCTAATTCCCACATCCTACCCGCCGCACCGAATTCCGATGCCTTTGCTTGGAACACACCTTTATCCAATCTCAGCCTCCAACTTGATCTCAAATACACAATATACGAATTCTTTTTATCCCGAACCCTAAACCCTAACCCAGTACCAGTTTTATGTATATTTAAGAAGTTCTACCTCTATTGCAGCAGAGCTGAAGAATCATTTGAAGGTATACTCAATCAATAACGCCCCCCTCCCCCTTGCCCAGATCATGCCCATCTTCAAACTGAACCTTTATATTGAATTAGATTTAAACTACAATTATTAAATAAAAAAACTGCAGACTTACAATGGATTTTCTTCATTATATGTATAACAATCTACTGAATGATTACAAAAGCATGCAGGCCAAGGTTCACAAGGTTTGTGAAGTATAGAGTGCCACATGTCTACCCTACTTTTATAATTTTCAAATCATAAATCTAATCGATAGATTTATGATCGATAGATTTATGATTATAAAATTATAAAAGTAGAGTAGACATGTGGATATTGTCCGGCTGAACAAAACGTGATCCGTCTCTTCAATTTGTGTCAACCACAGACCTTATTTCCAGCTATTTTCCAAAATCCTATGGAGAAATTGCATTGGTTTTTGTCGAAGGAACCAGAAGTGGTAAAATGCTAACTTACTTCCGGGTTTTAGGACGCGTCACTGTGGCACTCTATTGAGCCAGACTTAAAGGTTCCCTATTATACTCTTTTTTTTATCAATATATTATAGGTCTCAGATATATACAAAACATGTCTCTGAAGTATTTGGCTGGAAATACCAAACAGATCATGCATTTAAGGATGCCATAATCACATCTGTTTCAGCCCTGTTTCAAAAGTGCTAATTCTGGGTCTGTTACTTTAGATGAAAATAAGGTGCCACTACAAACATCCCTCTGCAAGATATTTGGGGGGGGGGGGGGGGGGTTACCTTGGTTGGTTATTGGCTAATGGTTACACAAGCCAAAAAATCGTTATGAAATCATAGAGTGGCCAACATCTGATCGGCTCCATTTTTATATAAATGGATCAGGACAAAAAGTGAGAGAATCTTTTTTCCTGAAACTTTCTGAATCTCTTTCCACAGAGGGGACACATGTTGATGTATAAAAGACAGGAAAAAGTGGATTTTGCATAATAGTTGACCTTTAAGGTACATTTGTGGAGTTCATGAACATTCCCTCTTTAACTCCTGACACAGTTAGAAATAAGGGTAAAAATTCTACTGAAGTTTAAGTTTTGGCATTACCTTAAATGTGCTTTAAAAAATGACTACTTTAGGACTAGACAGGTAAGAAATAAGTAGTGATTGCTGAACCTATATCTCTTTGAACCCCCTTTTTTAATCTTGAACATCCTGTGATGCATTTTCAATGCCTTTTCAACTCTACTCTCAGCAGAGCAACAGGGGTAAGTAAGGGAGAATACGCTTTTCACTTGGATCCACCCTCACCACCACCACCACCACCACACTAAAAGAGTGTGTAGGCTGCTTCCTTGTCGGGCATCATTACTTCTAAACCTCCACCTCAGTGTAAAACATCCACATGTAACTTGGCACTCCACATGCAGCTCCAAGCAAGACTGTTTGTTTATTCAAAGCTCTGTCAGGGTTCCCACTGGCATCTTCAAAGTGTCACTGTCTCTTTGCATCAAGCTCAAAAGGGACCAGAGGCACCCTGAGAAGTGCAGCAGAATGTTTATGTCAGTGCTTTAAACTAATCCATGCAGCTTAGTTAGCGTGCTAGCTGCCTCATTGCACTGAAAATCCTGCAGGCCACACATTAAATCAATGTGAATGTGTCAGTGCTTATCACTTGACCTTTCCCCATTTTCCATTTCAGTATATCTTTATCTTACTTTCAATATATCCTCTGTCCTAGCACACTCACTTCTGATTAAATCTTTAATATTGCTAAATATACAATATGCTAATATTTCGACAGTACATTGGAACTCTAGCTCAAAGCTAGTGCCAGTAGCATCAGTAACCACTTCATATACTGTATATCTTTGGGTTTGTGAGAGTTCTAGTTATGATACAGCACTTTAAAGCACAGTTATATAAATTAGCCACTCAATTAGTAATTGCTGAAAGCTACAGGCAACATGTACTTCAATGACTGTTGACTCAAGAATGGTGAAGTTTGTTGAAGCCAGAAGTTAAGTATCAAGCTGTGGATCCTGGTATTTTTTATTATTTAGTATTATGAGCTATTACGGAAGATATTGCATATATCTTGCTAAGTATTTGAAGCAGATTTTGGTATAATCAAATTCATCTGAATACAGCTCTTTTTTCAGATTGGTTCATTCACATCACAGCAAATCAGATTACAACAATGCCTATCATTGTGCAGACCAATACACTGTTATTGATGTTTCTTTGAAACAATGAATGCAGCAATTTTCGTTCACTTGAGGAACTACAGAGCCAGATTGTAGTACTCTGTACATTTGTCCGTAAGAGTGAATCCATTGGCACAGATTTTGACACTGAATATAAAAATATTGTTTAGAGCTGCTTTTGATGCAAAGGTTAAAGACGTATTACAACATTCTATGTCTGGACATCTGTGAGACTACATGAAAATTGTATAAAAACGGTCAAGAATGACATGAAATTATGTCTAATTGTTTTCTTTAAGATCTAGGAGAGGGAACAGAATGCAATGTTAAAGCTGAGGCTACACCCATTTAATATCTTTCATGTTTTTGTCTGAAATTGCATTACAGTCTTTACCATTTGCCATAACCACCTTGAAGGTAAGAACATTGCATCACATATGCTGCCAGACTCAATCCTAGAAGCATTTTATTCAGTTGTACATTCCAATCACGAGTCTATTTTGTCGTCCCAGGGGTATCATGACCCCTCATGGCCAATTTTAAAAGACGCTCTTGCAAGAAGGTTGGCCCAAAGGTCTGTGCTAATTTCAGCTGAGTGAGCACAAGCTGACGGCACACTGTATTTATTCCAAACCTCTCTGCCCTATTGGCCTCCTTATCAAAATGCAAATGAAGGGTGGACGATTGTGGATGTTGACGGGGTGCCCGGTGAGTATTTAAATTACAGAAGCATGAAGGCATAATCAGACCTAAATTATGATGGAAGTGTGGGTATGCTGGGAAGGGGTGGAAACTGCAACGCCGATTCACAAACCTCTTTGTAATCACAAAATAAATATGCATTCTGCTGCCCACTCACATTGTGCTGAATTTGAAATAAGGGCAGCATCGACACTGACTAAGTCAGGTAATTAAGCGTTTTCCTTGTCGGTTGATTGTGTAGAGATTTTTAACTGTGACAAGGGGTAACACAGGAGTCGAAAATGGGCTGATGTCTTGCACTGCAAGCAAATCGGAATTTCAATACAACTGAATGTAGACTATGGGAGTTCGGTTCTGGAATGTAAACGGCAAACATGTTACTTGTATCTTCTTGTACACTGCCTTTCTAACTCTCAGTGTTGGTATCTGTCCAAAGCCAATTGGGATATTCCTCCAGGATTCATGAGAAAAAACTATTTAACCAAGTGGATTTGTGTAATTGAAATGAATATTGTACATTTAGCAAATTGTACGAAACTACATCAATGCTTCCCTCTGTAACAGCTTGTAGATACAATTATGGCACAGAAGACAGCTCCTCAATACATTCCTTAGGCAAAAAAGCTAACCCAGCTAATTGGGCTGAATAGACATGAAACAGGTAATTCCCAAAAGGCAACCACATTATACATCACTAATTATGGACCCACTATGTATGCTTGCACTGTGAAACCACACAATGATAAGTTTTAATGGCTGTTACTTTGTAATAATAAAACATCCACTTGTTCCGAAACTGTAAGTTCGATCACAGGGTGACTTTCTTGGAATTTAAGACAATAGGAAATGTATACTTTGCGTTTTATGTGGTGCAATTTCAATAGATTAAAGATTAAGACATACAATATTATGATAATGCTGTTAATCAAATACCAATTTTGCATAAGAATTGTGCGCAGTTCAAGTTCAGGTAAATAAGTCATCATTCACAGGACAGACAGGAACACAGTGCTCGATCTCTAAACTACTTCACCAATCTTCTTGTCGCTTGGTGTAATTGAGACAAATTGCACTGATTACGGAGTGAAGAGGGCTCATATAAAGGACGATATGTATTATCAAGTACTTGGAGATCCAGGTATGTCACGTACTCCTTCAGAGAAAAAAAACACTTCAACTAAAAAAAACGTTAAATATTCACTTTTAAAAGAAAATTATCATGTTATGTCTTAAGAGGCCTCCAAAAGTGCTTTGAATATCTCCACAGACCCAAGACCTGCTGTGTTAAGGCAATCAGACACTATTAAACTATAGGTTGTTGAAAATAATTTGATCCTGGCACTGTACAGTACAATGGGTCAGCTGCAACATTTTCAGGTGCACAATGTTGCACAAGTACCAAACACTGACAAGATTTGTTATGTGTCCTAAAACCTGGAAATTAGTTAACATTTTACCAATTCCGGTTCCCTCTTTTCAAAGTCAACGTTTCTTTTGTACATGTCTTTGGTTAGATCACCTAAATAAGACCTGTGGTTAATACAAACTTACGGGGATTCCACGTTTTGGTCCATGACATGAAATATATCAGTAAATACCCAACTGAAGCTTTTTGTCTTAAAAGTGGCGGTCTAAATAAGACTACTAAGCGTGTTCACGCCAAATATTAGCTGCCTTTCGGTTAGCAGTGGTGATGTCGCCATCAGATTGCTATGTAGAGATTTTGCTGCTGACCAAAATGTGTAATCATCTCAAACGTGTTGTCCACAGAGCTTTTTTTTGCAATATTCCCAAAATCCAATGTAAAAATCATGGCGTTTTTTTTCGATCCTTTGCTATGCTAACTTCCATGTAGGCTTTCAATAATAGGTTGTCAATGCACCACTCTAAAGATGTAATGATTTGGAAGTGAATTAAATAAGTAGTGAATTAATAGAAAGGTTAATAAGGAACTAGCATTCTGGTCTAGATTGTATTATGTCAATAACATATGATGCATATATTTCCAGGGAATTTTGTATTAACATCCAACTACTAAAAACTTTCGTGATCAACTGCATTTAACCTATCAACATCATCCTCAAATCATCATTTTAAATGTGGTTTATGACCAAATACCTACAAAACTAATGACATTCCCATAAGCCTCAGCTGTATGTAGTAGTTAATGCTTGTTACCAAACAGCGACGTGCGGTCAGGGGAGGCAGGTGAGGCAGAGCCCCACTTGTCATTCTCCAATGTAACGGAAAAAAAGAATAATAATACAAATAATAATAATAATAAAATGTGTCCACTGCTCTGTGTTGTAAATGTGATTTCTGTTTGATTCCAATCGCTTTTTATAGTAAAAATCGGCTAATTTGCCGAGCTCCGCTACAACTACGGGGAGCGATGAGATTGAGAAGTGAGGCAGGGACGAGCTCTGCCTCATAGAAGCCCACAGTAACTTGCTGGAGCACGGGCACTAATTTAACGCGGGCACTTATTTTGTGAGCGCGCTCAAGCCAGTTACTGTGGGGTGAGGTGAGGCACAAATGAGCTCTGCCTCACCTCAGAATGCGTCACCCCACAGAAACTGTCTGGAAACCGGGCCCTAAGCGCATGCCTGCACCATCTCACTGTATGTCACCAATGTAATGTTTGTAGATCCCTTTATTACATTTATCCTCGCCATCCATAGTCTCTAAATAACTTATTTCATGTATATATGATATTTAAGCTCGCTGGTCTCATCATACAACGGCAATGAAAAAAGCACCAGGGGAGGCAGCCACAACCTCTGCCGCACTGAAGGGGGCGCAAGTGAGCCCACAGGTTCTTGTTGCTACTGTTATTCTACGCAGAGACGGTAGACGCGAACAACAAACAAGACTTTTGAAACTAGAGGGAGATAAGGAGGACTTTTACAAAAAAGTAATAAAGATTGTTGTCCAGAAGGATAGCATGGACTTCATCTTCAAGTCAAGGTAAGACCACATTTGTAATGAAAATGGGATCTTACTAAGAAAGAACAATCCAATATTTAGATTTTGGGTAGGCTATCCTTTTGTTGAACGGTCTGTTTAAAATGAATCGAAGTATCAGACTAAAAAAGCTTTTGAAAATAACAGAATATTTCGATTAAAGGTGGGGTAGGTAAGTTTGAGAAACCGGCACGATATACACTTTTTGTTATATTCCATGGAATGCTCTTAACATCCCGATAGCAAAATACATAAAAACATTTCATCTGTGGAAGCCGTAGTACTGTAAAAAGCACGACCACTCATTTTAGCCGGCCCGGCTAAAATAACCTGCCTGTCAGCCTTCCATCTGTGCACAAACTTATCTCGTGCCCTCATTGGTCATGTGCGCGTTCGTGTGTGTTGGAGGAGGGGCTGTGTATTTTCAAATTCTAGCGCACTCGAGCTGGTTTCTCCAAAATTACCTACCCCGCCACCTTTAAGGTCAAAATATATAATATTTGTAAATCTGATTCTGAAAGAGTCAGTGCCTCACCAGCCATGAACCTCACCGCACGTCACTGTTACCAAATGCTAACATGCTAAAACAGTGTATGTGCTAAATATAGCATAAGTTAGCATTTAGCTAGTACAGTATAACAGAGCCACCAGCATGGCTGTACATTCTTAGTCTTGTTTTATCAATATATCAACATAATGTTATGTTATTCTTTTATAATGCCTTAATTTATGAGGACAGTTCACATTAGTTAGGATAACATCCTTTAGTCATTTCAAATACAGATTTTTCAACAAATGTTTAAAGTACCTTCCAACACAGTCTCACTCCCTGATCTTTCAGGAGCGACGCTTGGTCAGGGTCCTTTGGCGTGCAGTTGTGACGCACAGAGTCTCCTTCAGCTTCATAAACGGACGCAAAGAGCTTTCAACTGATTGCAATGTATTCCAATCGGCGGCGATATTTGACGCTCAGGGAAGCACCGCATCCATTTATGTCGGCGGCTCTTAAAGGCAATGTGAGCGTCCATTCCCATTGGATAACGGAGAATTGTACACCCGGAAGTAAGTATTCTCCTTACTGTCGATTGATTTTACAGTGATATCTCCGAGGGATGTAACGATACCAAAAACTCACGGTACGATAATATCGCGAAAATAAGTCCACGGTACGGTATTTATCGCGATATTGAATAATAAAGAAAAAAATTAATTAAAAATGTTTTTTTTCAATAAAAATGTTTTTTACTCGGAAAATGTTTCTTTATTACATAATAAATCTGATTTGTACAGCATTTTAGTAGGATAGCAGTATTTTAAAGTGTAAAAAACAAAGTGACAGTAACAGACTGGAACAAGAAAACCAGTGTGTTTGTACCTACTAGTACTACCAAACAAAGTAGGCATTTTCTTTGTGGACATTTAATAATCAGACCCCGCAATAAAATAAATCAAGTTTCACTTTAGTTTTTCAAGTAACTCAACTCAAACTCACTCACTCAGCATCATCAGACAGGTTTTTAGGAATATGAGAATGTCCACAGTTCCAGGTAAGCTGGGATGTTTGGGCATTTCCAATATCCCCTGCTCTGGAAAAAACTCTCTCGCTTGGTACTGATGTTGCTGGGACAGCAGTGGTCGCGTTAACTGAATATTTTATTTAACAATGACGTAAAAATCTGAAAGCAGTCTGTCATTTTGACAGATTAGAACAAACTCGGAACAGCGCCAACGTTTCCCCGCAGCGAGGCTCTGGTGTTATGCCGTGTTATGCATGCCCTCCAAAAGGAAATGATATAGTTTCCAAACCGTACAGATCAATACATGTCTGGGAGGTTTTGCTTTACGCTGTGCGCGCTCCCGCGAGGTGCATGCACACACGGCATAACACCGCCCCCCGTTGACAGTTCACGAGCGTGCTCTCTCGTGAACTGTTCAGACCCGACGGGTAATAAGGGATTATGACGGACATTTTACGATCCTGTCTGTCAAAATGACGGACAGCGAAAAAGTCTAACGCCACCTCAGTGGGACGGAGAGATATGCTTTGGCCATGGGTGACAGCAGTGGGTCAAACTGTGCATTGTCTCTCCACCACTTCAAAAACAATACAGTTTTTGCCAAGAAGGTGAGGCTTATTGACAGGGCGAGATATAAATATACTGTTGGTACTTGTCAATGTCTCTAGGTGTGTAAATGTAGCCCTGTAAATACGATGTCCTTTTGTGTTCTGTTGTTTTATGTTCATGTTGTAACCTACTTGCTGCCATGTTGGACAGGTCTCTCTTGAAAAAGGGATCGATGATCTCAATGGGACCACCTGGTTAAATAAAGGTTTAAAACAAAAAAAAGTGTTTAAATTATTATTATTATTTTTTTAAATCGCGGTAGATTTTGTCAGTCTCAAGACGGTATTGGGACGTTTATTTACCGCGATACCGCGATATTCGGTATATCGTTACATCCCTAATATCTCCACTACTCATCAACTCAAAAACACCAGATTACCTTTATTAATTAAATGACATTGATAGGTTTAAATTGTGCATAATCATTTTGTGCTTTTCCCCTTAGATTCTGAGAAACACATTTTTTTTCTGAAATGTGGAGCGTTTGCTCGCTACACTACCCACAATCCTCAGCTATTGTTGTGACGACGCCAGTCCGGTTTGCGACTATGAAGGTAGATATGGTGCAAAATGCGAGAGCTTGTAAAACCTGATGTGAGCACTTGCAGAAAAAAAATATGAGCTTGTGTGCATACATTTATACTTGTATAAAATATCCACGTATCTGTGAACCAAATTTGAAGTCACAGAAGAAAAAATGAACTTAGTGATGAAATGTTCACTTGCAGAAAAATATATATTTTTTAAATATATTTTCCATTACAACTGCAACTTGGTTATTCCAAACTCTCAAGTCAGTCATTACAACTTCACAAATCTGCTCTGTGGCAGTATAAATCGACGAATCTGCGGCCTTGACTTTTGCCACACTTCTTGCGATGAATGTGTCGCAAAAGTAATTTTCACCTGTAGATGTGGGGGGAGGGAGGGGGGTTGGAGCGAAGGGGCGGAGCTATCAGAACGACGAGGCTCTCGGGTCAGTCAAACACAAGTGACTACTGTTGCCCCTTTCACACCAACGCAGCTCCCATTATAGCTCCGTGCTTCGCTCACAACAACAACAATGGGGGACTGCGTTGGGTCGATGATCGTGTTAAAGCCAGATTCAATTAAATAACTACTTCTCCAACCTTGTACTTTTCTCCAGAGTGCCGTGGTTCATTGTTTATTAATGTGTTATAGCGGCATTTACCGACCGCTGCAGTGCTGCTCGTCCACTGGAGTTTATTCTCTCGTTAACTCACGGCAGCGGCCACTGTAAAGTATTCACTGTCTGGCTGTCACACAAGCAGCTGATAAATATCCCCAATTCCCCATAAGTGAATGTGTTTCAGTATGAATTGACGCTGTTTGGCATCACAACGCTGTTATGAAAGTTTCTCTGGTATAAAATGGGTGATGTTAGCATAGCAACCAAAGCTAAACTGACTATTGATTAGGCTACTTGTAGCTTGTTGCTATAACTTGTGGCATAAGCCGTTTTCCACAGGCACATTTTACCGGCGTATTTTTCATTATGATTCTACTTATGATAGTCGGACATGACAACCTGTGCAGGCAGCCCATGTATTGATTCCATCTGATAGTTGCTATAATACAAAACAAAACATCTGCCCCCTCCACAATGATCAATAACAGCGAACGGATGGTCAAATAAACAGGATCACACGAAGCCTGGTTACTGGTTAGTGTTGCCTGACTTTATTAAGTGTGTTTATTTTACAAATGCGTTCTAGTCACTTTGCTCAGCGCTACTGCTTGTTTCAACTTGCAACTTCAACACAAGCTCAGATTTGATGCATTTTAATAAATGGTTCGGCTGCATTATATTACACATCTACCATAGTTCTTTATTTATAGAGCCCTGATTAGAAGACTTGGACGAACAAAAACTCCTACAAGGAAACTGGATGCATGACGTGGATCATAAATATAACCGCAACTAAACAACATCTTTAATTTCTCATCACACAATACGTGTCTTTGCAGTATCAATACTAGTTCGGCTGACTTTCATATTTGATCAAATCGGTATATAGGCTATATATTTTTGAAACAGTCTCACTCCTACGCTTCAATAACCAACGCTTGGTCAGGTTCATTTGGCGTACAGTTGTGACGCACCGAGTCTCCTTCAGCTTCATAAACGGACGCAAAGAGCTTTCAACTGATTGCAATGTATTCCCATCGGCGGCGGCATGTTACGCTCGGGGGAGCGCTCCAGCTGTCCATGACTGCCGCAGTTTAAGACGCTGAGCGACTCTTCCCATTGGATAAGGGAGAATGTTACACCCGGAAGTAAGTATTCTCCTTACTGTGGATTGATTTTACAGTGATCTGCACTACTCATTAACTAAAAAACACCAGATTATCCTCGTTAATTAAACGACATTGATTGGATTAAATATGCTTTTGTGTTTCTCCCCTTCAATTCTGAGAAACAAGTAGTTTTCTCTGAGTTTTGGATGGCCAAATACACTACATGGTGTTGTTTGTTTAGTTTTTAGTTTCTAAATGATGTTGTTTTCTCTCAACAGATCCTGGGGCGGGGGGGTGTTAGTGGAGCACGCTAGTGGAGCACACTCATGTACTGTCAAGTCGCCGGAGCGGGCGCTACTGCGGAGCGCATAAAGCAGACTCTTCACGCTAACGAAGGATCACTTCTTCTTCAGGGCAGGGAAGGCTACGCAGTACGCACTGCAGTGCTGATGATTTGCTTTGTAAGTTTCCTAAAGTGGAAGCAGCAACAGCAGTGCCAATGGAGTGCTGGAAGAAGAGAGACAGTGAGGGAAACTTGATCTTGATGCTCCTGACCCTGACTGTAATCTGGTTTTTGCTCCGGCTATCGCTCCAGAGACTGTTGGTATGTACTTTATTTGGTCTGGTTAGCCGAAACACATATTCATACTTGTATCTTTATGTGATATGTACTTCCTTTCTAAACTTCATCATTTGCTAGAATTAAGAACACAGTAGTTACAGCTTTCAAAACCACTCCATACAATATGTTTTAAAGAAAAGTAATCATTGTGCTTTGGACTTTATTGTACCATTTTAACAGAGGGGTTTCTAAGAGATCTCCAGCAGTCTCTGAGCGATACTACAGGAGATGAGCTGGATGACAAACCCCAAGTGCTTCTCTGCTGGCGTCGACCAACAGGAGCACTCGAGAACTGGAGGGCAGCGAGACCACATCTGGTTAACACCGTAGTGGCCCAAGGAAATGTGGGAACACACATTTGCCAACAGTGTTGGAGCAAAGCGTCTGTTGTTCGTTGCCGGGATTGCCGACCACATCCCTTCTTCTGTGCTGACTGTGATGCCTGTCAGCATGCACACCAGACACCCCCTCCACAACAGAGATTGGCCCCAACAACACATGTCGTAAATATGGCCCTTTGCTCCTGTGGTAAGTTCTGGTTTGTGAATGTACATTTTCTTGCTGGACTTGTTGAGAACTTCATGTTGAAAATGTGAGCTTCCTCAAGATCTCTGTGATAATTCCCAGCAGTGTGCTTGAGTCTCTTTTTAATGTTCTGATGTAAAGTTAAATCTTAAGTTAAATCCTAAATCTGTCACATAACAATGTTGTATTTCTCAGAAGAGACAAATCATTTTTTATTCCCATTTGAAATTGTTTCCAGTGCGGTTTGTACCTGTGGAGATCCCGGACAAAATCTGTGGTTGTCCATCAGAGTCATTGAGCCTCAAGCCAGGAAAGACTGTGACTGTGATCACAATGAATGGTAAGAATGGGAATAATTGTTGTCTTGTTTCTTAAGACAGATGTTATTGAAGTTTCTTCTTGATAATATCCAACCCGCACATGTGGGATAGCTTGTTTATTAAACCTTAACATGGGTATTGAGTAAAGAATACCAAATTTATTAAAAACACCTTGTCTGTTTTTCAAGGACGACATGAGCTAAGCATGCCAGAGTTGGCTTGTGAAGTATGCGCTGCGGACGACTGGGGTTGACGACCTTCTTCGGAGTGATTACTGGCCAGCTACCCTTCACTTCGCCACCATTTATGCCACAGATGTTTTCTTCTCATTTGAAGAAATGAAAATGGCTGCACCTGGACCATCCTTTCAGGCATATTTAAGGATGCTAGATCAGCGAACATTGTGCTTCGGCCGTGTGAGTATTGAAGTTACTTGTTCTTTTTGATATATTTGTATTGTACGTTGATAAGCTGGGAGGAGAGGGAGGATGGAGGAGGTGGAGGAGAAGAGAAGAGCGAGGGAGGAGGCTGGGAGGAGAGGGAGGAGGTGGATGAGAAGAGAAGGGAGGAGGCTGGGAGGGTGGATGAGAAGAGAAGGGGGAGGGAGGAGGCTGGGAGGAGAGGGAGGATGGAGGAGGTGGAGGAGGAGGAGAAGAGAAGGGGGAGGGAGGAGGCTGGGAGGAGAGGGAGGATGGAGGAGAAGAGAAGGGGGAGGGAGGAGGCTGGGAGGAGAGGGAGGATGGAGGAGAAGAGAAGGGGGAGGGAGGAGGCTGGGAGGAGAGGGAGGATGGAGGAAGAGGCTGAGACGGGAAAGATGGTGAAGCAAGAGGTGTAAGTTCAAGAATGAATTCCGGCTGGGCCAGAGCCAGAGCCAGAGCCAGAGCCAGAGCCAGAGCCAGAGCCAGAGCCAGAGCCAGAGCCAGAGCCAGAGCCAGAGCAAGAGCAAGAGCAAGAGCAAGAGCAAGAGCAAGAGCAAGAGCAAGAGCCAGAGCCAGAGCCAGAGCCAGAGCCAGAGCCAGAGCCAGAGCCAGAGCCAGAGCCAGAGCCAGAGCCAGAGCCAGAGCCAGAGCAAGATCAAGATCAAGATCTTGGCTCTTGCTCTGTCCAGGGGGGGCTGGTGGAATGTTTTCCACCGGGGTTACAGGACCAGCAGAAGTTGTCCCTGCTTGTTGTGCAGCAAACCACACTGCAAATGTTGAAAATAATACAAGGGAAAATTAACAGAACAAATTTTAAGGAAGACTTATGTTTGGCCTTACTTGCAAGAAATTAATAAAATTCATTGAATTTCCCTCTTATTATAATTCAATCAGGTAGTTCTTAAGTGAATGAAATTCAGGTAGTGTGAAAATAATGTTTTTAAGCTACCACAGCTGACTGTAGACATATTGCTATGTTTCTCATATCAGTGTTTAACGCAACAACTTATCGTATTTATTTAAAACCATGATCATAATGAAAATGTAGTTGCAGTCTGGAGCAGCTTCTCTCATTAAACTAGAAATCATTTAAAACTTGTAGATAAATACATAAAATCTGTAATGAAACATGGTGATAAGACTTTTTACAGGTTGTTGCCAGGTATATTTTTGCAGAGAACCACGTGCGTCTCACAGAAGAAAATAGGCATGACTTGTGGTGCTCATGTCGAAACTGCTCTGACATGTTTCTATGGATGCCCAGATAAAAAGCATAAGCCAAAAGGCTCAGGGGGGATGACATTTTAATGATATAACGGGACAAATGTAACAGAAATGTGAATTTGATGAATGCATTGACACAAAGCCCATGGACGAATGAGATAATAAAGTGCAAGGATGAGCTTACTTTTCAGGAGGTACTCATAGAGTTTCCTCATTTGAAGTATTATCTCCCTCACGACACCATCTGTATTCTCAAAATGGTTAACCAGATCCCCACGGATCTCCCCTGATTGCTTAACCTGTTAAGCACCGCCCCCCCAATATTCAATAAACTATGATTGTTTTACATCCATGTAACGGGAAGAAACTCAGCTAACTGATCATTTTAATTTATTTTTGCAAAAAATAAACACAAAGCTAACTGAAAGCCTCTGAATTAGCCATGGGCGAAAAAAATCTAAAGGCCGTTAGCACAGAACTCTAGCTATACTGATCGATATACTTATTGGATCTGCACAAACAAGCATAGATAACATCCTGACTTCCTGAGATTCCACAGATTATAGAAATATAAGGATCATCACTGAACGATCAGAACTCGTGACAGGGGAAGGAAATACAGACATCACAAGAGTAGCTTTAGGAAGCAAAACACGGAGATATGCTCACTTCAGCCGTTATTCTGATCAAAGGTTGTGTTCAATGGCATTCAAACGAGAAAAAACGCGGCTGAAGGTTAATCCATAGGTTATAGCAATGTGTCTGTCACTTTGAACAAATTATTGATAATCCATCATTCCATTTTTATGCAAAAACCGGAGAAGAAAAATTAACTGCTAATGGTAGCCAACAGAGGCTAGCGCAGCTTCCGGTTTTTCTACGCATCTCTCTCACTCCTTATTTGGTAACCTGTGTGTGTATGTGGAACTTTCCCTCGATTCCATTGGCTCTGACGGTTAAAAAGAGATGTCAATCAGCAAAATCGACCAATAAAAAACATCTATATTGATTCTGAATCTTCTACATCCAACTCAAAGGTTTATCATTACTTTGAGAAAAAAGATTATTCATTTTCCCCTTTTAGAAGTGTAGTTATGATCATTTGTTCTGGAAATGTCATTTTCGAGCCTAAGACCTGAAAAACAGGCATGGTGCTTAACAGGTTAAGAAAAGGACCGGGCAGGAGCAAAGGAGGTTTGGTTTAAGAACCTGCAAGAATTGGAGTGAAAAAGATTGCATACAGTTTAGGTATGTGAAGCAAGGCTAATTAGGACCAGTTCAAGAGCTTCAACTTCACTGGCTTTGCAAGTAATCTTTTGCTCAGCTCTTCGCAGCTATGGTGCTATGTGTATTCTTCACAATATTTGTATTATATTTTATGCCTTACCTATTAAGTAAGTGTAAGTGAGAAGTGTGAGTGTGTGTAACAGGCACATTGATCAATGATACAAATGTTTTGGTTTGTTAAAGCCCTAAAAATGGTTTCACATTCACTGAGGGCAAGGCTGTTTGACAAATAAGATATGTATCCTGCTGGTGTTTCTGTTGCTCTTCACCGAAGCCCCCCAGCTAGCGTCCTTTAGTTGTGCTTCATTTTTTTTCCATTTATTTGAAGGGGGCAGACCCACGCAACACATGTTTTCCGTCCAAGGGAATTTGGGGCCTGGCAGGAGGGGCACAGTTTTTTTTTGGGCTTTGTCATTCTGCAAATGAAAGTTAACCATAGAGGGATTACCTCAAACATGTTTGCTGTCAGTTGATCAATTTCTCTGCAAATACACAAATATCTTATTAAGTTAATACTCAATATTAAATGCAATTGGAGAGATAGAAGACACAGTCTAATATGCTGGGAATACTTGACATAGTGCACAAACTTCCAATGGTTTGAATCTAGTTATATTCATATGTATGTGAATATTCAATATATTCAAACACAAATGACAAGTGGGGTTTTTGTATAATAGAATGTAACACTTAAACGCCAATGCTAAGTGAATCCATTTTGAACAAAGTTGAACAACATTCTGTTAATAATTAGGCTAATGTGTACTGAGTTGTAATGTACCGTGTAATTTGTTCACATATAAACATCATGACATTAAATGATGGCATTCCTTCTTGATGACAGCTTATGGTAAAAATAACAAATGACCAGCGACATAAAATATTTACTAAATATCATGAATATTATTATACAAGTGTCGAATAAATTATAATAATTACAAATACTTTCGCTCCAGAGTCCTCTTTGTTTGATGAGCGATACAACTAACAGTGCTAGCTCCTTTGATAACTACTACATTGTACTAACATTGGTCAGCTAGCTAGCCAAACAAGTGGCTAATGCTAGCTTCTAAATGAGCCCTTACTGCAGAAAGAAAAAAACTGTTACGGACTAAATTCTCTTTAAGTTTCTCTTACTGTCTTACAAATCCTGCTGCCTGGAGATATTTTATTTGTGTTATGCTTGAATGTTGGCGAAAATTAGGTGAGCAGTCGAGTTTATTACACTTTACCTTGGTCTGGTGTTTCAAGGTTCCTGGCTGAGCGATGTATCATGTGATCTACGTGAGACCTGGCATCGCGACGATAGCTGAGGATTGTGGGTAGTGTAGTGTTGTAAGAAATTAAAATAAATGTTATGGCGTAATTTAAATTAAATACACTGTATTTAATTTAAATCTGTTTTATTCTAAAAACCGAATGTTCACACATGACTTCCGGTTTTCCACTAGTAAATCTCGTCATGTGGCGAATGCTACGTTTTGAAACCGTGAATTGAAGGTGAAATGACATGTGGTGTTGCACAACTAAACACACTGTTTTTAACTCTCACTTATTGACGCTGCAAAAACGTTTATTAGGGAATGTCTAAATAACCACAAACATTAGAATTATGTAATTTAGCAACAGAAAACGGCAAGATTTGCATTGGACACGCCCCCATCGACACCGGCCAATAGGAGAAGACTACAGTTGATAACCCGTGATGGACAGGGAGAACCAATCTCTTCCTTCACCTCAGCTGACCCAACGCACACGCGACAGGCAACAGCTGAATGGGGAGAGCGCCTCCACTCGCCAATTTCATTTTGTATCATCGTATAATTTGTTTAATTAAATGCTGTTAACTTTTAAATAAGCTTCTTTGGACTCTTTTCAGCTAATCCTGCTCTCAGGGCTAAAGAAATCCTAACAGTGTCTTTGGTCATCTAAACTCAGAAAAAATGACTTGTTTCTCAGAATTATCTGGTCTTTTTTTAGTTCATGAGTCACTGATCACTGGATACAAAGGACCCTGATCAAGCGTCGCTCCTGGAAGATCAGGGAGTGAGACTGTGTTGTACCTTCATACATTTGCAAACATGATTTTCCTTCTACTGCTCTTTAGAACAGAATTTAAAATATACCTGATGGAGAAGTGTAGACACCTCATTAAGTCTTTTTTTTAATGATGTACTACCAAAATGCATGAGATAAACCTTTACTAGACATTCAGGATGTCAGGTTTCTACAATAACTTTGACAAAGGGGAACTACCTATCATGCTTGACTTTATTCCAGTATAAAGATGGAAACAGAAGTGTGATAAACATCAGAGTGAGCTGTTGGGGATTGCATTATACCAATAATGTATTTTCCTTTGACACTGGAAAGGCTCATTGTGGACATAAATACACACCACTGCTTTTAAATGGGTTAATTAAGACTGTATCATTGGCAGCAGATGATAGCACGGAAGCCACCATTGGTCTAATTAAAGTGCTTAAAGCTTTGCATTTGCCAGCCTACTCACACTACCATCATTGTTTTTTCAGCATTTCTGCTGAGCCCTATGTGTTGTTCATGTTTAAATCTGCGTTCTCCATTCTCTTATTACTGTTTTGGGAATGTATTATTCCAGCTCTGGTATACATTTCTGTCAATTTTATAACCCAATTTAGCATGAGAAACTGGAAATAATTGGAGGCCATAATATGGGCGCAAACCGCATGAAATAGATGATCGATTGTGTTTATTTGGGACACGGAAAAGTTTAGTACCAAGCATAAAGTATTCCTATGGTTGAATGCTGTTACAGATAGAAAAAAGTGTGGGAAATGTATTGTTTAAATTATATACATATGGTGAATATAAAAGGAAATATAATGAGCCATATAAGTTGTGTTGCAAAAGAGCACCTCATGTCACAATTATCAGTATAGTGCAGTGGTTCTCAAACTTTTTCTGTCATTCCCCACTTTGAACAGGTGGGCCTTTTCAAGCCCCACCTGTTCCTCGCCGCTCCAATAAAATGGTAGGCCAAGGTTAAAATGGTCAAATGTATCGTTCTATAACAGGGGTCTCCAACCTTTTTTAGGATGAGAGCTACTTTCAAAAAAATTAAACAAGTCGTGAGCTACTTTTACTCCTCTTTTTCAGTTTTTTTGCAGTGTATTTAGCACATTTTAACATTATTATATGCTTACCTTTAACCTTTGTGTGCTGTTTGGGTCTGTGGGACCCGTTTGCAGTGAAAAGAAAATGTATGATTTTTTTTTAAATGTTGAAGTTAAATGCATCAATCTGGTGCATCCATGAATTTATGGATACATCTCTCAATACTCTAAGAAGTGGGAGCTGTATACTTTTCAATAATCCAAACATCTTTAGAATATGATCACAACCAATAACAAATCATTTAACCTCTTAAGCCCGAGGGTCCCCCCAGTGGACCCCCCCCACAGTTTTTTTACGAGACTATGTCTCAGGGCTTCTTAACATTTATGAAACTATTAATGTTCCATACCCTTTTAACGCTAAGAAACTCCGCTAACTGACAATGTGAACCATTTTTAGCTAAAAGAAACACAAGAGTAATACCAAGCCTTTGAATTAGCATGGAGCGAAAAAATGCTAACTAATGCTAACGGATTTTGCACAGCACTCACGGTAGAAATGCCCTTATTACTTATCGTAACTGCACAAACAAGATATACGATTTAAAGCTGAGACTCCACAGATTCCAGACATATAATATCATCACTGTAGGACCCCGAATTGCGGAGCTATCAGCCAGAAAAGAGAAAGTAAACAACATCCGGTTTAAAAAATATTACAATAATTTCGTTTTACCTTTTTTGATTTGTGATCAAAAGTTGTGTTCACCGGAATAAAAACGCCGCTCAAGGTTAATCCAATGTCTTTGTGTCACGTAGAAATTTTGACTGATAATCCTTCATCATATTTATGGCAATATACTGGGTATAAAATGTTGCCGTCCAGGCGTGCACTTTCAGATATGCTTTGTTCGCTTCTCTATTACGTCCGCTATGGTAATTTTTACGTTGATTTGGGAACTGCCCATCGATTCTATTGGTTCTGATGGTTAAGAAAAAGGTGTAAATCACACGAATCGACCAATGGGTTCCAGAGATATGGTCCTGCGTAAAGTATAAAGAATGCCAGCCAGTTTAAGTACTTTACGCAGGCGGCTTCATTTATTGTTTACTACGTAACAGCAGGCATTACAGCAGAACCCAGAGCACACGGAGCACAGAGCGGACAGCAGATAACGGAATTGCAGTTTTATTGCTTATAGATTATCAGAACATTTCAAAGGGGACACAGCCCCATTGGATATTAACCTATGGATTAACTACATCATCGTTTTTTATCGTTTTAATGCCATTGAAGACCAGTTTAGACCAGGCAAAGAGGAAGGTAAGCCATTAGCCTAGCGCATGCTAGTACCTAGCGCCACTTGTTTTGATGTACGTTTTTGTTGATAACGTCGCAAGTTTGTATCTTTCAGTGTTCAGGTTGGCACCGTTAGATTCTGTGTCTTTACGATCAAAAACGATGTGTTGGATGTGCAGCTAGGATAAGTAATAAGGGAGCTAGGATAAGTAATAAGGGAGCTAGGAGTGATTTTCGGTGCAGTAATAGGTTAGCATTTTTCGCTCGGGGCTAATTCAGATGCTCACTGTTAGCATTGTGTTTTTTTTGAAAAAATAAATGAAAAAGATCAGTTAAATTAGTTTTTTCCCGTTATATGGATATAAAATATTCATAGTTTATTAAATAGTAAGGTTCCTTAGACGTTGTTTCCTGCAAATGACGCGATTTCGGTCCGTGGGGCCTATAAGTGCTATATAAATAAACTTGCCTTGCCTTGCCTAAGAGGATAACAGAGTATGTTCTTATATTTTATTTTTATTTTTTTTTACAACAGTTGTATTTGGATGGAATGAATACCTATAGTGAAAATTCAAAGTAATACAATGATTTTTACAGTGAAAAAGTTCAAATGGAACTGATGGTTCCCAAATTACCCAGAGGTGAGTCCGCCTGGACTTTATTTTTATAAACCTCTCTAAAAAGGTCAAATTTCACTTGTTTTGCATCAATCTTGATACAGGGTACTTATTATATGTTATATTTTGGATTCCTAAAGCTTTTAGTCTACTAACCCATCATTCAAGGGTGGTTTTTACTATAAGTAATGTTTTTTTTTTAGGCGGACATTAGAATTGACATGTTTTTACTATGTTCCATCTGAATTTACTTTTAAATAAAAACATCTATATTGATTCTGACACTTCTACATCCAACTCACAGGTTTATCATTACTTTGAGAGAAACGATTATTAATTTACCCCTTTTAGAAGTGAAGATATAGTCTTTGTTGTGTTAGTGGCATTTTCGAGCCTGAAACCTGAAAAACAGGCTCAGGGCTTAAGAGGTTAAACTTGTGTATTCTTATCATGTTACCTATTAGCATTCTTTCTTTTTATTTATGCATATTTTACTAATCACTCCCCTTTTAAACTGTTTACTGTCCTACACATTGGAATGATTTCTTACTTCATTTTGTACAACTAGGCTATATTAAATAGATAAAGGTGTGTTTTCTCTCTCTCTCTCTCTCGCTCGCTCGCTCGCTCACAGAGGCTGTGCTCCTCCGTGCCGATGATGGCTTGCGTTAAAAGATAATAATAAACATAGGCCTATTTGTAAAATGGGGGGACACAAACGGGATTTCGAAAAGTGTCACGGTTAAACTCCTTATGAAGTGGTGAGGTGCCGCTCCACATTGCTTTTCTTCCCGACTGCAACGCTGTTGTGTCTGTGTGTGAGAGCGTTTCACATGTGTGTATGAGAGATTTTTACATATGTCTGCAAATGACTTTGGTTTCAGTTGTGTGTGTGAGCAGGCTCGGATTGGCCATCAGGAGATTCGGGACTTTTCCCGTTGGGCCGCTGCCGTTGGTGGGCCGCTGGCTCTAGGTGGGGCGCCGCTGCGCCGGTACAGCATCCGCCGCCGCAAACAGCCGTCGTTGCGAGGCTCAGGCGGCTCCGGCAGGTCCGGTGCAGCGATGCTGTGAAAGTCCACCGCCGTTGCGAGTCTCCGGCTGTAATAATCCACTACCACCCGCGAGGACCTAATAATAAGAGAAATAATCTCTCGTTCATCGCGTCCATTCGCGACCCACCTATCACATCTCTGCGCCCCACCAGTGGGGCGCGCCCCACACTTTGAGAAACGCTGGTATAGTGGGTCATTTGTGAGTATGGCTGTTAATTATAATTTTTATAATGAGACACATTACAATTTGTTCATTAATTTCTCATGTGCTGAAGCTGTTACACACTCTGAATTATGACAACTTAACTAATTCAGGTGCTGGATGAATTTAACATGAGGTGCAAAGACGGCAAAGACTATCTTAGATGTCCACAAGAGTTGCAACTGTCTGCATTTGAGACTGTTCAGGTTAGGGTTGGGGTTATATTTTACATACACACAAACACATAATCTCATTACAATATTTGAAATCTACAACATAATGTAAGAATCAATGACATAAAAGAACACAAATTATTAATGCAAAACATGAAACTGGCTAATGAAACTCTACATAACAAATAACTGCTCATATCGGCTACTCTAGACATTGTGTTTCAGCAACAAAGACGTGCTCCAACTTTGTTCATTGCCTTTTAACTTCCTGCCTACACCTGAACTTGCAATGTGTTGCTTTTGACATCTGCTGCTTGTGATAACCTGGAGTCTACAATTAAGTCAATAAATGACGAGTTTGATTCTATAACGTACAACCTAAGACATGGGGGAAAATGTAAGATCTACAAGTTTTCTTCAACAGTCTGACAAAAATCTCCTGCATTATTACTATGGCGTTATATTTGTGCCTCTATCCTGAGCACGCAATGCAACATGTTGAGCATAGAAAATGCTATTGAGCGCGCACTTGAAAATTTTTGAGCACAGAGAAATATATTTTCTCTCATAAAACTCCTGCTCCGTGCGCAAGCAGACCGCTGCACGCGCTCTCTCTCCCTCGCTCGCTCGACCTCTCCAGCCTGTGCACGCTCAGCTTTGCCTGCTCTCGCTCAAGTTGTCACAGCGTTACAAATGTGCCACAAAACCAACCAATCGGTGAACTCGAGAAGGTCAATTCTGATTGGCTGGTCCAGCGCCATGTAGAGAGAAGAGTTGCGACAGCGGGTTTGTTTGTTCTAAACTGTATTGAAGTGAACATGTATTATTTGGGACTGTTTTAAAGTAATCCTATATATATAACCTTCTCACTTACACTCACTGACCCAGATACCAGCACACACACATATTCTTTTCAAGGTTATTTCTGGGGCCAATATAATCTCAAGCACCAATATATCTGTGTACAATGTTTGATTGTCTGGGAAAGAATAGTTTGTGTGAAATATTCCTTGGGAAAGTAAAGGAGTGAAGTCAGGTGCAAGATAAAAATCGACTCTGTCCTTGATTACTTCCGAAGCTCTCACGCTCTGTTCAGAAGTAAAGCACCAATATATCTGTGTATAATGTTTGATTGTTTAGGAAAGAATAGAGTTTGTGTGAAATATTCCTTGGGAAAGTAAAGGAGTAAACTCAGGTGCAAGATAAAAAGTGACTCTGTCCTTGTTTACTTCCGAGGCTCTCACGCTCTGTTCAGAAGTAAAATACTTTTTCCCAGAACTCTGATTCGCTGTATTGGACCCGACCAGAAGTGAATCCAACCAGTAAGAATACCTAGGGGAGTGAGCAACCAACACAACTCCTCCCCACGGACTCTCTGATTCGCTTAGGAGTAAAATGGGACGGAAGAGCCAACACAACTCCGCCCCAAATATGTCGATATATACTGTTGTTTATTCATGCAAAATGCCCCCTGTTTCTGACTGGCTGGTCCCGATATCTGTATCGCACGGCAGTAGAACTGGGAGTCCAGAGTACTCTGTAAACTTGTATAAGTGTTTTTTACCAGTAAAATCAGATTATTGTTATAACTTTTATTCCGGTGTTTTGAACTCCTTCTTTTATTAATCTGACCAGGCTCATCTAACGGACGGCGCGGAGCGGAGGTGGGCTTTAAGCCACCACCACTGTGTTTGCTCCTACAATTCTGGTGACCCCGACGTGATGACTGCTGGTCTCTAGAAGGACCACCGACAGCCAGCGGACGGAATTCAGTCCAGGGGAGGACACCCCGGATACTGCTGACAACTAAACCAGGGCGCCTAATACAAAGGTAAAACAGATACCTGTTGATTACCAACATCTGTGATTGACTATACTACAACATTTTAGAGTTGTCAGCGGCATTCTCAGTGTTCTTAGTCACGGTAAAAAATACAATACATATTTTAGTTAAGTAAGAAAGTGCTTAGAGTCAGGTAGAGCAGTCCTGTATCTAAGGCACCAAGAGTGTTTGTAAGAGTCGGGTAGTGCATTCCCGTACCTTAACTCACTAAAGAAAGTAAAGTGAACCAGCGAGGTCCCCGTGAGGTAGTCTAGTCCTGCACGGCTGACTCGCTGGGGAAATTCTGTAATAAACTGTGTGATTTTTTACGTCGAATCTGTGTAATAATTGAGAGGAAAGAGCAGAAGTATCATTTAGTGTCGACAGGAGACAAAGTTTGCAGAGCTGAGAGCTTCATCAGACAGAGGAAGCTCATTCGTGGTCAGCTGCTGCCCTCTGGTGGCGAACAGGGTGTGTAACAATATTCTGTGTTGTTTCACGCTGGAAACTTAGAATTTTGGATTCAGACTGTGTGCACGTCTGAATTAAGGATAGGGCATTCAAATAAATAGAATAAGGACATTAAGAGTAATGACAAGAATTGTCCAGTATATTAATAAATACAAGTGAACACATATCAACCTAGTCAGATAATAGATACGAAGTCAATCATGGAAGGAGAGTTTGAAAAGAGTGATTTAGGCGTTCCAATTCCCGGAAGCTTGCGCGAACAATGGGAACAGACTGAGAGATTGATTCTCAGTGGAATCAAACAGAGAGACAAGAAAAAATGTTGTGCAGATCTGAGGTTCCTAAAGAAAAAGGCTTGTGCAGATCTGAGGTTCCTAAAAAATAAAGTGATGGAAGAGGACAGGGTAGGAGGAGATGAGACTTTAGGAAGTTTAAGCTCGGCGCTAAATGTTTATGAGCGACAGCTTGTAAAGAAACTTGGAAACCTAAATGGGCAAAAGCCCGGATTATTTGGCCGTAAAAAACTAAACAAAGAGAAAGAGGCGGTAGATAAATTAAGGAGGCCATAACGCAGCACTCGCCACTCTAGTGACGTTGGCACTCTCCTGTTCCCTCAGGACATTAAAGAAACACCAGTGTCAACACATGCACCTACGGAGGGAGAAATATTTGACTTTATTGCAAAACGCGTCAAATTTTTTAGGGATATAAATAAAGATGAAATCTCTGCCTCACTTGGAGGGAATGAAGGACAAAGGGAGGAAATAAATGAAACCATACAGACAGCTTGCACCACCCCAGAACAGATGCTCCTTTCCTCCTCGGAGGAAAGCCCATCAGACAAAAGAAAGGCAGATAGAGAGAGGGAGCGGTTTGTTTCCATTCTGGAAAATATTACAAGAAGCCACGCAGACTCCACACAGGAAGAATAAAACAAAAAGTAGTAAGTGATAAGCAGAAGGGTTTTTGAACGCTTGTCAGTCAGAAGGAATCTATTAATGTGTATGTATGACAGGGGTGCTGTATGCCCACTTCGGTTTTCAATGTCCGGCATCACGTTAAAACAGAGGATTGGTGGCATTTTCAGTTCATTGCTTACTTCCACACGCCTTTTCCCCACCTTGTCTCTTTCATGACTTTATTTAATGCAATAGAACGATTGTTATCGTAACTTGCCGGGTTTCTAGAAGTCAAACTCACTGTTCATATTACGGAGTATATTTCCGGAATGGCCTTTCAAAATAAAAGCCACAGGCCGCTGTTCACCAGAGATGCCTTCACAATAAAACAGTAATTAGCTTAACAATATATTTAACTTATATTACGTCGTTAAACATTGATTTTAATTCATTACAGTTTTCAAATACGGCGCGGATTGAATACAGTTATTTGTGTATTCTGTTACAACCTCACCATGCTTGTAACACAACTTGGGTGGACAATTTGAAAGTGAATAGAATAACTAAGTAGATAAAAGATTAATCTATAGTGGTTAGGGAGAGTTTCCTTGTTTTGCTCATCCGACTTAGTACTGGAGTAAAGAGAATAGTGTTTTATGAGAACTGTCATCCTTCATGTTTTTGAAATAAATCATCAGTTTTTATGGACTTTGATGTAGAAATGGATCACGGTGGAGAATTAATACCTTTTGGGTTTCAAATTTTAGAAGATTTTCAAGATGATGTTTATTTTATTTTCCTGACTCGACTTCTAAAGCAGGATCTCAACTAGAAAAGAGATTTTACAGTGTAGTTTTACTATTTTTGTGAAGAAAATAATCTGGGTAAACTATCACCGTTTATTTTTAACGTTTACATGTTTCGGCATTCCTGACCATATAGACACTCAGCCATTTTGTAACCCGTTGGGGGAGAGATTTCAATTGAGTGTTTCTCGACTAGTTGATTGGCTGTGATTACAGCAGCATTGGATAGTTGTGCACCACCTTTTGGGTTCTCTGAATCAGTGTGTTGGTGAAGATTTGCTCACTACAGAAACAGAAGAACTGTGCAAAGAATGCATCTTTGAGGAGGTTTTGACATTTTGCTTGTGCTTCGTTGTCAAGACAACAGTGGTGTGAAGAGGTACTGCGGTTTTGGGGGAATTTCTGCTGTACAGAGGACAACGTGTGTCTGCCAAGTGATTCCTTCCCTCATCCCAATGCCAGAGAGAGTTTCCTTGAAGCCCACTGACCAGGGCCGGTTCTAGCTTTTTGGGGACCCTGCCACTGACTACCTCTGCTGAGGACAACGAATCACTGACTGTTCTCATTATGACAAGATCTTGAGACAGGCTTGTCTCAGACTGTTCAGACTCTGGAGGAATGATGCAATGATTTTACAGCATAATTGTGCAAGAGTTTCCCAGGGGGTGGTGTAGAAACCATAATGCTTAGTGTTTAGATAAGAGGCTGCTTGTTTAAACGATGGTCTGGAATACTGAAAAGATTAAAGTTTAATATTCTTGTTTAGCAAACAAGACATCTGATTATTATGTCACACATAATAATCTTGACATAGAAACTAGCTATGGGTAAAACGTGTGGTTGTTATACCATTGTTATCATGAACAAAAAATAAATAGGGAAATAGTATCTGCTTAAAGATGAACGGATTTTATATCCTAGAGAGTATTAGTTATTGTGAATACTCCACAAGGTATTTACTAATGTATTTTAAAGAACCAAATTTAAAGAAATTGAATTGACTTGATAAATAAGTAAAGATAAAAAGTTGTATTACCCATTAATCAATCAATTGGTAAATTAAAAATAGCAGTAAAGAGGAAACTATTAAAGTAAAATGAGGAAATAATCCTAAAACACTGAGGGTACTGTGGGATAAAGGGGGAGACATGATGGAAATATTCACTACACTTTCAGCAGTGGGTGTTTTGGAGTTAGGAGTACAGAGTAGAACAGATTCTTCAATTTTTCATCATGTTTACAAATTATTCTTTTAGAGTTTTTATTCATGTGAGAATTGGGTAGTGTTTTAAGTTGTTACAGTATTTATCTACAGTTCAAAGGGAGAGTTTTGGTAACCACTCAATAAAATCAGACAAATATTTATTTATATAGGTCATGTTGAAGGGAAAGCTAGTTCTTAACAAAATATAGTATTTCAATTTGAGGTATTGGTTTCACCATTGTGGCATATATTACTACAGGAGAACTTTTTATGGGGAAATAACTGTTGTTTGTCGTCCAAAATGTAGAGTTTAAAATAAAATTAAAATTAAAAACAGCTAATTTAATTTTGGAAAAGCAATATAATGAGTTAAGAAATACATGGTAGAGCTTTACAGATCCTAATAATGTTTTGAGTTTCTGAAATAGATCTATTATACATTTTAATATAGATTAGGTGTCAAGAAACCGCAGTAGTAGTACTATAAGGAAGTGACATTTTTGGCTAACACATTTCAGGAAATGTGGGAAGCAGCTGTCCCAATGAAAAGTTAGAGATATCTTGAAAATTAAAAAAAAGTTTTAATCGTGAAGTAATAAATTATGGCGCTCCATATATGACAGATTTTTGTAGACAAAGGATACTGGCCTATGCTGAAATTGGAAGAAGTGTTAGTGATTTGCATGTCGTAAACAAATTGATAAACACATTGATAAAATAGATTATTGTTATTGATTAATTTGGAATATTAATGTAAAAGGCCGTTATCCGCAGGTTCACTTAGGAATGCTTGCATGCACATTTGTCAGGCTTTGTGTTTCCTAGCGGCAGTACATTAATAAAGTTTATTGATAATTTGTTTGTTTAAACATCTGAAGAAAATTGTGCTGCGAACACAGGAAAAACTTTGTTGCATTGTTTGACATCAACACAATGATGTCACTAGTAAAAAACTCCAGCTGGTAGAATATCAAAGTGCACTGCTATAGGACATGAGATCTCAGACTGACTTAGACTTTGCAAAGACTGAATGAATGTGAATTGATTTGTCAATTCCTGACTGTTACAGTAACACTGACCCACCGACAAGGTGATTTTATTTTAGGATTCACACAATGCTTTTGGCAGTGGATTTCTGACTAGGCCATATTAGTTGAACCATTGTGAGACATGACGCATGAACTTTGTCTGACTCTGCATGATCCCTGCATGGCTTGTTGACTATGTAACTTGATTTTTAACATTGCTGATTCTTTTTGACAGGTGAAAGTTTTCCTGATGATGAGTCATAGGACTTTGAAATAACTTTGTAGGTGAAGATGAGTACTCTGAAGTATCTTATTTGGGAAACATGGTCTCTATAGTTTGGAGGACAATGTTTACAGGAGGGGTATAATGGGTTTATTGTTCAATTTAGTAATTTCATTTTAAGAACCATGACCTACGCACAGTAGAACAGTCTCTAGGACTAAGACACAGTTTTGTAGCCGTCTATCACCCCCAATCTCAGGGAAAGGTAGAAAGGATGAACCAGAACATCAAACAAAAACTCAGCAAAGCATGTGAGGAGACAGGCATGAAATGGTTAGACGCCTTGCCTCTGGCCCTTATGTCAATCAGGAGCTCTATTAACCGAGGGACAGGTTTCTCCCCATTTGAGCTGACCCATGGCCATCAGTTCCCAGGCCCAGGAGCCCTGAGCGTAGGAAAGGAAGTAGAGGTCATGAGTTTGAAACCTTATTGCCAGCAACTTGAGGGGTGGGTATCAGACTTCTCCACACAGGTTGCTGACGCCAAAGGGGGACCCGAGGAGCACGAGGCCAACACAGCGGAGTTCGTCCAGGCCTAAGTGGCTCAACCCCAGGTTCTCCGGCCCCAACCGAGTGACCCAGAGGACCTCTCATGCCGTCCGCCTAGGAGGAAAGGGGGACAACTGGTACCACTGGAGCCAGTGTGCGGTCGGGAAACCTCCGGCTAGGACCTTGGACGACATCAGGACGGACCTGGCTCTCATCTAGGAGTCGACCCAGAAGGCGCCATCAGCGGACCGGAGGAGGAGGATCGGGAGGACATCTCTCCAGCAGTCGACCCAGAAGGCGCCATCAGCGAACCGGAGGAGGAGGATCGGGAAGACATCTCTCCAGCATCGACCCGGAAGCCGCCATCAGCGGGCCGGAGGAGGGGGATCCAGAAGACATCTCTCTAGCAGGCAGCCCAGTAGCCGCCGTCAGCGGGCTGGGGGGACAAAGGCAAGCCAAGACGGCACAGGGGACTACACTTTCCGCTGAAACAGGTTGATATAGCTGGTGTGGAACTTTGTTTTAATAACCCATTTTTTGAGGGACTTTGTTTTAATAACCCATTTTTTGAGGGAAAAGCTGCCCCTTCCCCTTCGTACCAAATGCCCTTGTTGGCTTACGCGTCGGAGGAGGCCGAGAACGATGACTCAGCCGACAAGGACGAATTTTTTAACATATTTTGGTCTCCCTCCACTGTCATAAGAAGTTGTTATGGTGGACTGTTCCTAAAGGTTTAAAGTGCTCTAAATCCCAGCTTCTGATGGATTTATATAAATGTTGTGGGACAGACACAGTAGAAAAGAATGACAGTGGTTATGTTTAAAAAAAAAGTTAATTTGTTTGTTCTAAACTGTATTAAAGTAAACATGTATTATTTTAAACTGTATTGAAGTGAACATGTATTATTTGGGACTGTTTTAAAGTAATCCTATATATATATAACCTTCTCACTTACACTCACTGACCCAGATACCAGCACACACACATATTCTTTTCAAGGTTCTTTCTGGGGCCAATATAATCTCAAGCACCAATATATCTGTGTACAATGTTTGATTGTCTGGGAAAGAATAGTTTGTGTGAAATATTCCTTGGGAAAGTAAAGGAGTGAAGTCAGTTGCAAGATAAAAAAATCGACTCTATCCTTGTTTACTTCCGAAGCTCTCACGCTCTGTTCAGAAGTAAAATACTTTTTCCCAGAACTCTGATTCGCTGTATTGGACCCGACCAGAAGTGAATCCAACCAGTAAGAATACCTAGGGGAGTGAGCAACCAACACAACTCCTCCCCACGGACTCTCTGATTCGCTTAGGAGTAAAATGGGACGGAAGAGCCAACACAACTCCGCCCCAAATATGTCGATATATACTGTTGTTTATTCATGCAAAATGCCCCCTGTTTCTGACTGGCTGGTCCCGATATCTGTATCGCACGGCAGTAGAACTGGGAGTCCAGAGTACTCTGTAAACTTGTATAAGTGTTTTTTACCAGTAAAATCAGATTATTGTTATAACTTTTATTCCGGTGTTTTGAACTCCTTCTTTTATTAATCTGACCAGGTCATCTAACGGATGGCGCGGAGCGGAGGTGGGCTTTAAGCCACCACCACTGTGTTTGCTCCTACAAAGTCCAAAATGTTTGATCGTCACGTGGTTCAGAGAGACTCAGAAAGTTCCCGGAAGTTCGTGGCGGGCCATTTGAATCACGATTTGAATGCATTAATAACAGGATAGAAATGCAATTTTTGGTAATTAGTGGTCAATAAAGGTTTTGATTTGCAATATGTATACAACATATCGATATGTGTATGTAGTTACATCAATGTGTTTTTGTTTTTTTTAAAGTAAAATGTGATAATATTTGAGGATTAAGATAAAATAAGAAGTACTTTATTGATACCAATTGGGGAAATGTTTACGCTGCAGCAGCGAAAGACAAGGCATTGTACATTAGACAGTTAAAAGACTAGAATTAAACAATCGAAAATGTAAAAATCTTAAATAGAAATAACATAGCATTACAAAAAGTAGAAAATATACAAAGTTTGAACCACCATCTTACCTGTTAACATAGACATGTTAGGCTAATGTTGCCTTTGTTACAGAGCCTGTTGCTGTTGTTTATTGCTTTGAATTCTTTAAAACAAATATTATCTTCTTAAACCTGTATAGTAGTCAGGAGCATCACATCCTAATGTTTATTGATATATTTAGAGGGAGGGAAGGAAGGTTTCAAAATTCAGATTAGAATAATTTCTACCATTTCTTTAATTCATGGTGGTTTCAGTAATCCCCTGGTAATTGAGGACATAAATAATCTAAATGACTAATGTAATCTTTATGACTTTCAGAACGGACAGAGGACCGACAGGTGCCTATCAATTTTTGTCAACTGACAGCACAATGAGTCAAAGGGCTAGCAGCAGCAGCATGATGATGATGATGTTACATGTGTTGTTTTAGGAACATCCATGTAAATAAATGGAATTCAATACACATTGAATGGCATGCATGTAGTTTGTCTGTGCCTTTTCCTCTGTGTTGTCCTGGCATATAGTCTCCCCCATGGTTTGCTGTGCTGCCGGGGGATGCTCCAATCGCTCAGAGAAAGGAGTATGAACGTACGGTTTCCCCACTGACAGAGAGGAGGAAAGAAGGAAAGAAAGAAAGTCAGCAGGAGCAATTTAACTATCACAAAAGACAACAACAGCAACAAAGCATGTGAGGTAATCATATTTTTCACAAAACAAAGACCACACCATTGGGAAGCTTAACGTCTGTTTAATCAAAAATAAGGAACAGGGAGAGGCTTGCAAAACTCTGGGAGTTGAGACTCAGGTGCAGGGTGAGGGTCTCATTGAAGGTCTTCAGGCTCCATTGAATCCCCCTGGGGTTCTTGTACTGAAAGAGGGAGACAAAGACAGGAGAAAGGGTTGGATACATCTATATAGCAACCTCTAGGATGGGAAATTGCTGACCTATTTTAAACTTACCTTGTGTTTTCACTCTCACTTAAGTCCCTCTCCCTTTGCCATCAATCCAAAATCAGCTGAGCTGCAACATAATACAGAGAGGTAATAATCAACAGAATCACAAGGACAATATGGCTCTGCTAAAAACACTCACCCATAAGTTACGTTTTTGTTTACTGTTTAGAAGTCTCAAATATCCACTCTAAATCCATATCAATAGCGATGTATCACACAAATAGCTCTCTTCCTTATTATTGTGTAACGTTAACTATATTATACTAGCTTGAACTCCAAAATGGATATCCTCATTTCACCACCTCCACCCACTACAATCACACGCCCCAATGTTATATTTAACTAATATGTAACTCCCTCCACCCCGGATAAAAGCACGTTAAGAAGCCCCTTTTCTCTAATTCCACAATGTTGGATTAATAGGCTGTTCATGGATAACGTGTGTTGCTAACTTTATTCGGTATCCTAGCCTAATCTGTTTAGTTGTCCGGTTGAAAATTAACGCAAGCTCTATGCCCATTGTAGAATAGGAAAAAGAAGTTGGTCCAGGTTCTGGTCAACCCAAAATTGTGATAGAGAGAGAAACATGTTTTGTCATTCTGCCACCTCTAATGCTTACAGCAAGTAATCAATACCTCAAAAGGGTTCATGTACATGTAGGCTACGGTTTGTTAGCTGTTTGTTTAAACTACCCCTATAGCTATGTTGCCGACTAGCAAACTCAGGCATTGCAAACAATAACGTGATATCAGAAAACTATAAATGTATAACTCACCTGACACTGTGGCGTACTATTCTCTTCATTCGAGTCTGTCATGTCCTGTAAATGTCAACGACGGATGTGTAATAAGAACGTCAACAGCCTGATGGCAACCGAAAAGATAGAAGATATGATTGGAGACGACCAGCCAATCAGAATTGACCTTCTCAAGTTCTCCGATTGGTTGGTTTTGTGGCACATTTGTAACGCTGTGACAACTTGAGCGAGCGCAGGCAAAGCTGAGCGCGCACAGGCTGAGCGCGCACAGGCTGGAGAGGTCGGGCGAGCGAGGGAGAGAGAGCGCGTGCAGCGGTCTGCTTGCGCACGGAGCAGGAGTTTTATGAGAGAAAATATATTTCTCTGTGCTCAAAAATTTTCAAGGGTGCACTCAATCGCATTTTCTATGCTCAACATTTTTCATTGCGTGCTCAGGATAGAGGCACAAATATAACGCCATATTTTAATGGGATGCTCCGATTGATCGGCCGATATTCACTCTTAATAGTGTGATCGGTGCTCTCTGTAAATGCCGATCAGGAGAGCCGATCAGATGACGCAAAATACATGAGACCTTTCTCTGTGCAAAACAAGCTCGCCAAAATGGCTTCACCAGTCTGGCAGTTTTTTAAGGTGTCCGAAAAAGACAATAAAATAGCGGTATGCAACGTGTGTGAAGCAGAAATCCTGCAGCTCCGCCCACTGTGACGTTCTGTTTATTCTTCACTGTCGGGTCACTCATTACTGGATCAGTGAGCTGCATGAGATACTGACGGGCTGTCAGGAGGGAGAGAGAAAGGGAGAGAGGAAGAGAGAGCGCTTCCGCTAATTTCTCCCGTGTTATTTTCCAAAGTTAATGTAAACTTGAATAATTTACTTCATTTGAATGTTATAATTATGTTGTTTGTTGTTTGTGGAATCGCATCATTTATTGAAAAATGAATCTGAACTTTTCGATCCGCTACGATTATAAACTGAAGCAATATAAAAATGAGCCCCATTAACTGAGTTATAAACATCACTTTAAATGGATGATCCCCATAGCCCCCACCCAGCCTATGATCGAATCGGCGATCGGTATCGGCCGATTCTGATTCCGGTGATTGGCGATCGGCCCCAAAAACCCTGATCGGAGCATCCCTAATTATTACATAAGGGCACCAATCTGTTTTGCTATGGTGAATGGTACTTGTGTTTTATTATTTTGTATCTAGTGGCTGGGCTGAACTCTGAAACCCAAAATAATAATAATAATACGTTTTATTTCGAAGCGCCTTTCAGGACACCCAAGGTCGCCTTACAGTGCATTTAAAAGTTAAACCAGCTAAAACAAAATCGGAACACAATGTAATCGAACCGACAAGGCAATACAGCAGCATAAAAGCATAAGACAGGCAAGACAAGAGTGTGGAGTGACGGAGTGAGAGGAGGATCTGTGATAGCAGGTTGAATGTGTTTTAGAGTGAGTAGGCCAGTTTAAACAGGTGGGTTTTGAGGTGGGATTTGAATGTCGTGATGGAGTCAGACTGTTTGATGTGTGGAGGCAGAGAATGTCAAGGATTACTGAAGAGGATACACAGGATCCATCCAAAAGCCCAAACTAGGTTAGTATGCATCTTATGACGATCCCATGGTATGACTCACATGTGAGGTCAGAATCCACTGAGGATCATTACTAATGCCCTGCAGACCAAAACAATGGAAGTTGACCCACAGGCTCTTCACAGTCAAGCCGAGACCTTCGATGGTAATGTTCTTCTACGTGACCTTATCATTCACCACAATGCTCCACAGCTTGGAGCCAAAGCAGATGACAAAGATGAGAACATTATAACCTTACCGAGAGCCTGCTTGAGGTTAAGTGTCCGGTTGTGAAGGTCATTGAAGAGAGTAATTTAATTGTAGGGGGATGATGAGTTTATCAAAGAAAAAGGCCAAGGTTTATTTTAAGGAAGGTTCTGCCAAGTGTGCAGGCAACACAAGCCTCCAGTCAAGAAATTCACCATAAAATAGACTTTCACAGCAGTTGGGGCTTTTGTATTCCACAGGGATACTGGGACTCCTCAGAGTCTCGTTAATATGTACCCAAACCTCTTGCTTCACTAGTTGCAGCAGCTCTGGTCATCCCTGTCTCTGGTGTAAACTGCAAATGAGATTTCTTAACCATGAAGAGGGTGAGTGAATTGTTCTTTTCTTTCTTTCTCTTGGCACTGAATATATTTCATATCTAATTTTGTTAGTCAAATAAATTGTATAAAAAAAATCTGGTTTTCAGGTCAAAACTCACTTGAGAAACAGATTGGAAGCAGAGCCCCTGGCTGCATGTCTTAGAATATCGATGAATGAAACTGCGCGAGAGGCGTTCCCATATGCACAGGCTTTTGAGCTTTTCTCTGAAAAAACGGGAAAGATTACTCTTTGAAATATATTATGTAAAATTATTTATATTCATCAAATCCAAATGTAGTGTTAAAGGTCACATTTGCAGGTATATACAATCTCAATCTCTACATGTATGGCAGCCATTCTATTCCAGTGTTTGTTGAGAGAGAACTGATGTCAGTAGTTTAGTGAATAAAATAAATAATTAAAATGTTTCACTCAAAAACATACCAATAAATTGTAAAAACAGAGAAACTGAAGATTAATCTCTTAATTTTGTTCAGAGCTGTATGTTGTTAGTCCCCTTTAGTTGCACATTCTGTTGGCAACATGCCATGGAAAATGTCAGCAGACTGACTTCAAGGAAGATAAGGGCATTCACTATCATGAAGGTGAAGAGAAAGAGGCTAATTCACAACAAATATGTCACAAAGCACAAAATAATGTGTTATGCTTTCTTCTGCCATCTGAGACCCTTTTGGATTTGTTCAACCAAATAAGCGGGATTTACAAATGTAAGACATGAAAACTTGCAGTTCATGGATGACCAATTTCACAGGCTAGGCATTTCGAACTACAGAAAATAAAAATCCAGCAGCATTGTGAACAGCAACTCCAAGATGTGCATTTGGTGGAAATGTGGATTTCAAATGATATAGCTATCCCTTGAATAGGTCTTCAAATGGAGGAGTGACTCCAACTCCAATGGTGCCAGGAAAAGTTGGCGTGTCCATTGTTACGAAGGACACAAGGCTCAGGACCCAAACGCACAGCAGAGTCAAGGTAATAATTAACAAAGTATTTTAATCAATAGGTTGATTAAAAATAACAATACAAAAGAACACAAAACGTAACATTTAAGGATCAAAAATGCAAAAAGCTCACTTCGAGGTTTTGAAATCCAAAAGGCTCACTTGAAAGATATAAATACTACAAACAAAAAAACTTGATCAATGGATATCTGGATCACAGCAGACTTACGAGACATGGCACAGGACCAAAGGGGGATGCAGACCATAAATACAAGGTAAGGAGGCACAGGTGAAGACAATTAGGGTGGGATCGATCCCACGGCGGAAAACACACAAAGGCAGGAATATGAATTATATGAAATGAGAGGGAAAGGTTACTACAAAAAAAACAGGAAGTCACGAGACAAGGCACAGGACAAGACTTGAACTAACTCAATGAACTTAACATAAATGCTTGGAAACCAATTCAAACCTCCAAAGATGAATACTTCCAATGTATTGTTTTTACCAAATAACTAACTTTTATTTGTCCTATTTTTTACTTTGTACAATAAGGGCCATATTAAGCTTGCTGTTAAGACTAATGCAACCATATCATCCCAAATGGGGTCAGAGCTGTCCCATAGAGAACATTGATTTTTAATGGTGTACCAATAAAACATTCTGGGTCTTTGGTGTCTGGAATCCCAAAAGGTTTTTGGGTCAAGTTTCAGTAAAATGTATCTGCAGAACAACCCAGATTTATTCATTTTATTTTCAGGACTTGACCCAGAACAACACAGTTATTAATTTAATTTTCTTTGAGACCTTCAAATTCAAATAAAAACATTGTGTTGTATAGCTATTTTAGGCCTTGTTCCAATCTAAAATATTGAACTGGAAACAGGTCAACTTTTAATCAACAGAATTTTAAATTGTGAAATACAGGGCCCGGGAATAAGTGATATGCTCCCAACCCAGACGGCTCCTTAAAACTCTAAAGACATATTTTTGGAAGTTTTGAGTCTTATCTTTATTTTCTTCGGCAATTCAAATAAAAAGTAACTCTTATTCACTTTCAAAGGGACACAAAGATCTCTCTGTGTAGAGATTCGAATGTGCTCACCTTTGCCTGTGGAGAGCTTAACATGTGTTTTTTCTCTGCTTAGGAATAAAGGACGCCGCTACCGATAAACACTTCTTCTGGGAGAAGATGAGATAAACCTCAGACAGGTAAAAGTCAAAGAGAAGTGGAAAGGGATGAATACGTTGAGATTTGACATTAATATCACTTTCATTTCCCGACAGCTGAGGATTGTTTAAACAAGGTGTGAGCAGAATCGCAAGTAACATCTTGAACATTTCGTTTTTTATTCTGACAGGCCTTGAGCCGAAAAATATCTTTCATCCAGCAAATGTCGAAGGTTGGCAGCATCTTCCTCAGCGTTTGACAGGAGGTTAGTGTTATATGAAGCACAGACGCCTCAAATCCTCACCAAAATATTTGTGATCTCTCTTCCAGCCCTCCTGGTGGGTAAAAAAGGCTTCTGGCATTCCACATTAGCTGCAAGATATTTTGAATAATAGCAAAAACCCTCCACCATCCTGTGGCCATCTGTTCACAAAGCCAAAGAAACAGGTTTCTCTCTGTCCAGGGGATAAATGCCATTCAATATCAGTTATGATCAAAGAGTGGCAGACTGATTCTGGGTCTCCTGGGTGACCATGTGCTGGTAATTACATGGAAACTCTGGCCTCCGGGCTTTCAGCTGAGACAACAACCATAGGATGAAGGGGCTACGAGGATCACAGAGCAAAAACATGCACATATGATCCTCGGAAATTAGATTGGTCTTTCCAAATCTCGTGGTATTACTAAAATTATTTAAGAGATGCTTTAAATAGTAATACGTAAACCTAGCTCTTCTTTTAGAAACTCTACTAATGCTTTAATGTTCAAAAAGCTCTTTATTTGTCTCATACACCACCTCTTTTCACCCTCTGTCTGAAACCAGAGCCCAGTCTGCTCTGATTGGTTAGGTGGCCGGCTCTTCTGTGATTGGTTAACTGCCAAGCGATGTGTTAGAAATGTCCCGACTCTCAGCTTAGGACTTACAATGTGTTGGAGCGCAAGCCAATATAAGCGTGTGTGTTACATAGTGATGTCACAACGTTATTGAAGTGAACAAAGGCATCGAATGGAAGCGTTTCAGGCAGGGGGGAGTGTGTCGGAGAGAAACTCCCTGTGAGGGAATTTGGGATTTTAGCCTTTGTAGACCATTCACACAAATCTATAGTACTCACTTCAGGAATTGGAAAACCCCAAAAAAGCATAACAGAATGAATGTGACAATGAAATGTTATTACGACTTGAATCATGCAGTCATAGTTTAATTTCAGATATGACTAATGTTAGCTTCTTCTGTCAATTGGATTAACGTTTCAAAGATCATAAAAGTAGTGTTAATATGGGGAGATGTTCCTGCTTAACACCACTTGTAAGAATCATTAATATTTGTTTTCCCAAAGAGTTTATTTCTGCAATATTTCAAAATATAATGGAATAATCCCATTGGCTTCTTGTTGAGGCAACCAGTGTGATGCTAACTTCCAGTTCAGCCAACACAAATATGTCTTCCATGCACCACCGTGAATCACTAGCTGTATGTCTAAAGTTTAACATATGCAGTGATTTGAGTCCTGCATATCATTAAAACTCTGCACAGGCATTGTAATAAAGAGCATAACCGTTTAAGGATTCTATGTTAACCAGTTCTATGTTCTGTTAACACCCATTAACCCTCCTTTTGGGTTCAGGTCAAATCGGATAGATTTCCATTGAAAACATTTCATAAATATTGACAGTTTTATTTTGTGGAACATTGAAACAAATCGTGGGGTAATAGGTCAAATCTAAACCAGCAGAGAATTCTGGCAAAGGAGTCTGGGTGGTTTGGAAAATGTTTTATTTAAACTTGATTCAGGAATATCGGAGATAGCAAAAAGCAGTTATTTGATGCGTGGCATGGACCAAATGTACTATATTAACTATTGTTTAGTCACACTTGATGCTTTGTTACATAATAATTGACTTGCCTGTATGTTACCTACAGGTGTCATACAGAAACTAGAAGGACTCAAAGGAGGGTGATGAAGTTAAAAAAGCAGATTATAATTAATCACATAATATGGAATGCCACCACCTCTGCCATTGGACAGAAGAGTGCTGCAAAAAGGACATCTCTGATAAATCACGTCCTTGATGTCCACAAAGTAACATTTTGTTTCCACAATGTCAGAAAGCTGCACTGACTGCTGTTGAGTCATCAAAGTGCTTCAAGTCTGGCAAGTTTGCATAAATCTTTATACATTATTTAAATCAGAGACAATTATTTTAGGACTTTCCATTTGGTAACACAGAACTCTATACACCACTGACCTTGCCTTAGTATTTTGCATTAATAGCAACGCATTACTGTAGAGTTTTTGTAGATTGCTTCTGTGATCAGCTTTAATGGTAATATGATGAATGCTAAACTGAAAACAGATTTTCCCAAAAGCAAGAAGGATAAATACTTGGTGTATAAAATAGTCAAGAGAAACAAACATATGATTCTTTCAATAGCTTCAAATATTTACAATGATATACCTTATATAACATCATATGACACACTTACTAACTTTCTGAATTAACATCCAAACTATTTTCTTGGCCATAATCATGATTCAAAACTGTGGTTGCTGTTGTTGCTGTCAGATAAGGAGAGAGATAGAAGTGCTAAAGATAAAAGAAGTGCCATTATATTTTTTAGAATATGTCAAGAAGCTTCTGACTAACAACTTCACAGTTTAACCGTTTGACAGAGCCCTCAACCATTTTTGGCAGAATTGTCCCAGGTAGCTGCCTATTTTTTTAAGGACCATTATTCTGAAACAACCCTTGACCCAAAATTGTTCAATTTATTCACCTCAGTCCCAAAAATGTTGCACACATGTCTCATGCCTGGGTACTGTGATTATTAATAACATTGTAATAGTAAGAGGTTTACTTTTTTGAGTATGTGAATAAATCACTTTTTAAACTGTATGAGAGGGTTTGCTGTGATTATTTTTGATGTGTCTTTTGATTTCAGCGTTCATCAAAAGCGACATATTATCTGTAATGCATTTAAATTCCACTCCCATATTTAAACGAGTCCATTTTTTTTCACCATGTCACATACAAATATGAAGCTGTCCATATCAAGAGACTGGTGAAATCAATTTAGAAAAACATTATGGAAAAAACTTTATTTGTGTTATTTGAGGATGGTTAAATCAGATGTTTGTGGAGCAATGCTCACAATCTATATCCTATTGAAATCTGTATCCTTTATTCTCTTTTCATCCCAACATGAGCTTTAATGGATATCTCATTGACATTGGTTATTTACGTTTTTATTTATTTCACCAAACCTGTTTCCATTGCATTGTTTTGCTTTCATCAATGAACTATACCTTTCCCTAATGTTTCCCTTTTTGAATGCACCAATTGAAATGCATTAAAACTGGTGGTTGAAAATGTTGTCATTTTGCAATAGCAGCAATTATTACCTAGCACTAACTGCATAACTACAGCCTTACAGGGGCCAATAGCACGACTGAAGACTCTCAATCTGGTATGTGAGCCTGGGATCATTTTATAGCACTAATGCAGCCATGTTTCTTAAGCCAAGACCCATTCCAACATGTCATGTATTGCCAATGGAAGTCCACCCAAACTCACATTGAATGCAGTGGCGGCCGGTCCATAGGGGCGCCGTCCCCCCTCTTCCCACATGTTTGATTGTCATTAAAAATAAATAAAAAATATATTAAAAAAATATATATTATATTTTTTTTGCGTAAATGCAGTCAGCAAGAATACAAAAAAAGCTAATGTAATGCTATAAAGCAGGGGTCGGCAACAGGTGGACCGCGGTCCGGATCCGGACCAAGACGCCGACCTATACGGACCCGGACCTATAATCAATACATTAATAGGGGATTTCAATTTTGACGGGGCGATTCTATTTTAACTGCCGCCGACAGGGGGCGAAAGAGACGAGTGAGCGATACAGGGAGATAAACACAGAAGAAGAGACGAGAGCGCGGCAGAGAGAAGCGGAGAGGAAAGTGAGTGAAGAGAATAATTAGCGATACAGGGAGAGAAGACGGAGAGGAGAGTAAACAGGCGTGTTAGCGGCAGACAGGGAGAGACAAATAATTACACATGGCGCTCTCCAAGAAGAGGAAAGTGGACAGTGAGAACAGAGCTTTTAACCCTGAGTGGACTCATTCATGTTCATCCCACTGGGAGCACAGAACCAGTGTGTCTCATTTGTTCAGAGACTGTGGCGCTCATTAAAAGTGCCAACACGCCACTGTGAGACAAAACACAAAGTGTTTGACCAAACATTCCCTCTCAAGTCAGAACTGAGGTCACAACAAATAAGCAGTCTCAGAGCCCAATATGATCAGTCCACCAGGATCAAGAAAACTAAATATCGTTCCAGGGCAGGCTAACCGAGGCTAACCAATGAGCACCTGCATGTGTGTATGAGAATGGCCCTGACACCATTTCAGCCCAGATTTAAACTCCTGGCAGGACAAGCTCAAGCTCAATTCTCGCACTGAAATAAAAAAAAGTGAGTGAGGGACTGCAATATAAGAGGGAAAGAAAGAGAAACTTTAAAACTGTTCAATTGTTATGATGTATAAAGACTGATATTGTTCTATAATCGTCTGAAACTGTTAAGTCATGATGTGAAACGGTTAACAAAGAAAAAGGGAAACTCAAGCTGCTGCTACACTTTATTTGATTTATCTAAAATTAAGCACTTTTGAGATGCACACATTTTCAAAAGCTATTTTATTTATTTTCTCTATATCATTTTTAAATGCAGCCCGAGAGGAACATTACACATATCCACAGTATTTTATTGTATATCTTTGTAGTTCAATGCTAATTGACAATAAATATTGTTGTTTTTGAATTGTACTTTCTTTATTTGATTGGCAGTCAGTTGTTGATTACATGCAGACGTTGATAAAGCTACAACTACTTCAATATATATCACACTAATTCATAAAGCAAGTTAGACATTTTGATGTTCCGGACCTTTGCATGGGGATATTTTCTCTAACTGGACCTCGTTGAATTTTAGTTGAATACCCCTGCTATAAAGGAACTACAACATGGTTGGATGGCTGGGCATCGTCAACCGTGATAACATTTAGTAGTGTCATTTAGCCACTTGTTAGCAATCATAGTTTTCATGACATGGATGCTCCGGACATTCACCAATAGTGTATCTTCTGAAGTATTTTATGTAGTAGAAGAATATGTGAAAATCATATAAGCTTATTTCCGATTCAATCCGTAAACCCTTTCAAAAAAACTTTTCATTTTGAGACGATGAAATGGAAAGGGCTAAAATGCCATGTCTTTGTTGAGGTTTTAAGAATTACTGCACCACTCTATAAACTGCTGTTTTTATTTGAGTTGCCGCCTAGCACTGGCTTTGAGGTATGGAAAAAAGTCAATTCCCAGACCAGGCTGTAGGTTTCAGCACAACAAGTACGCCCACATTTATTAACAATACCATGACCTGTAACAGGGCACATTCTCACCTTACATGGCAAATAGACTCAAAATTATGACAGGTCAAGTCAGTACTTTGGCCAGAATTATGTTAGTGCGAATTTTGAGGAATTCCACATCTTGGTAGACCAATGAAAGGCAAATGTGTCAAAAAAGCAAGATGAAAATGTCCAGAAAAGCAATATTCTTCAGTGAAAAAATAGATGTGGTTTCCCCCTAGACAGGTTTAGTTATTTTGAGATTAGTACATCACCCCAGGGCAGGACATGTCCTGTCTGTCAGTCTGTTGGATGTGTTATGATAATGGGTTTCCACCCTGAGTGAAAATAACACAACTGAACGTGCCTGACAGAGAGGTAAAAAATAGAATGTGTTTTAAAAGAAAAGAATGGCCAGCTAATGTTTCTACCTAAAGGGGCGTTTGTAGGGACATAAAAAAAGCAATGGGCCTTGGGAGATGATGAATTGTGCTTTACAGAGCCATATGTCAGTATAAAATGCAATTTCAGTTAATCACTTTTATAAACCTATTAATGAAGCAAGCAATTAATTCAAACACACGCTGACATCTGCTGCAGGTGTCCCAGATATATTTTTTACCTCTACATTTGTCAGGTTGGGATTTGCTCCAATTCACACACTGAAAGGAGGAAATGCTTAATGTCTACTTGAAGAGTATATAATCTGCTAACTTTCAGGTTCATATATGTTCTACTGCGACAGGTCTACATGCTTTAATGTTCAAAAAGCTCTTTATTTTTCTCATACTGCCTGTGCTGCAGCACCTCTTTTCACCCTCTGTCTGAAACCAGAGCCCAGTCTGCTCTGATTGGTTAGCTGGCCGGCTCTGTTGTGATTGGTCAACAGCTTAGAGATGCCCTTTGCCTATCACGTATAATGTGTAATCCTGCTGCTTAAGAGAAACTCCGTCTGTAGCATAAAAGCTGAATGCAATGGGAGAAACTCCCTCTCGGGGACTTTGGGATTTTGGTTTGCAGACCATTTACATGCATAAAAACCCATAGAACACACTACAGAAAAGGCAAAACCCCAAAAGCATAAAAGGGCTTTTTTAAGAAGAAAACTTGGTTTCCATCTTTCACCTAAAGTTTCCTTTTTCAATATTCGTATAAGTAAAAGGAAAAATATGTCACTTCTTCTCTTTTATGATTTTAATTATATATTATTGTAATGCATTCCCTGACCTCCAATGCTTCAGGGTCAAAAACTGATTTTAAAACACCTTGAGGTTGCATTCAGCTTTTATGCTTTTCAGAACACCTAACCCTAGCAACTTCACATCCATTTATTTCTGAGCAACACAATCCAGCAGAGGTATTCACCCTTTAATAAGATAATGCACTTTCCAAAAAGTGTTTATCTCGTCCACCATTGAATTAATTTGCCCGTATCTCAAGACTGAAGGACCATTTAACAAATCCTCTTTTGATTCTAAGTGGCTCCTTAATGCATTGGTCCCTTCTTGGTGCAGCCATTTTCAATTAATCCTTCTGCATAATGCATGATTACATTAAACATCCAATAAATTGATATGGAGTCTCTGGCTACGGAAGGACTCTTTTAATGGATATAAAATGGAGTTACACCACTCCGGTATGAATCATTTTTCACTTATGGTTTCAAAAGGTAACATGCTAGGTCTGTGACACTTTTATTTATAGTTGGCCATTGCACTGCACATCTCTAGCTTATGATTGTGTCCATTATAACTTAAAAGTGGAATGATAATTATAGCAGGCCATAGAGTTGGATAAGGCTTATTAACACCTTCCATATCAATCAAGTCAATATATAGTTGTCCCAAATTGTTTACTTGGATTAAGACAAATTAAACATTGAAGTAAATGATACTAGTTTGTTATTTTTAGAGTTAAATCCAAGGTCAAATGTATCATTAATGGGTCTTAAACATATTGTCTTCAGTGATTGTAATTTTATGTTAAAAGTCAGATTTTAGATGCTTTCTTCATATTTGTCCTTGTTTATGATGCAAAAGGGAGCTGCTGTGATGCAAAAAAATCAAAGTATTGTTTTAATAGTCTGGTCTTTACACCTCTCCTTCGCTCCCTTCACTTGCTGCCAGAATATGCTTCAAGACACTTGTACTGGCCTACCAGCAGGGCCGGACTGGGACAATAATGGCACATTTCCACTGCAGCGGGGTAGCCCCGTTTAAGCGTCCCAAAGCGTCCTCGCTCAGGCCTCGGGCTGCCTCGCTGGCCGTCCGAGGCCGTGGCACATTTCCATTACAGTTTAGGACCTGGGGTAGCAACGCAGTGTAGGCGGGGCGATCGGCTTTGTTGTTCCGTCGAGCTCCCGCTGGATTATATCATCCCCAATGAGATGTAGGAACGTCGTCACCTCCTCAGTCGACCACGGTGTGCTTTTCTTTGACGTTGCCATTTTTGTAGCTCCTCCGTTTACAAAAATGCTGTGTATAAATGCTGCAAGCTTGCTTCTAGATATATATGCGACGCTAGGGATGATCTTGCGTGCGATCTTGTGACGATTCTCTCTGACCAATCAGCAGTCGAGAGTGTTGACGTCACTAGTTCAGCCCTGGCCCTGGCCTGATAGAACCACAATTTTATGGGGCCGGAAAAAGTACCCGCTAGCCGGTGCTATGCTATATGGAAAGGCCACCAAAAACTGGTCTGGCCGCTTGAGGATGATTAACACTAGAACCGCCAGAGGTCGCTGTATACCTATATCCGCCAACGGGTAAAGTTTACCCGCAATTGATTTCCAAGGTACAATGTATCATACAGAACAGTGAGTTTTGATCGCACAGGGATGAAATGTATACCAATATAATCTGTGGACTCTCAGCTTTTCATATTATATAGTTTGTACAGATAGCATGAAGTATAAAATATCGCTACAGTGCTGATTTAAATGCTTGGTGTTAGACTTGTGTTTTGTTTAGGTATATATCTCTATCTCTCTCTCTATCTATAACTATCTATCTATCTATCTATCTATCTATCTATCTATCTATATATATATATATATATATATATATATATATATATATCTCTATCTCTCTATCTATAGGAACACCTGTAAACAAAAGGCGTTGCTATAGCAACACGTCATGTTTATGTTTATGCGCGAAATCAATAGCGCGAGGATCGCTGCATATTCTATGGAAGAAATATTACCCACTCGCTAATAAACGCTTGATGTTAGGCTTGTGTTTCGTAAAGGTAAAAATGCTTCATATCGTCTGATCGCCTTCTACTCATAAAAAAACAACAACATGACAATAATATAATGATGTATTTGTTATATAATTGAACAGCAGATAACACAGAACGTATACAAATAACAAAAACCATCAGAGAAGAAGAACAATAAGAACACATCGATTACAACGCTTCACAAACACTCAAACACAATTGTTGCAAACACTGAGCACCTTGGCTGTGCATTTGCCACACACAGCATCCCCACACTTGACACATTTGCAGAACGTTTTATTCTGCATGCAGTGCGCCTTCACCATGCAGGTCATTCTCCTGCAATTGTGCAATCAAGGATTTCCTCCAACATTACATTATCACACAGACACATAAATGCTGTGAGTTTGTCAGTAATGTTGTGACGTGCATGTGGTGTTGGGCCAACAGACTCCGTGAGGATGTTCTGTATCTGCCGTCTCCCTGCGCCTCCGCAAGGCTCCATGACCGTCCACACTGAGCCATCTTTCCCGATCTCTTGGGCTGGTGACGGCTCAGTGGCACACACTAAATAGGAGAGAGGAAAACACTACTTTCGACTAAAGTATATTTCATAAATGTTTATTTGATAATATTACATCCTCGAAAGGCAATGAAAAGATAATTTGTAAAAAGAAAAGGCATTATCTATATGCCTTGATATCTTATAGCCTACGATTTGTAGAAAAGTAGGCTATAGTCTTATTTTGTAGTATTAGTCTCCCTTGAAGAGCAGGTAAACATATACGGTACACGTTGCTATCAGTGTTGACTGTGTGTCAGGGGCAGACTGGGACTAAAAATCAGCTCTCGACTTCGGTACCGCTAGTAAATTGTCAACGAGGGGGGGGGGGGGCAAGTGACTTATCAGACCGGCCCACTTCGGTATCTCATCCCGATGGCCAGTCCGCCACTGGTGTGTGTTATCAGATATAGTGGTGTAGTGGGCGTTGCATGGGCTGGTACAGTAGGCCCATCTGCAAGCGGGGGGTCAGGATGGGACGGCCTCACGTTCCGCGGAGGCTCAGGATCGCTGTCAGATGACCCATCAGAGGCAGAACAAACCCAGGACACATCACTCAGTCCTGATACTTCCCCACCATCAGACTCTGCTTCGCTCAGACGGTTTAGCAACTCTAGTGCCTCCTGTACGTTCATGAGTCTCTTTCTTTTGTCCATTCTGGAAATATAACCGGCTCTCTCTCTCTCTATCTATGACTATCTATCTATCTATTTATCTATTACTCTATATATCTATCTCTCTCTCAATCTATCTATCTCTCAATCTCTCTCTCTATCTACAGCAGTAGACAAAAGGCGTTGCTATAGCAACACGTCATGTTTATGTTTACGTGCGAAATCAATAGCGCGAGGAGCGCTGCATTTCTATGAGGTAAATATTACCCGCTGGCGGAAATAGGTATAAATAGCCATTTTTTTGGCGATTTTTTCAATCTGACTTCATATTGACAATGTTTAACAACACAGGGTGCTACATAACACACTTTCAGGAAAAGTCACGGACTGGGAGATGTTAATATTTTATTGAAAAAAAGTGACATACAATAAAAAAACAGCTGCGGGTAAAATTTACCCGTTGGCGGTTCTAGTGTTAAGGACGCTTAAACGGGGCTACCCGCTGCAGTGGAAATGCGCCATAAGTCAGGCCGGGAATTATACACACAGCCAGCCCAGGCCACTACCAGTTTGTTTTTGTGCCATTTTGCTGGATTTATTTGTCAATATTTACAGCGTTGCTGCCCAGAGTGATAACCCTATACTTTAAATCTACTACCCAATAATAAACATACGGAGATGGGTCACTATTTTAAAAAATGTGAAAATCTATTTAGGAACCTATCCATGTGAACATATTTTAAGTGGGGGTGGATCTCAAATTCTCTAGATTTTTTTTTATTTTGGAGTTAAATGCATCAATCTGGTGCATTTTGAGGGGGAAATAAAGAGACTAGATCTATGGGAACACCCATAGGAAACAGAACTGTATACATTTCAACAATCATAAATCATAAGAACATGGCCATAACCAATAACATACCATATCCAATATGAAAAAACATTGAAACTTTTTGGTTCATTTATAGTTCTCATTCATAACACTCCGTTCCTCAACGCGTATGCAAACAGAAGCATCAATCTCATTACGCCAATCCTGATTGGCTGGTGATCTTGACGTCAACGTCAGGGAATCCACCCACCCTTTAAGTAGCTTGCGCTACGACGCAGCGTCATTCAAACACCTCTTCTCGCTTCAGAGCACATCTCGAATTATCAGTAACCGGGCTAGCTTAACGGTCCACAGACTGAACCCAAAGCTAACATTCGGTCGACGGGCGCTTGCCGGTTACTTTTTTGCTTTGCAAGAAGACTGAACAATATTAACACACCAGTTAATATTGTAATCTGACTCGCCGTTTCTTTCTGTCGAAATAACGGTAAGGTTTGATTTTTTTCTTCAAGCTAGTAACATACCTGTTGCTAGTTTGTTCTTCCCTCCACACCGACACCACGGTAAAGAGGACGTTCTCTTTTCTCTCTCACACCAAAGTCTTCAGCCTGGATTTAAAAGTAGTAAGAGTTGCAGCGGACCTGCAGTTTTCAGGGAGTTTGTTCCAGATATTTGGAGCATAATAACTGAACGCTGCTTTACCATGTTTAGTTCTGACTCTGGGGACAGAAAGCTGACCAGTCCCTGAAGACCTGAGAGATCTGGATGGTTCATAATTTAGCAGGAGGTCAGAAATGTATTTTGGGCCTAAACCATTCAGTGCTTTATAAACCAGCAGCAGTATTTTGAAATCTATTCTTTGACACACAGGAAGCCAGTGTAAAGACTTCAGAACAGGAGTGATGTGATCCACTTTCTTAGTATTAGTGAGGACTCGAGCAGCAGCGTTCTGAATCAGCTGCAGCTTTCTAATAGATTTTTTAGTGAGACCTGTGAAGACACCATTGCAGTAGTCGAGTCTACTGAAGATAAAAGCATGGACAAGTTTTTCCAAATCCTGCTGTGACATTAGTCTTTTAATCCTAGATATATTCTTTAGGTGATAGTAAGCTGATTTAGTAACTGTTTTAATGTGACTGTTGAAACTCAGGTCAGAGTCCATGACTACACCTAGATTTCTGGCTTTATCTGTTGTTTTGAACATTGCAGACTGAAGCTCAGCGCTAACTTTTATACGTTCTACCTTGGCTCCAAAAACCATTACCTCAGTTTTATCTTTGTTTAATTGGAGAAAGACACATCCAGTCATTGATTTGTTCAATGCACTTACTCAGTGTTTGAATTGGAGCATAGTCTCCTGGTGAAATTGTTACGTAAATGTGTGTGTCATCCGCATAGCTATGGTAACTTATTTTGTTGTTCTTCATTATCTGAGCCAGTGGTAGCATGTAGACGTTAAAGAGAAGAGGCCCCAAGATGGAGCCTTGAGGTACCCCACATGTCATATTTGTCAACTCAGATGTGTATTTACCTATAGAAACAAAGTTGTTTCTGTCCTTTAAGTAGGATTCAAACCAATTTAGAACTGTTTCAGAAAATGATGTCAGAGATGAACGATTGTCGTGCGTTTTTCAATTCCAAATTATAAAGGCCAAGTCTCTCTTTATAGATTTCAAAGTGAACCTGGAGATTTGTTTTTCGCCACCTGCGTTCAGCTTTTCGACATTCTCTTTTTTCTGTTTTCACGGTCATGGCCTTTGTCCATGGAGATATTTTCTTGCCAGACACTTCCTTTACCTTAGTTGGAGCAATGGCATCTATAACATTTTTAATTTTTGAATTAAAATGATCTACTAGCTCATTTACTGAGATGTTAGCAGGGGCAAGTGTGGAAGAAAAATTCTGAGTAAACATTTCCCTAGTATTTTCAGTTAAATATCGCTTTGTGGTTACCTCTTTCTGAACATTTTTGTGAACAGAAATAGAGCTCTCAAAGAAAACACAGGAATGGTCAGAGAGTGCAACATCAGTCACCACAACCTTAGAGATATTCAGACCCTTTGAGATAATTAAGTCCAGAGTGTGCCCCTTATTGTGCGTGGGCTCCGTCACATGCTGAGTCAGTCCATAGCTATCAAGAACACAAAACAGTTCTTTTGCCCCTCTGTCCTGGGGGTTGTCAACATGGATGTTAAAATCACCAACAATGACTAGACGGTCAAAGTCAATACACACTATAGACAGCAGTTCGGTAAAATCATCAAAAAAGCTTGCACAGTATTTGGGTGGTCTATAGATATTTAGGAACAGAGCTCGAGAGGAGCATTTCAGCTGAAGGGCCACATATTCAAAAGAAGCAAAGTTCCCATAAGATGTCTTCCTGCATTGAAGGGAATGATTGAACAGAATAGCAACTCCACCCCCTTTCTTATGCATTCTTTCCTGACTCATAAAACTAAAGTTGGGAGGGGTTGATTCGATAAGAACAGCTGCACTGTTATTTTGTTCAATCCAAGTTTCTGTTAAAAACATAAAATCGAGATTGTGCTCAGTGATAAAATCATTGATTAAAAATGATTTTCCTGCCAAAGATCTGACATTTAATAAAGCTAGTTTAAGTTCGTTAAACACACTATCAGTCAGGTTTTTTGTAACAAGCTGTGGCTGACATGGAATCACTGCTAAATTAGATAAACTCACACAAACGTTTTAGCGCTTCCTGTATCTAAGATGATTCACCGCTCTTAATCTATTACCTATCAACACAGATATCGGCAAAGCTACAGGCAGGCAGGGCCCTGGCATGTCCTGGAAAGAGTTGAGAGTGCCATACGCCCTTGAGCCTGGACCCAGCAGATATCAGTTTGCAGCGTTTTGTACACACACATTCCTATCAGGCTTTGAAGGGGAGGGAGGACCCACCACCCTGCTTCTCTCATCATAGGAGGCCAGGGTGAGGGCTACACTGTAAGCCGGGGGAGATGGTGCGCATCTCTGCTTCGGTGATTTTGGTGGGCGTCGTTGAGGGGCGGGGGTAAAGGACATGCTGCCAATCCTGCTTGTCGCCTTCATGTGGTCATCGAACTCCAGGGGGGTGGGCGAGGGTGAAAGGGTGAGCGGAGAGTAGAGAGAGCTGGGGGATGAATGAAGAGTATCCTCAAAGGCGTTGACAGGGAGGGTGACGGGCAGTGGAGACTCCTCCATTTGTGTCATAGGTCTCCCATAATCAGAACATTCCTCAGGCGGGTGCAGTGATACTTCTTCAGGGTTTTCTGCGCGATGTGTTGTGTCTTTCTCCTGTTTTGATTCCTCTTGCCGCTTGTCCTTGGCAGAGGGAACAGATTGATGACGCAGGCAGTTGAATATGTTAGAGATAAACAATTTCACTCCTGACTTGTTCAGGCAAACTCCATTTGCCTTGAAAAGATGTCTGCGATCCCAGAAAAAGTTAAAATTGTCAATAAAATGGACAGAATGGTCAGTACAGACAGTTGAAAGCCAGGTGTTCAGTGCAAACAATCTGCTGAATCTCTCCACTCCTCTTCTGACTGGCGGTAGAGGGCCACTGATGAACACCTCTGCATTTAGAGAGCTGACAGTTTCCAACAAACATTTAAAGTCTTCTTTCAGCACTTCTGACTCTTGTTTAACAACATCATTTGTTCCAATGTGCAGTACCACATTCTTCACAGTCGGATGTTCAGCCCCAATATGCAGAATCTTCTCAGCCAAGTCAGATACCACATCCTTGGGAAAACAGAGTACTTTGGTGTTGTTCTTATTACACAGACCTTTTACATCTCTTACAGCAGAGTCACCCACAATCAGAGTTTCAGGCCCAGTCGTTAGCTTTCCCTCTAGCCTTTTACTTTTGGAGTAGCTATTGGTCCTTACCCTGCTGTGTGAAGAGGACAGGTTATCCAGGTCATCAGAAAGAGATCTCCGGCTCTCGGTCAGCGGAGCGTATCTGTTCTGGATTGGCACACTTGGTGGTTTAGGAGGATTTTTTGTAGTTCTCCCTTTAGCAGCTGTCCACTGCTGTTTCCTAGGAACAGGGGTTGAAGAGGCGCTCTTCCTGGGTGATAACAATGCAGGCCAGCCGGTCGCATCACAGATTTCCGAGCGCTGGGCTCTGCCTGTTATCCGTCCTCCCAAATCCCATGGAAATGATTTACTCTTAGGCTTTGCACCCAGAGAGTTCCAGGGAGGACTACCACTTGTAGATGTATTACCCAGTACACAGCCCTCCTGTTCCTTGGAATCCTTGTAGCTGCTAACTAGCTGTGAGTTAGCATACCCTTTTCCATTATTTTGCAACACTGGTAAAGTGGTGTCATTTCCACGACATAGTCCATTCACTTCCACGTTAACTTCCAACCGTTGCATTTTCATTTCCAACACAGCCATCTTCTGTATACGTTTTTGGAAGTCATCTGTAGAGAATGGAGGCATTTTGCTACCAACTAGCTTAAGCTAAATAGCATGCAGTAGTCTACCAGGCTTTAGCTGTTGCTAGGCCACGCTACTGTAAGACTGAGGTCGTCGTAAAAATGTTGAAATAGGGCTGAAACCCTCCGTCTATTTACGAAGATGAACTGTCCCAGTGATAAGTTAATGTCCAGGAGCCGCTGCTCGAAGTTTTCAGAGAATAAGAATAGGAAAATCAGCATAAAAAGTAAGCAGAGGCAAGAGCAAGCAGAAAAGCGTCTGCACTGTAAGAAAGATAAGCAGTAGGGGGTGCCTCTTCCCTGGACTGTGACGGTATGGACTGTGACGGTATGGAGAGGCTCGGCCTGCTCCACATGCCGCCCATGGAACCGCTGGTGGCAGCCCACCTCCAACCGAGGCTGGCTTCGACACCGAGCAGGAACCCCATGCTACCGGCAAAGGCAGACCGGTTCCAGTCAGCATGACCGAACGGGCCTATAAAGCCGCAGCTTTGTCCGCCAGGGCACTCAACGTCTCCTCGCTGCTGACATGAAACACCTGTCACTGAAGACAGTGCTGTTACTGGCTCTGGCATCTGCCAAGCGAGTCAGGGACATTCATGCGCTCTCTGTACATCCTTCATGCACTCAGTTTGCCCCGGGGCAAACGAGAGTGTTGCTGAAGCCCAACCCTGCCTTTATACCTAAGGTGGTTGGCTCATGTACCCCCATTGACATTGTGGCATTTCCCCCGCCGCTGTGTTCCTCTGAGGAACAGCGGCCGAATTTGCTGTGTCCAGTGCGTGCTTTACGCATCTATATGGACAGGTCAAAAGAGTTTCGTTGTAATGACCAACTCTTTGTATCCTGGGCTAACCCTCAGAAGGGCAAGCCCGTTACCAGGCAACGGCTCTCCCACTGGATTGTGGAAGCGATTGCTCTGGCTTATACGAGTCAGGGTTTGCAGGCACCAACGGGCCTGATCCTGGGCTTTGTTCAAGGGTGTTTCCATCCAAGACATTTGTGCAGCAGCGAGCTGGTCCTCGCCGCTCACTTTTGTCCGCTTTTACAGGCTAGATGTCTCTGCTCCAAGTGTGGCCCGCGCAGTGCTGGGCCCCGTGTTGAGACAGAGTTCTACCTGTTAAGTTCTGGTTGTTTTTGGTGATTTTCGAGATAAGCATGTCTAGCAATACGGGAGTTTCAATATCCCATAGTGAGACATCGAACGGAGTGTTATGAATGAGAACTATAGGTTACTTACGTAACCCCAGTTCTCAGAGTAACATGAAGTGAGATGTCTCACCAGACGGCCCTTCTTGCTAAGGCGAAGCGAGAAGAGGTGCTTATTTTGAATGACGCTGCGTCGTAGCGCAAGCTACTTAAAGGGTGGGTGGATTCCCTGACGTTGACGTCAAGATCACCAGCCAATCAGGATTGGCGTAATGAGATTGATGCTTCTGTTTGCATACGCGTTGAGGCGCATCCCATAGTGAGACATCTCTCTTCATGTTACTCTGAGAACTGGGGTTACGTAAGTAACCTATAGTTGTGAGTGTGTCCGGGCTCCGGAATCAGCCTCTCCTGTCTCCCTCCTCTCCTGTCTCCCTCCTCTCCCCCTGCTCCTCTTTGAGGCAGCAGCAAAGACTAATTTTAGCTCTCAACAAGTTTTAAAAGTGTATCTTACCTTTTTTCACCTAGTTTTTTTAAAATTATTATTCATGCATATTTTACTAATCACTCCCCCCTCAAATGGAAATATGTCTTTCATAAATGGTGACCAAACCGTTTGAGAATGTGTTGTGTTAGCTAGAAAGCTAACATTAAGTTTAAGCTACGTTAGACTTGGTTTCAAATCGATTAAGCATTGCAAAGAGAAGACAAAACAGTAAATGAACACTAGAACCGCCAACCGACATTGATGAACTTGCACCCAAGAGGAGATGCCAAGTGTCTGGCTTGAACTAGCATCACAGAGCAGCAAACTGAGTTTCAATGAATGTTTCCTTCTGCACTTTTTTTCTTGAGTCAACAGGGCATGTTTGGTTTTTTCTTTGAGGGAAATAGTTTTTTTGAAGCTGTTGTTGGCCTGTGGAAAAATGTAATCATAAGAAATGACTCCTGAAAATCTGCAGATAGAGCCATAAGAAATGAATGCAACTGATTATTTAATGTTTAATGTTGTTTTTATAGGCAATCATTTAAGCTTAGTTAGTTCCAGGTTTAATATGTGCAATAAGTTAATTTCAATAAGTTCTGCAATAAACATTGGCCCTCGACTAGTACCCATTTTTTAATTTTGGCCCACTTTGTATTTGAGTTTGACACCCCTGCGATAGAGGGTAGCATATAGCCAAAACTATCTTTCGATCCCGTTTGAATTGTGCCATAAATTACACATATGATGTTTGTCAATCTTAAAAAATAATTTCCATGTCAAAAAAGTCGCAGTTTGTCTTAAAACTGTTGAAAAATATGCAACTAGAAAGACTACAAATCCCAGAGTCGCGTACATTAACGTTACACATTACACTTGTGTTATTCACCGAAACGTAAAGCCGGTCCCGCATGCTGGCTCTTACGGAACCGACTAACTCCCCTTTTGTGTATGTACAGTTCTCAACATGGCCAGACTTGTAGTGATTTTCACCTCTTTTAATACTTTTCACTTCATTCTGAAAGAAAGAGGTGAAATGTGCTAACGTGACGGCCATCTTGGTGTTGGTGACGTATGCAAGACCAGAGTTGTAGTTCATTGAGCGCTTCACACAAAAAAAAGTGTTACTTCACAGTTTTACGACACATTTTTTTTTTTTTGACTTGCAAAATTATCTTTTAAATTGACAAACATCATATGTGTAATTCGTTGCACAATTCAAACGGGATCAAAAGATAATCTTTCTCTCTCCATTGACTTCAATACATGATTTTTCCGAAATAAGGTCCCATGGAGCGGAATATCAAAACAACGGCCCGGGGTGCAAAACGCATCAATGACAGCGACCCTCTACCACACAAAACAACACCATTTATATAAACACCTATCATGACAGGGCACCCACAGCCAAAGTAACAATTACAAATGAATTAAGTCGGCACGGCGGCCCACATTGAAAATGACTTAGGCCTACCTTTGATGATCAAATCACTTAAACACAAAGTCCATCCTCCTGTCCTTTTGGATGAAGCACTTGATGGCGGGTCATTCAGCTGATCCTTTGCCACTCCAGTTTATCATTGTAACTCAATCTTGAAAATGACTTGGTTAATAATTTCGCAACGATGTCATCACTATCACTGAAGTGAGCCATCATGAACGAACTTATGCTAATTATAAATCTATCGATTAGATTTATCATTAGAAAATTATAAAAGTAGGGTAGACATTGGATATTTTCCGGCTGAACAAAACGTGCATTTATCTAACAGGTTCGTTCCACAGACCTTATTTCAAGCTATTTTCCAAAATACTATGGAGAAATCCCATT